>VXAZ01008323.1:144319-232946 GCA_013399875.1 Gymnorhina tibicen | reverse complement strand
AGCGCCGGCGGCCCAAGAGCTTCTGCGCGGCGGGGAACGGGCTGCCCGGGGCGCTGCTACCGCCGCCGCCCCCCGCCCGCGCCCGCGGCGGCCTCCTGGACCTGCTCCGGCTGCGCTCGCCCCGCAGGCAGAACCCCGAGGGCGAGAGCGACGGCCCCGATGAGGCGCAGCGCCCGCGCCCCAGCAGCATGACCTTCCTCCCCACCGCCCGGCCGCCGCACCCCACCGAGAGCCCCGGCTTCCTCCGGGGGGGCTCCCTGTGGGGCAGCCGCCGCTGGAACCTCTTCGGGGGCAGCGGCTGGAGCGGCTCCAGCCCCAGGAAGAACTTCAGCTCCCTGCGGAAAAGCTTCAGTTTCCGCCTGCGCCGGGGCCACGAGCTGCGGCGGTCGGAGTCTGGGGGGCTCCTGCGCCCCACGCGCCTCCGCACCAAGAGTGAGGGTGATGCCAGCTCCCTGCACACCTGCCCCAGCAAGCGGGACCTGCTGTACCCAGAGCTGACCAGGGTCGGGGGCCGGCTGCACACCGACCCCGTGCAGACGGGGGGACTCTGGAAACTCCTCACAAGCCGCTTCCGAAGGCGAGAGCGTGGCAGCACCGGCAGCGTGTGCCCCAAGGATCCCCATGGCAGTGTTGAGCCTGTCCTCCTGGGTGGGGGTCCTCTGCGGGCTCTGGGTAAGTAAGCACAGGAGCAGTGCTGGGCTGGCGAGAGTCCCCTGTGCCCATGGGGCCTGTGGGGATGAGTGGCTGTGGCCTGTCCCAGCTGAGGTCCTGGGCTGCGCACTGGCACCCGGTTCTGTCCTGGTGCTCTGCAGGGTTTGCACCGGGCTGCAGTGAGGTCGCCGTGAGTGTTCACAGGGTCATGTCACACTCCGGTGCCCTGGGCACTGCCATTGTGCTGGAGCAGCCGCGGTGTGGCTGCTTGGGAGGATGTTCTCTGGGGTCTGGTTGCCTTGCTGGCCACACACCTGGGAGTCATGCATGTGTGTCGCATGTCCTGCTTGCCCTGGTGGTGTCCCAGCAAGGGCGGGGTGGGCTGAGCCTCCCAGTCCTTGCCCCACAACATCGGTGGAATGGGGAGAGGAGTGCTGTTGGTGGGCTCCCAGGCAAGTGGGACTGTTTGGGAGGTTGCCAGAGCAGAGGTGTGGAGCAGCACAGGGGGCTGGGGAGCCCAGAAACGTGCCTTGCACCCCCTCTTGTGAGCGCCTCCCTGGTGCCAGGCCTCGTCTGGGCAATGCTCAGCCAGGGCCATCCCTGCCAAGGTCCCCCACTGGAGGCCATGTGTTCGGGAGCACAGGGACCCTCATCGAGTATGGGGCAGCCTGCAGAGACCAGGTGTGGCATTACCAGTGATTGGACAGGGGGACAGGACCCCCATGGGGTTGGGCATTAAATTGGCACTGGCAGCTGAAGCAGCTCCTGGGTGCTCGACTCTCTGATGTTGGTGGGGAGTTCTCTGGCGCCGGGGCTGTGTGGGGCCTCAGCTGGGGCTGTGCTGGTTGTGCCTCTATGCCCTGTCCCCTTTCCGGCCCTGTGGAAGGAGCTGCAGGCGAGCCCTGTGGCCTGGCAGGGCCGGGAGGCGACAGCAGCATCCACAGCTTTTTAAGGCATGGAACGCACGGAGCTGGGGGCTGGGCCAGGCCCCGCCACCCGCTCCCGGGGAGCCTCGCTGGGTTCCACTGCTCTGCTCTGCATCTGGGTGTTGTGGAGGCAGTTCTCTGCTTGGCTTACGTGCCAGAGGGATGTCTTAGGGCTGGCGGGCTCTCCAGAGAACCCACATGCTCCCGAGGAACCTGGTTGCTCCCGGGGTAGTGGCTGTCCAGGACAGCGTCATCCGGACGTTCCCAGGATATCTGGGCCACAGATATCAACACAGGAGCAGCTCTGCAGCTGCCCAGGGAGCTCAGGGGACTCCATCCTCTAGCCCCCTCTGTCCCTCGGGCTCGCTGTGCTGCAGGGAAAGGTCCTGGAGGCTCCGGTGGGTGCGGGGGCTGCCCATGTGCCGCGAGGCAAAGGGCCGGGATGCTGCTGCGCTCCGGGGGTTCCGGTGCTGGCAGGGCAGCCCGGGCTGTGTGCCGGTGCCGGCTGGGTGGCGGGAGGTTCCCAGGAGAGGGGAGGCTGCGCTCATGGCTGGGGAATGTGGGTGTATGCGGGCAGGGAGGGCCGGGCCCTGCCCCTGCAGCAGGGGGCCTGTTCCTGCTTGCCGCTTCCAGTGGGAGCTGTGCCAGCAGCAGCCGGCCTGGCGGCCGCATTCCCAGAGAAGCAGCTGAGGTTGAGCACTTGGTTGGCGTCCTCGCCTCTCACCTGGCTCCTCCATGAGACAGGTAGGAGCTCCCTTTGGATCCATCTTTGGGAGACCCTGCTGAGGCTTCTGTGGGGAGTGGCGTGGGGGGCTTGGGGCCCCTGCAAGCGGTGACCAGCCAGCTCATGCAGGACCACTGCTTGTTGTAGGGATCAGTGTTTGCCACCGTGGCTTGTGCTGGCGGCAGAGGCTCAGGGGTGACCTCTCCAGGCTGCCACCGACACTGTGGCTCCTTGGGGAGCCCCTGGCGCTGCAGAGCTCACACCGGGTTTAGTTGCACCGAGAACACCATTCGTTACCTTCCTGGTAGCTGCACAGTCCCTGTACCCACCAACCTGTGTCCTCCTGGGGATGGTGAGGTGGGAAGAGGCAGTGGTGAAGTCTGCACAGCACAGTAGCTGCTGCTCGTCCTCTCGTGCCCCATCTTCCCCTTGTCTCTCTGCTCGGAACGTTGGTCCATGGCTTCCTCCTCCAGTGGGAGCTGTGGGCCTCTGAGCCAGGGCTGGAGGGGCACAGCCTTAGTGCTGCTCCAGTGGGGCTGCTCAGGAGGTCTCTGCCCCATTCCTGTTCCAGTCTTGCAGGCTGATGGTGTTCCAAACACCCTCTTGACGTCCCGCAAACTTTGATGCTCTGTGTGGGTGCTTCCCACCTTGCCCTGGGAAAGCTGCTGTTGCAGCCCCAACTTGCCCTCCTGGGGGGTGCAGCTGCAGCTGCGGTTATCAGCACTTGGAAAAGCTGGATGTAGGAGTCCCGGCAGAGAGCCAAGCCAGCACTCTCTCTGTTTCCAGAGCCTGGAGTGGTTTGTTTACAGCACGCTGTGATACCCACCAAGCACCACACTCTTCATCCAGACATACCCACAAGAGCCAGGGGGATGCTCCAAGTGCTGCTCCCAGCCCTGGAGGGGTTCGGCTGGGATTGAGCGCACAGAGGGGTGATGGGGGATTCCAGGGTTTGTTACCCAAAAAAGATGTAAAGAGCTGATCCTTGTGTAATGGGCAAAGGAGAGCAATAGCCTTTAGGACTAGAGAGCAAAGTCGACACAGAGTACGGCCAGCTTGGACTGACCCAGGTGACGGTGGTCAGTGGTTCAGAGCATTTCTAGGTATCCAGGTGTTGGCTGGTGCCATGCCAAAGAGGCTCTCTGATAGCCATGGTCTTGGGAAAACTGGGCTGTTTTGGAATTGGCGTTGTCCCTGTGCATAGAGGGACCGTGTGATGGGTACAGCATCTCTGATGGCTCAGGAAGCATCCCTCACCTGAGGGAACAGCATGGAGCTGTGTCAGGGAGGTTTAGGTTGGATATCGGGAGAAAGTTCTTCCCCCAGAGGGTGGTTGGGCACTGAGCAGGCTCCCCAGGGAATGGTCATGGCCCCAAGGCTGCCAGAGCTCAGGGAGCGTTTGGACAATGCTCTCAGGCACAGGGCGGTATTGTTGAGGTGTCTGTGCAGAGCCAGGGGTGGGACTTAATGATCCTTGTGGGTCTCTTCCAGCTCAGGATATTCCATGATTCTGTGATCACAGCCGTGTCCCCTCTCCCAGAGAGATGCCCTGCTTTTTGAGGTTCTTTAAGGTGCCTCCCTTCAGCCTCATGTGTGGAGTACTGATGTGCAGGGCATGTGAGGGAAGGTGTCTGAGAGAAGACAGGGGCTGTTTTCTCATGGATTGGGTGAAGTTTGCATAGTGAGTTGGGTAGGTCATGATAAATATCACCTCGTATAGGTACTTGCCTTGGTTGAGCTGGGAGCATTGGTAAGAGGCAGAGGTGTCATGGTGGGGTTAGAGGTGCCTCAGATGCTGAGGCCAGTCTGGTGTCCGCACTTCGGAAAAGCTTGAGAGTTCTGGAAGGCGTCAGGGAGGGAGCTGTTGGGACAATACTCTGGAAAGCTCAGTTCTTAGGACGAGGTCAGAGGGTGTGCGGTGGGTGCAGAGGTGTGTGACTGCAGTCACGGGCAGCCTTAGGGACGGGGAACCCTGTGCCTTCAGTGCTCATCTGCCAGCGCTCGTGGGGTTGCACAGCTGGAGCCGAGGTCAGGCACATTGGGAACAGGTTTGTGCTGGCGAGGTAGATCCCCATGGAGTGCTGTGATGGGAGCTTGTGGGTTACCTGTCTCTCCGTGTCACTCTCTGCTGGGTTTTCCCTCCCAGCAGACCCTGTCCCACTATCACAGCAGGGTTTGGTCTGGGTCTTTGACAGTGTTTGGATGGGGGCTGGAGAGCAGCAGGTGCTGAGAGGTTGAAATGCCTGGATCTTCCAGAGTCTGCACTGACCTCAGCACAGTGACACCAGCTGCTGCCGCCCATGGCATGGTGATGAAGCAAGGGTGGCAGTTCCTAAGCGTGCCCTTTCCCAGAGAGACACAGAATTGTCTCCTTTTGTTGCTGCAGAGTGTTTAAAGCTCTGCTGAGATAATCCTTGCCAAGATGGTGTCCTGCAGTGGGTTCCCGTGCTGGCTCAGTGCTGACCGGAATGCTGGCTTTGCCTGTGCTGGTCCTTGACCGGGAGAAATCCCCCTCCTGGCAGCACTGCCAGGGCAGAGGCTTTATCAGCCTGGCCTGGGAGGGCTGGCTGTGCCCAGGAAAGGTAGCTGTGCCCGGGCACGCTGCCTCTGCCTCCCTTTGATCTGTGTGTGGGGTCACGTGGGTCCGTTTGTGTAGCCAGACTGGTGGCCACAAGTGGCGGCCACAAGCGGTCTCGGTTTGTGTGGCCTCTGCTGTGTTTGCGCAGCCTCTGACCTGGTTTCAAGGCTGGGTGTAGTGTCCAGGGTTGCAGTGTCCAAGGGAGTTCCACCATGGCTTGGATAATGAGTTGGTTAATTATTAGTTGCTGTGTGGGGAGACCAGATGTGTCTGGCACTGGCGCTTCTGGAGCACAGGGTAGATGAACCTGCTGTGCATCATCCTGTGGAGGGAGCATCTGGGGTGAGGAGTTGAATTCAACCAGCCAGCCCCTTTCTCCTCCCAGCTTCCCTGCAGCATGTGGGTACCGGGAGCTGTGGGTCTGTGGCTGAACCCCCTCCAAGCTGTCTTCAGGGCACAGGGAGCCCCAGTGTCCAAGTTCTGTGAGGGAGGGTGCTGATCCTGCCTCCTCGGTGCATGACACTGCTGTCCCACAGCTGGGGTCTGGTCTGTAGGTCCTGAAGGTGTCCAGGATGACCAACTGACCAAGGGACATCAGCTACAGACTGCCTCCTTTATGTCCCTGTCTGCTCCTCTGCATGGCAGGGGCTCTGCCCATCCCACCTCCCAAATTTCCACCTTCTGCAGTAGAGCTGCCTATGCCAGGAAACCTCCATCAACAGAAGCTTCTGGGGAGTAACAGAATTGGCCTGAGTCTCCTTTTCCCAGGCCAGTCTGGACTGATCTCCTCTTGTGTGGTTGTGTCGTGGAGCCAAGGATACTGTTGGGCTGTGCTGAAGCTCTTGGTGTGACAATGGTCCCTGAGCCCACTGCTTTTGCTTTGGAGGTCAGGTATGCCTGAGGAGGGTGTTGAACCGCAGCACAGACAGCTTGGTCCCCGCTGTGTGGTTAAATAACAAAGAGAAGATGCAGGAAGAGTGACCAGGTGTATTTTCATCTGGAACTGCACAGCCAGTCCAGCAGTGAAACTGATGCAGCAGATCCTGAGTCCCTGATGCTACATGAACCCCAGTGCTCAGTGGGAGATCAGTCCCTGGAGGTGTCTCCTGCGGGGGGCAATCCCTGCTGATCGAGCTGGCACCAGGGCCCAGGTGCTGTGGGGAAGGGGCCCCGCTCACCTGCCTGCCGGGATTTCGGGTGGTGCCTCAGCCACGTCAGGCTGCCGGTGGCTCACTGTGTGCTCCACACGGTTACAGGAGCTCCACATGGTTACATGTGGAGCTGTGTGCTCCACACGTGCTCCTTCACCCAGGAGACAATGGGGATCTTGTGCCTGTTCGGCGGGGAGCGGTGCCTGTGGGCTGGGCACCTCTGCACCTCAACACGGTGGGTGGGGAGGGTCTGGGGGCCTGGAGGGAAATGGGGAAGGTCTGGCAGCCCCAGAGGGAATGGTGCTGTTTGAGGGGGGCTCCAAATCAGTCTGCTGCTGCGGATTTGGACCTTTCCTGTTGCTCTGGTGTGTAATAGCTGCAGTGACACGCGGGGTGTACAATGTCACACTCACGGGGTTTGTAGCCATGAGTGCAGGGACTTGCCACGTTCTGCATTTTGATAACCAAGGATGAACACTTGTATAGACAGAGCTGGCATCAGGGTCATGTCACTGGTTTTCAGCAGCCAGCTGCTTGGTTTATGGTTGTTTGGGGTTGAGAAACTGCTCGTGAGGTGCCCTTTGGCGGCTCTGTGGGCGTGATCTGTGCCTGCCTGCACACACTGCTGCGGGAGCTGATGGTGGAGGGGGAAAGCAAGTGCAAGAAATTGGACAGGGAGGAGGAGGCTCCGTGCTGGGGGTGTCTGAGACCTGAGTGACAGAGCTGTCCCCGCGAGCATGGGTGCAGGCAGCTGCAGGACACAGGGCCCAGGTGATGTGAGAGATGTCTTTGGGTGTGTGGATGGCTCATCTGCACAGATGGGCCCCTAGCTGTCGGGGTGGTGTGTACGTGTGGTGTGTGTCCCTTGTGTGGTGAGAGGAGGGTGATTGGCATGTCCTGGGGCACAGCAGGGGGTGTGAAAAGGGCTGGGGGACACTTACAGTGACAGACCGTAAGTCATGCAGTTGTGGCATGCACCCCAGCCTGACACGTGAAAGTGGATTGTGCTCCAAACCCCCAGACTGGCTGATGGTCACAGAATCGCTGAAGTTGGAAAAGGCCTCTCAGACCATCGAGTCCAGCCATTCCCCCAGCACTGCCACCGCTAACTCATGTCCCCAGGTGCCACATCCACATGGCTTTTAAATCCCTTCAGGAATGGTGACCCCACCAGTGCCCTGGGCAGCTGTGCCAGGGCTGGACAGCTGATCCAGGGAAGAAGTATTCTCAATATCAAACCTAAACCTCCCCTGGTGCAACTTGAGGCCATTTCCTCTTGTCCTGTCAGGTCTTGATGGCCTAGAGTACCTTGTCCAGGTGGCCAGTGGGAAGCTTCCCCACATGCCTCAGGATGCAGGCAGAGGACACGAGCCTGCTTCAGAGTGTGGACATGCATGGCCTCTTTGCCTCCCAGGCACTGCCCTCTTCATCCTTCATCAATCTGTGTAGGAGGAAACTGCCTCATGCTCAGCTGAGGAGACAGGAGAGAGGGTGGGGGCAGTGCACAAGTGGTGCTCCAGACAGGTGCTCAGAGTTGTGGTGGGATGTCCACCTGAACAAGAGTTGTGTCTGTTCACTGAGGCGGCACTCAGATGAAGGGTTGGTGTGTGCAAGTCTGGCCCAGGGTGGCAGGGGCACACAGGGGTCTTCTGCTCCTGACACCTGTGACCTTGGCTCCCGAAGGGGCCTCAGAGGGACCACGCTCCTCCAAGATGCGCAGCTCAGTAGCTTCCAGGCAACTGTGAGGGAACGGAGACTCCAGCTGCCCCATGTGAAGTGGTGCTCGCACCCTGGCAGCGTGCTGAGTGGAGATAGTGTGGGTGCAGGCAGCGTGCTGGGCTGTGCTGGCACCCCTGGGCTGCACTGAGACCCCCGGGCTGTCGATACCACACGTGCCGGGGGGGTCACCAGGAGCAGTCGGTGGCCTGGGCTGACATTCAGGCCTGGCAGATGCTGGAGCGGGCGGACAGAGGTGCAGGCTGTGCCTGGTGCTCGGTGGGAGTGTGGGTGTGTTCTGTGGCTGAGCACAGTCCGGTTGGCCTCGTGTTGTCAGTGTTTATTTGTGTTAAGGTTTACCCAGAGGCCTTCTCAGCAAGTCAAAAATCAAAGTGTTGCAAACAAACTCTTGAACCTGGGTTAAAAACCGAGCAAGGATCTGTTGGGACAGTTGGTGCAGGAGGCATCTGGCAGCTGTTGTCCTGGTCATCCTTGAGCAGATCCAGAGAGAGCCCAGCCTGCCCTCTCCAGGGCTCTCCCTGCCTCTCCTCCTTCCCACACACCGGGTGTGTGTGCCTCGTGCTCCACTCAGAACCCGCCAAAAACCTGCTGTGTGTAGTGAAACAGCCCGAGTGTGCGCTGCCTGCTCCCATCGGGGAGTGCTGGGCACAGAGAAGGCCTCGATGGTGCTTTATCTGTCACATTACCTGCCGAAGAGGCTGAGCGCAGCAGAAGTCCCAAGTGGAGGTGACAGCTTTTTTTAGACCCAGTGATGCAGTTGGAAATACAGGTGTGCTGTTACCTTCTGGAAAGGGCTCAAGAATGTATCATTTTCCTCCTGACTGATGAATTGTTTTAGTAAAAAAATTACCTCTGCCTAAAAAAGGAAAGGGCAGGTGAAAGACACCGTGGAGAAACGATTCCTCAGGATGGCTATAAATAACCTGGTGTTCCTGCAGCAGACTTGGGGATTATTTGTCTGTAGCTCCTGGAAAAGGAGTGTTCCTAAATCAGCCATGGAAGGTAAACTCCAGGTGGGAGCACCATGTTCTCACCTTTCTTGAACATGACGGATGAATGTGTCGTGGCCTGTGGGTGCTGGTGGCTGCACAGTGCTGGGTCGTGGTTTGTCACCTCGTGCTCTCTGAGCAGCTTAGCCAGCCCTGTGGGAGTGGGACTGGGCTCTTCCCCAAAGCTTTGGGCTGCCCAGTGAGGAGAGAGAGGTGAGATGAAGCTTTAGCCTGGAGATGGAGGAAGGGCCGGTGCTGTTGTGTGTCCAACCTCCCCTAAGGAGTTAGGAGGGCCAAACATGAGTTGCGGGGAGGGCAGGCAGGCTCTGGCAGGGCTGTGGAGCCCAGTGCTGCCCCAACACGAGATAGATGCTTCTGAGGGCTGGAGGCTCTCTGCTCTGGAGCCAGGCTGGGAGAGCTGGGGGTGTTCACCTGGAGAAGGGAAGGCTCCAGGGAGACCGCAAAGCCCCTTCCAGGAGAGCTGGAGAGGGACTTGGGACAAGGGCTGGAGGGACAGGACCCAGGGAATGGCTTCCCACTGCCAGAGGGCGGGGATAGATGGGATATTGGGAAGGAATTCCTCCCTGTGAGGGTGGTTTGGGGACTGCTGGAGCAGGCACTAGGAGTTGTGGTAGTAGGGTTGTGGCTGCTGGGGCAGGTCTGGAGCCACACTCCCTGTGGCCTCGGGTGACACTGCCCAGGTCACCGTGTTTGATTGCTGCCCGCTTTTGGGTCTGGTGGATTTGCTGCTTCCCTTCTGAGCCCGTCTGAGATTCCCATTCCTGCGATAGTCTGTGGCCACAGATTTGGCAGGTTTATTACAGGCTCCTGAAGATGCAGAGCTCCCACAGGTTTCTGGTCTCCAAAAATCCTTTCTGTTTGTATGTGATAAACATGCAGGAGGTGCTGCTCCTATGGGTCCTGCCCTGGAGCTGGTGTTGTGTGGAAGGTCGGACCTTGCCAAGGCAAGTGAGGGACTCAGGTTTGTCAGGAGGGGCTGCTGGCTGCTTCTGGTTCTCAAGGTGTCCTCCAGGCTCCTGCTCCTCCTCCAGATGCTCTGTGGCAGGATGGGGGTGTTTCCTCAAGCCATGCCAGATTGCCACAGCCTCTGTAAGCCTATTGCAGCATGCTGCCAGTTCCATAATATGCCATAATTAATTGTGTTTGCGTTCAGGCAGGAGCGTGGCTGATACCCTGCCGTCAGCTCCACCGCTGCACAGCCTGCAGCACGCTGAGGGCAGGACTCGGGGCGCTGGCATGGGCCCTCAGTTGTGGGTCTTGCGCAGCCAGTGCTCTCCAAAAGGGTGTCTGGTCCCTAGGGCTTCCCTTGTCCTCCGTGACTTGGGGCAGGGGATGCTGAAGGGGTCTCTGTGCTCCTGCAGGGCAGAAGGGAGGGTTCCAGCCAGCGGGTTCCTCCTTGCTGCCCGGCCTCCTTGCTGCCACACTGCCCTTGGCTTGGCTGCTCCTCCCCGCCTGGGGCTCCGTCTGCGTGCTGGGTCCTCGTGCAGCTCTGTGTCTCTGGATGAGGTAGAAGGGAGGGAAGAACCATGAATCTGCCTGGAGGGAGCAGGGAGAGTGTAGCAGGATCCTTGCTGGGATCTTGAGGGTAACCTGATGATTTCTCCCCTGTGTCTGCAGATTCCTTTGTGAACAGCCAGGAATGGACCCTGAGTCGCTCAGTGCCTGAGCTGAAGGTGGTGAGTACTCGTGGCTTGTGCCTGGGATACCTCTGGTTCCCCAAACCCTCAAGAAAATCCCGCATTTTCACGTGGCCAGGTGGAAACACACAGAGGCTTCAGCCTCAGAAGGGAGAGAGAAGCTGGGGCTGCCGCCGTGCCGGGGGAGAACTGGGGTTTCTCAGCAGCTCACGCTGGTAGGGGTGAGCCAGAGATTGTTGATCCGGGAGGGCACTTGGATGTGAGGGTGAAAAGGCACCATTTGAGCTGCTCAGCCTCCCTGCTGGCCCTGGCAGAGCTGTGATACCTGTCTGGGTGCTGCTGCTCAAGCTGGTGCAGCAGAAGCAGGTGCGGATCCCAGGTGGTGGTTCAGGTACGTGTCCCTGGTGGTCACCCCCAGAGCAGCCGTCCCGGCATGGGAGGTGTCGCTGCTCCTTCAGAGCCTCACTGATCTCAGCTCTGCACTGGCGCTTCCCCTGCCTCTGCCGAGGTGTCCCTGCCCTGGAGGGGTGCTGCAGGATGACGCTCACCTCTGTCCTGCCAGACTGAGGGGATGAGGCTCCCCGAGTCTGTCAGTGCAGGGCACGTTTCCCCAGGACACGCCATTGCGAGGCTTCACCAGCTCCCTGTGGGGTGTGGTGTCTGTGGTCAGGGGGCTGCCCCCGACATCCTTGCCCCTGGCACAGCCCCTCCAAGTGGGACAGGGTCAGTGTTGCGGGCTCTGGGGTGGCCCCGAGGTGGTGTCGGGGTGGGCGGGGTGCTGCAGGTGCTTCAGTGATCGGTTCCTCCCTCTGCTCTTCCTGCGCTCTCCGTGCCAGCCCTCAGCTCCCTTTGCAGGCTCCTGGCATGTGCCCTTCAGCTCTTTCTCTTGCAAGATTAACTTTTTTCAATATTAGTCCAAGAAACAAAAGAACAAAATTCTTCTTGCAGAACATTCCACCACCATCCTGCCACAGTGTCTCTTACCTGCAGTTAGTGAGAATCAAACCAAACTTTGAATGTTCATTTGTTAGTTTACCTGTGAAATGCATTTTTAGAAACGTTCTCACAGCTGTTTGGGTGTTGCCGCCTGATGTTGAGACTCTGCAAGGCTGCAAAGCCGTGCTGCCAGCTAAACCATCCCAAAGCTTTTAGTTCTTCCTCAAGTAGCCATTTCCCCAGGTTTTGCATGACCTCTGGGGATCTCTGTTGCTCCGGGGTTTCATCCGGCCAAAGCAGCTCTTCTAAAAGCCTGGAGGCCTTTCGGAGCCCTCGTTTAGAATGACAGAACCATTTGGGTTGGAAAAGCCTTTGGAGATTGTTGAGTCCAGCTGCTTCCCCGGCACTGCCAAGGCCATCACTGACTGTGTCCCCAGGTGCCACATCCACACAGCTTTTAAATTCCCCCAGGGATGGGGACTCCACCCCTGGGTGGACAGCCTGTGCCAGGGCTGGGCAGCCCTTTCCAGGAAGGAACTTTCCCAGTATCCAACCTGAGCCTCCCCTGGCCCAGCCTGAGGCCGTTCCCTCTCCTCCTGTCCCTGTTCCCTGGGAGCAGAGCCCGACCCCCTCCTGGCTGTCCCCTCCTGTCAGGGAGTTGTGCAGAGCCAGGAGGTCCCCCCCGAGCCTCCTTTTCTCCAGGCTGAGCCGCTTTCCCAGCTCCCTCAGCCACTCCTGGGGCTCCAGCCCCTTCCCCAGCTCCATTCTCTTCCCTGGACACGCTCCAGCCTCTCAAAGTCTTTCTTGTTGTGAGGGGCCCAACACTGACCCCAGCAAGAAATGCTGCCAGGCTTCACTCCCTTCCCATTTTCAAGCAGCTCTGTGTCCTCTGTCTCTCCTGCAGGAGTTGAGGGTCTCACCACTCTCCCTGCTTGTGTTCCCAAGCATTCAGGATACTTTATCCAAGGTTTTTGAATAATTTGATGTATTTAAGATACGTTCAGCAGTTTTCCCTCCCTCAGTTTCCCCCAAAGCTCCCTCCCAGTGCTGCAGGCCAGGAGGAGGCTGTGACTGAGCAGTTCCTGCAGAGGGGCACTGACGGTGCCTCCTGGCAGGAGTTGTCCCCTGCACCTGGCACTGGGCAGTGCCAGCACAGTGCCGACTGTGTTCCCCCATTCTCCCAAAAATCATGGAGCAGAGGTTCCCACAGTGCTTACACACCTTGTTTGGCTCCAGTTTCCTGCCTCTCAGGGCCTGTGTTCCTCAGGATCGTCAGTTCCGTGGCTGTTTTGAAGCTCCAGGTGAGCTCGAGGACACGGCAGAGCAGCAGGGTTTTGGTGAGATGCAGGTCAGGGTTTGTGCTATGTGCAGACAAGGTGTAACTGCAGCCTCTGTCCCAGTGTTAGAGCTAAATGCCTTTGGAGTGTTTGTCCTTGGCGTGGAATGGCACCCTCAATGCTGAGCGACCTCGGGAGCTGCTCCATTGGCACAGGAGCCGTGGCCAGCCTGGCACTGAACCCCTGAGCTGCCAGCCTGGGGCTGGGCTCTCCAGAGTTTCTTCTGTGAGACCTTCTTTGGTACTCCCACCTGGAGTGCTGTGTCCGTGTCAGGGGCCCCCAACAAAACAAAGACATTGATCTGGAGTGAGTCCGAGAGGAGGCCATGGAGGTGCTCTGAGGGCTGGAGCCCCTCGGGAGCCAGGCTGGGAGAGCTGGGGGTGTTCAGCCTGGAGAAGAGAAGGTTCTGGAGGCCTTAGAGCCCCTGCCAGTGGGTTGCAGCCCAGCCCGTGTTCTCTGTGCTGTCACCTGTCTGAAGGTGCCGTCGGGCTCTGTAGTTGCTGTGATGGGTGACAGATGTGGCAGCGGTGTGAGCGGCCCGGGCGTGCCCGTGGGAGCCTGCTGCCCGCTGCCCGGCGCTGCCCGGTCCTGCCGCCCGCTGGCTCCGCCGGCACAAGGAGAGCTGGCAACCAGGGTGGTGTCCTGCGCGCGGTAGCACGGTCTGTGCCGTCAGACTGCCGGCGGCCACGGGGCTGGTGCCTCTCTGCTTCTCACTGGGAGCGTGTGCGCGGCTCAGGGCAGGACCCTTGGCAGGACCCAGAGCAACGGGAGCGTTCGAGCGCCTGGCTGAGAGCTGGAGAACCTGCCTGGTGGTGACTCACCTGTCACGCTCATCCCAATGCCTGGAAAAGTTTGGCTGTAAACTTCGTGGTGGCAGAGGCAGCTTTAGTGCTGTTTAGCCGCTCCTCACCCTGCGTCTTCAGCACTGGTGTGGCCATGTGAGTGCAGCTGTACAGAATCACAGAGCCATTAGGGCTGGAAAAGCCCTCGAAGATCATCAAACCCAACCATCAACCAGCACCACCGTGTTCCCCACTAAACTATATCCTCAAGTGCCACATCCACATTTTTTGAACACTTCCAGGCATAGTGACTGGGTTCACCTTCAGCTGAAGGTGACCCCTTCCCTTTTTGTGGAAAAATGTACTTGATCTCCAACCTAAACCTCCCCTGGTGCAATTTGAGGATGTTTCCTCTTGTCCTGTCATTAGTTACTTGGGAGCAGAGCCCAATCCCCACCTGGCTGCACCCTCCTGTCAGGGAGTTGTGGAGTGAGAAGGTCCCCCCTGAGCCTCCTTTTCTCCAGGCTGAGCCCCTCCTGCTCCATCAGCTGATCCTCATCAGACTTGTGCTCCAGACCCTTCAGTACAGACCTGGTCCCACAATTAAGCGGCATTAAACGATCAGGAAGATGCTGACAGTGGGCAGAGCTGGGCTCTCTGCCTGACCCATCCTGGGACACCCACCCACTGCATTTCACATCAGATCTGATTGTGCTGCAGTCAGATGTGCTTCTGCCCAGTTAAATTCAGTGCTCAGTAGCTTTGTCCTTCAGTTGGGTTGAACATTGGTGCTGGGTGTTTACGTGTGGGCGGCACCATCGTGCTGGGAGATGCGCGTGGTGCTGCCGTGGTGCTGGTGCCTCAGGCACGAGCGCCTGCTGGGCCTGTACCCAACGTGTAGCTGGTCTCTGCTCCCCTTCTACTGGCAGCTGCTGTCCAGAGCTGCAACTGGGGATCTGTGGGCTGGGAGAAGAGGTTTTTTGCCTTCTGGGTTGACTTGGGATGGCAGGTGTTCCCTGAGGAGCAGAAGGGCTGTGGGAAGAGCTGATGTGGCTCTGACAGGCTGTGCCTGTTCAGGTGAGGACGAGAGTACCCACTGCCCTCTGTCCAGGTGGCTACGCCCCAGTCTCGGCTGCTCTCTGCCCAGCTGAGCCCAGTCAGTGTCCCCTGGCCTCCCACCAAGCACTATGCTGGGTCACACCGTCCCTGTGTCCTCTGAGGGACACCTCTGCCTCTCATCAGCGTGTGCCCAGGCACTGGTGGTGTCACCTCACAGGGGTGGCCTCGTGTACAGGGACACGTGCTGGGCACGTGGACACACGGGTGACACGTGCATCTGTTCCAGGGCATCGTGGGCAACCTGTCCAGTGGCAAGTCGGCCCTGGTGCACCGCTACCTGACCGGCACCTACGTGCAGGAGGAGTCTCCAGAGGGTAAGGTCTGGTTCCCAGGGTGCCTGGGGATGGGCTGGGTCCTCACTCCTCTCTGTGGTGCTGAAGGTGATCCCAGTCCCTGCACCTCCTCCACCCCTGCCGTGGGGCTCTGCAGCTCCCCTGGCCCTTGTTTGGGGTGTCTCCTGCTTGCACTTTGCTTACTGACCGGCAGCTTTGCTCCCCCAAGGTGGCCGGTTTAAGAAGGAGATCGTGGTGGACGGTCAGAGCTACTTGCTGCTGATTCGAGATGAAGGGGGCCCCCCCGAACTCCAGGTAGGAGAACAGTCCTTCCTGTGGTGCCTCCCCATCTGTCCTGTTGGAGGGACTGGGGGGAGGTGTGTGCTGGCTGAGCCCGGCGTGTGGCTGCCCTTGCTGGCTGCTCCGGGCCCGGGTCCCCAGCTGCTCGTCCACGCTGTAATCCTGCCGCGTCTCTTCAGTTCGCTGCCTGGGTCGATGCAGTGGTGTTTGTCTTCAGCCTGGAGGATGAGATCAGCTTCCAGACCGTCTACAACTACTACCTGAGGCTCTGCAGCTACCGGAATACAGCGGAGGTGCCGATGGTGCTGGTGGGCACACAGGGTGAGAGCGGCGCCTGGACTTCCCCCACACCCCCGGCCTCAGGCGGGAGCGCCGGAGCCGTGTCCCGCTGGCCTGAGAGCGCGGGGTGCCAGCCCCGTGAGCACATCGGGGGATCCTGCTCTGTGAGCCCTACACGGGGCTGAGGGACGATGCTGAGCCCCAGCCCAGGGCCCTGAGGAGGGAGTTCCTGCTCAGACCGTCTCAGCTTCCCCACAGACAGCTGCCTCATTCCATGAAGCCACTTTCCTCTTGGAAATGGCATGATAGCCTGGTGCTGCCTCCCCCAGCTTTGCCAGCACAGGCAGGAGGGAGCCTGGGGCTGAAGAGTTTTCTGTGTGACAGTAGAGAGCAGGAGCAGGACGTGGATATGGGGAAAAACTGTCCTGGCAGGATGGTTCCTGAGCACTGTGTGACCTGTTCCTGGCCAGGAAGAAGCTCTGAGGCCAGAAAGACAGGCAGGAGCAGCGGGAGGGAGTCACAGGGGGTCTGCTCCAGACCCTGTATTAAAAGCAGAACAATGTTGTTAAACTTTGGATATTTAAAGATCACGGAATGAGTGTTAGGACTGAGTGATCTTGGCTCAGCAATGGGGTGGCAGCATGCACTGTGGAGGTGCAGGAGCGGGCCAAGTAACGGGGTCAGTGGCCATTGTTGTCCCAGACACGGAACCAGGTGAGGTCCTAGCCTTGATGTGGTACAGTCACACAACCGTCTGGAGAGCCCGAGGAGGGCTTCCTCTCAGTGCAGGTCCCAGTTCTCCGACCCCTCCTGAGACGGTGCGTTTGCAGCCCCCACTTGTCCCTGGCTTGTCTTCAAGGAATTGGATTCCTTTTTGGAAGGAAGTTTTTCCAAAACAGGCAAAAGCACTTGGTGGCCATCTGGGATACAAATTGAGCCTGTATTTTAGAGCTGTCCAGCAATGCCTTGGCTGTGGGGACATCCCAGGAGAACTGACTTTTCTTGTTAAACCAGGAGGATTTCTCCCTTGGATTCTTTAACATGTAGGGCTTGGCCATAAGCCCTAAAATGGTGGAGACTGTCAAATCAATTTTATTTGGCAGCTGGGGCTGCCTGGCCTTGGTCCCCATACCTCCCAGAGGTGTTCTACGTCTGTCTACTGAAATGTTGGTGGCTGGGTGGTTTGGGAAACTGAGTCAGGTTAATTTACAGAGATTCATCCATGTTTCTACGAACGTGGGACTTTGTGATCGCAGGTGTTTATGGGGCAGTACTCTGGAGGTGGTTCCTCTGTGTGAAGAGAGGGAGGGAGGCCAGAAGTGTCATGGGACCTGTGGATAGGTGGGGCAGGGTCCTTGCCTTTCAACCCCCTGTCCCTTTGGTTTGCAGATGCAATCAGCGCCACCAACCCCCGCGTCATCGACGACTCCCGGGCACGGAAGCTCTCTAACGATTTGAAGCGCTGCACTTACTACGAGACCTGTGCTACCTACGGCCTGAATGTGGAGAGGGTCTTCCAGGACGGTAACTGCAGCTGTGTCAGGGTGTCCGGGCAGGACGGGGCAGCGGTGAGGTCTCACGGAGGGGTTTGTGCTGCACGGGCCCAGGGCCTCAGGCCCCGCTCGTGTGCGGTGCCGCTGCTTTACACACACGGGTCTGGTGCGGGGAGCAGGATGCGCTCTGTGCACAGGGGATGTAAGGACCCCATGTGTGCCGCGTGGATGTGCGTGAGGGGCCACAGAACGGGGCCGGGCAGCACCTTCTGCCACTCTGTAGGGGCTGCCCTGTGGGTGAGTGCTTGTTCCAGAGAGCAAAGAGGCTGTGGGGGATAGTTGCACCCCCACAGGGCAGCACAGCAGTCTGCGAGCCTGTGAGGACTTGGGGGGCTGCAGAGAGGGGCTTGGTGGCCTTGGTGTGGAGGAGAGGAGGAGTCACAGCAGGACTTGGGGGTGCTGGAGTAGGAAAGCAGCATGTGGGGCAGCTGTTCCTCATGGGAACAGTGTGGGAGAGCATTCCTGCTTAGGCTTGGAGAGGGGTCTGCAACACAGTGATGCTGAGGGGCACAGGGAACCTGCACCATCTCCTGGGAGTTTGCAGTCTGCTGAACTAAACAGTGACCTTGCCCTAAAGGGAACTAACTGTGTGTTCCCTGTAGTGACAGGACAAGGGGGAATGGCCTGAAGCTGATGGGATGAAGTGTCTCTTGAGTGGGTAAGCGATTCTTCCTAGTGAGCACTGGTGAGTCATGATGCAGCTAGTTTGGCATCTGGTGGATCCTGGTGCAGCTGGTTTGGGATCTTGTGGAGTCCTGGCAGTCACAGACTCTGTGAGGGCCTTGCCTCACGCGGTAATCCGGTTTCCATCAGACCTTGTGTTTACATGATGTCTTCCACACAAGTCGCCACCCCAGATCCCTGCAGACCTACCCCGGCCAGGCTGGGAAGGATGTCCACTCCCCACAGCAGGAGCACAAAGAGCTGTTTTCACTGCTGAGGTTGCTTGCTTGCCTGTGCTGTGTGCAGTGTGTGCTGCACCTCTGTTCCCAGAGAGCCCTTCCCTGCCACTGTCCTGGGTCACAGCCAGCGGCCACTGACCTTTTTGGGAGAGCAGGTCAATGTGCTGGCACGAGAGCTTGAGGGAGCGACCACCCTGCCCCTTGGTGTTCGCAGATGGCTCTTCCCACACGCGCACGAGGTGCTGCAGAGTGTGGGGGATGCTCCAAGACGGAGAAACTGGGATCTCCATTTTCACCAACTGCACAGGGATTCTCCAAGAACTGGGTGGCCCTGGCTGTTGTGCCCCCACAGCTCGGGCAGGAGCAGCAGAGACCCTGTTTCTCAGAGCAGGTCCTGGGTGTCTGGTCTGTAGCCTGGAGCTGTGCGTGGTTGAGCTGTGCTGCATCTGGACCGAGCACGTTGCAGTGTGTACCTGGCGGTGTTGAGGCTTTTGTGGCTGAGGCTGTGTCTGGGCAGTCAGGCTGCCGAAGGACACGTGGCAGGAGAATGGGGGTCGCTTCCTCCTTGCTGGTTTCTTGTGTCCTGGCAGAATTCCCCCTGGAGGCGCTGCTCGCTGTGTGGGAATTGCGCTCCTCCATCCTTCCCAAGTCCACAGATGTCACAGTGACTGCTGCGGTGAGAGGATGGGATTTTGGTATTGCCAGGTATTACCAGGAGGTGGCCCTGGCACAAGCAGGGACAGTGCCCTAGGCCGGGCTGTGTCCTGCAGTGTCCCAGTCAGCTTCAGGACTGAGATGAGCCTGCCCTGAGGGGTGGTTGGTTCCTGGTGTGGAACGTGCCTTCTGGCCTCTTGGCTCCAAAGAGGTCTGGTTAAAGAACGTTCTTCTCAGGATTGCCCTCACTATTCCTGTGTGCAGAAATCGGGGGTTCAGCAGATGCCAGGACAGTTTGCAAGGAGCCATCAGTGTGGGGGGGCCTCAGTTCTTGGGCTTCACTTAAGGATGCTTCTGTGCCAAGCAAAGGTCAGGGAACAGGTTGTCAAGAGCCCCTTGGCCATGCTCACCTCGGCGATGTTCCTGAGGAAGAGGAGAAATGACCCTGACCCGGTCCTGGAGGGCACAGGAGGGACAGCAGCTTCTTGAGCTTCACCTCTGCTGCAGATCCCAAGTGCACGGTCCTGCCTTTCCTGTGCCCTGAGCACTGGAGAGGGCAGGAGAAGATGGCCAGCAGCTCCATGGCCCAGGACCTGGGGCCGAGGTGCTGGTGGCATTGCTGCTCTCCATCCTCCCCCTCAAACATGGGACTGCAGGCCCGGGCTCCAGCCTGAACTCCCTGGGAGGCTCTGGATCACCTGCCCAGGGGTTTGTTTGGGTTTCTGCGGCCCGAGTGGGACAGCAGGTGTCCCTCCTGCTCAGGTGTGACACTGCTCCTGGCCATCAGGGTGATGGGCAGCATTGATTGCCCTGTCTCCCAGGACAATGAGGGATGGACGTGAGGGAGGGCTTGGCTGGACCATGTCAAGAGAGAGGCCAAGAGCTTGTGCACAAGGGTGCGCAGGGCCTTGTGCGTCTGTAAGGTGGCACCCTGAGGGGTTCTCTGCAGAATCCTTGGTGGGTCACTGGGGACCTTTGCGTGCTCTTGCTCTGTCCAGATTTGGAGTGCTGGGTTTGCTTTGAAACGCTGAGTGATGCTTGGGCGCTGGTACTCACAGTGATGCTGGGCAGTGGGGCTGCTCAGGCTCTGCGGGCAGGGCACGCCTCTGGGTGTACAGCAGAGCTGTGCGTGGCAGCCAGAGAAACCGGAATAAGCAAACAATCCCAAAGACTGGTGTCAGGGATGGCAGAAATTATCCCAGAAAAGTCTGACTGATGTTCAGGAAGTAGAAGAGCCTGGGCCTGGCTTGCAGAAAGGTGGAGGTCACCTCAAGGTGCCTCATTTCAGGACTGGGGAGATGTTATCCCGCCAGTGTGGTCTCGCTGGCCTCATGGTTAATTCCTTATTAGCAGTAGTGGTGTGGGATAACTGATGGGCAGAGCCTCTGTCGGGATCCCTGCCCACAACAGCAGTGGCTGAGGGTGTTTTGTGGCTATTTCCTGGCCCCTGGGGGGCCTGAGCTCACAGTGTGCCCCGCCAGCATTGGGACGGGAGATGTTCCCACAAAGTACATTGCAGCTGGTTGGAGGGGAGGAAGGAGCTGGGGAGAGCAGGAAAGCTGCAGATTAATATGGTCTGTTTGGTGGGTGCAGGATGGGTTCCTGCTGTTTCTGGAACTAATGTTTAGCTTGGGAGTCTGGACAGGCTCCCGGCTTTGTGGAAACCCAGCTGTGGCCCCATGGACCTTTGGCTGTGTCTGAGCGGGATGTGGCACTGTGCCAGGCGAAGGTGCCAGGACTCTGCAGCTGCTCCTGTCATCTGACCTCTCCAGACAGGTTCAGTCACACCAGAGGTGTGATGCAACATCTTTTCTCCTGGAAAAGGAACATGGCAGCTCCTTTACTGCACAGGTGCATGGCATGAGGCGTGCTGGGGTGGGCATGGTGTGTTCCCAGTGCCTACGGTTGCATTCATCTGGAAGATTCTTCCTTCTGTGATTGTGGGGGTACCTGGCCAGTGTGCAGGAGAAAACCAGGAATGACGATGTGTTCTTCTGAATTCCCAGCAGCCCAGCTCATTTGCTGTCATGCTTCTGGTCAAGGTGTTTATTTCCAGAAAAAGCAGGAGACTGGGAAGGTTGGAATGGTATTGTGGGCTGTTGGCATCAGGCAGGGAGTTCACAGGAACGGGAGGAGTAGTTCCTCTGGTTAATTTTCTGAACACCTAGAGCCTGTGAGGGTCACAAGGGCCCAGACTGATGGAGGTGGCATTGCCCAGGCAGTTCAGTCCAATACCTGGCTGCTGTGAGCGGTGACTGAGAAGTGATCGACTGCCCAGGGATTCTCCTGCAGCAGCCCAGGCTTGTAGTGCCTTCGTGGTGTGCATGGGAAGTCGCTGTTCTGCGTGATGCCCGTGAGGGCAGGCGGACAGGACGGACTCGGCCTGAGCAGTGCTGGCAGCGTGCCCTGCGCCTGCCCTGCGGCTGGGCCGTGGGGCAGCGGGATTGCCGCTTGGGTGTTCTGCTGGATCCTCCCTGTGAGTGGGGGGGCACAGTTTGAGCCCCAGGTGTTGGCATCGGTCAGGGGAAGGGCCTGGGGCTCCCTGAAGCCCTCCAGAAATCTGTGGGTGGAGGAAGCTGCTTTCTGGACTCTGACCCTGTCCCTTTCTCCCTTTTGCAGTGGCTCAGAAGGTGGTGGCTCTCCGGAAGAAGCACCAGCTGTCCATCGGCCCCTGCAAGTCCCTGCCCAACTCACCCAGCCACTCATCTGTCTCAGCAGCCTCCATTCCTTCTGTCCACATCAACCAGGTGGGGAACAGGAATGGGGAAAACCAGGGACCTCTCATGCTTTCCACACCCTCAGCTCAGTATCCAACAGTTCAGCCTTAGGCTCATATCACTGCCCTGGGCTGGCTCTGTGGAAGAGCAGAGTGGTGTCACCCTGGTGCTTCTTCCATAGCCCAGAGCAGCTGTGGCTGCCCCATCCCTGGAAATGTCCAAGGCCAGGTTGGAGCAACAGGACTTGGAGCAGGACTGCCCCTGGGATAGTGGAAGGTGTCCCTGCCCATGGCAAGGGTTGGAATGAGATGTACTTGAAGGTCCCTTCCAGCCCAAAGCACTCCATGATTTGATGATTCTATGACAGTTTGATACTTGCCCTGAGGTCAAGTTTCATGTCTAAACCATTGGGTCTGTCTCAAGAGTCCCCATACTGTGTCATGCTCTGGGCAGACACACAGCAGAGCCGTGAGCGGTGCGTGGGGAGCTCCTGGGCAGCACAGGGGCTGTGAGAGGGTCGTGCTCTGGCTGCCCCAGCTGGGCGGGCACAGCCGCTCACGGTCCGGCTTCCCCCGGACTCAGGAAGCTGATGGTCTACGTGCACATGCATCTGAGGGCTTCTGAGGGGATCTTCCTGTGGAGAGGTGAGCTCAGTGGTGAGCTGAAGGAGCAGAACAGGGAAGGAGGTTCCCTCCCTTCTGCCTGAGGAAGGGCTCTGTGCTGTTGGTAAGGGTTGCCAAGGGCTTGGTGCTGGGAGGATGGTGATGCTGTAGGTGTTTGTTCCGTGATCCTGGAGCAGAACTGAGGCAGGAGAGACAGGTCAGAAAGCAGGACAGGCTCCATGGTGAGGGGCTGGGGAAGGAGTTCCTTCGGGCAGGCACCTCACTCGGGCAGCCACCTCACTGCATTCAGGCTTTGCTACATTCCCAGTGCCTGCAGAAATGCTGGCTGGGCGGTTGGTGAGGAAGAAAGGAGAGATCCTGGGCTCCATTGCTCCCCAGGGTACTCAAGCCAACAGACCCCATCTCTGGGGCAACTGGCATACTGAATCACAGGATCTGTGACCTGGACTGCAGGAAATCTGCCTGTGGCTGAGGGACAGCACGTGCAGCCGATGGGTTTTCCATAAGGGGATTGCCTTTGAAAGTCTGGGTGTATCAGAACCTCCCAGCCCTGGGAGGACTCCTGGTCCCCCACCACAGGAGCCTGTCCCTGCACAGACCTGAGCCATATCTGCAGCCACCAGCTGGATCCATTACATGGGGAATTTTCAAATATCCCCGTGAAGTTCATACCTGGTTGTAGAGGCTTCTAAAGCTGGATTGCAAGTAGGTGGGTGCAGGTTTCTGCAGAGACCTGTGCCAGCTTCCTGGTGCTCCAGGTCACCTGGACACCAGCAAGTTCAGGTGAAGTCTTTGTGCGGGTGGATGGGCTGCTGGGGAAGGCTGCAGAGCCAGGTTCTGTCAGAGCATGCTTGTGTCCAGAAAGCTGGGGACAAGTTCAATGGGAGACATCTGAGGTGGAGAGCAAAGTCCCAGGGTAATACAGATTTGAGTGTCTCTGGTAATTTGAGGGTTTTATTAGCAGATTGTGTACAGTATGAGCCTGGCTGGGAAGGAGAGACCACCTGTGCTGGAAGGGAAGCAAGAGGCTTATGGCCAAGGTCAGCATTTCTCAAGGGAGCTGGACACTTGTTTAATGTTTTCTTCCATGTCCAAAGTATGAGAAGAGTCCCAATAAATACGTGCCGTTGGCACTGGCTGTGCCAGGCAGGCAGCATGTTTACAGTGAAGCTGGAAATGTTTTCCCTATGCGAGGGGTGGGGTTGCCAGACCCCCCGGGCCCCCTAGTCTGAATCCAGTCGCTCACGTGACTGTGCATGGAACCTGAAGGAGTAGCAAAAACGTGTGGGAGGGAAGAGACCCTGACACAGGCGGAAAGTAAGCACTTGACTGATTTAGCTGAGGAATGAGTGCAGAGATAGGCCAAACCTGACCTAAAATACGCAGGTGTGACATGAAGAAGCTCCTTAAGGAAAGGCAGCAGTGGAACCAAAGGGGTGGATTTAGAACTGGCTACGGGGAAGCAAATTTTGGAAGAATTTTCTAACTGCATGTCATGAGCTTTGTGAGGTGTTTGCTCAGCGCCGTCCCTGCTTTCCTCTCCTTTCCTTCCCACAGAGCACCTCTCAGCACGGCTTGCAGACGACGTCTGTGTAGAGGTGAATTCTGGCTGCCTGCTCGGGGACAGACCTTTGCTCTCTGTACCTTGCTGTGCTCCTGGCTTGGCTGGAGGGACGTAGGGAGCTGTGGTGGGAAGCAGAGCTGTGAAGGGAAGTAACGCAGCGTGCAGCTCGCAGGGATTGTGGCTCGATGGCCGGTGCCCCCTCCCCGGACCTGCTCTGTGCCTGTCCAGTGCCGTGTCCCTCCTGCCCTCAGCAAACCTGGGCCCCACAATGGCGATCAAAGTCAGTTTGTGTTCCCGGGGTCTCGTGTGGCCCCACCACAAACCCTCTCGGTGCCAGTGACCCGTGCAGCGATCTTTGCCCTGGTGCTTGCACGTCTCTCCCGCATTACTAAAGACACTTCTAAAAGTAGTGAAGCAATGGTGAGTGATCCTAAAATGCCGTGGAGTATTTCCCTGTTCTTGCATGGGCTCAGAAGTGAGGTTCTGGAGCTGCTGCCCACTGTCCTCAGGGAAAATCCAACTGGCTTTGGGAAACAAATTCACCCACAACTGATGGTTCTGACAGGGAGCTGGGCAGAGCAGCCCACACACTCAGGTGTGTGCTCAGGCTGCCCACGTGGGAGGGCACAATACCCAGGTGGGTTTTGGGGAGCAGTGCCCTGGTGTCCGCTGCTCCTGGCATGGTGGGGCAGCTCTGGGAGGGGGTGGACAGGCTCGCCCTGCCAGGAAGGACCAATGAGAGAGTGACAAGGTGTTTGTGGAGTGGAGCTGAGCTCTGTCATACCTGAGGGCCTGGGGCTCTCACCAGGATTTCTCATTTGCTTTTGCAAGTCAAAGGCAGTAACTGGCACAGGGAAAACAGGAGAAAGGCTCTCAAGGAAGAGTTTAGGAGCACAGGATTTAACATGGAGATGAGGTGGAGAGAAGCCAGACGAAAAACACAATTAGGAGCTTTCATTTGCCTCATGCCGCAGGTATCAGAGTGCACAGGTGAGACACGCACTTGGGACAGAAGGATCCCCTTCCCTTCCACTACTGCCTGGGAGGGCAGGAGGAGTCCCTCGAGCAGTGGGACCAGCATTTGGGGGCAGGAAGAATCCCTGGAACAGTAGGACTGGCATTTGGGGGGCCGGAGGAGGCCCTGGAACAGCGGGATTGCCATTTGGGGGCAGGAGGAGCCCCTGGAACTGGGATTGGCAGTACTGCTCTGGGCCTGGTTTGCAGGGACAGCTCTGTCCTCTGGAGCTGCCAGTGGAAGAGGCACTTTTCTTGGAAGGGGAACAAGGGTTGCCCCACAAAGGGCTTCTTATGGTAGGTAGGAGCTGGGAGCCAGCCCTCCCTCTTGTCTTATTCTGGGCACAACTCTTCTGGAAGTATCTTGACACTACTGGCTGAGCCAAACGAACATTTTTGGGAATGGCCACTGCTTGTCTGGTCTGTCAGTCGGACCAGTCCAGCATGGTTACTGGGAGAGGAGGGACTCCAGAGGACCCTGGTGATTTTGTTGCCCATATGTCTGGAGGATTCCCCTCTCCTGGGACAGGGCTGCTGTGGGTGTGTCCCGGTCTCCTTGCACAGTGGATGATCCTCTTGGGAACCAGCCAAAGGCCCTGGTTTCGTTTCTGCCTTTGGGAGTTTGGGGTTTTTTCTCTTATTCCGCAGCGGTGCCTGGAGCCTGGAGGACATTGCTCCATCCGTGGGGACAGGAAGGGAGCTGTAGGAGCAGGTCAGCCCTGGTCAGGGTTTTCCACCAGCTCTCACGAGTCACTAGATGTGCTCAGCGGGTCCCTGACCCTGGGTACTGTGTTCAGCATCAACCTGGTTCTCTGCTACAGCAGGAGCCAGGGCCAGCCCTGGAATCCTGCACTTCCTTGGGGACACAGATCTGTCCCTTTGGCCTTCCCAGCGGCTTGAGGGGTGTGGGTCTGCACCCCCTGGAGCAGGCACCTTGTATTCCCCAGAACCCAGCAGCCCCAGGGAAAGCTCTTGCCCGCTGCCTTGGGCTCTCCTCTCTGTATCCTGCCCACACCTATTGCTGGGCGAGCAGGTTGGATGGGTTTGGGAATCCCACTCCTCGCTTGGCCCTGACTCCCACCTTGCTCCCTCCTGGCAGCTCCTGGCCCTTGCCTGCGGGGAGGGGATGGGAGTTTCTCGGGCCAGTGGGTGCTTGCAGCACCTGCAGAGTTGTTCTACCTGATTTCCTCACTTTTGCTGCCCCGTTCTCAGTCTTTCTTCAGGGCCTCTGGGATGCCTTTGGGAGTTCCCCAGGCTGTGGGTGAGTCACTGTTGTGTTTGCTGTGGGACGGCAGTTTGTCTTTCTGCCAGGAAACTGGTTCCCAGCAGCTGGCAGGAGGTACCGCAGGTACCCCATGCAGGTACCTGGCAGGCTGGTGGAGGGAGCTGGGTGTCCCCCTGGGCCTTGGGAGCTGCTGCCATCCCTGCTGTGCTCTGGGCTGCCCGGGGTCATGGCTTTTCTCGATGGCCTCGTCTGCCTTCCTGCACAGGCTCTTTGGGGGCACTGGGAGGGCCTTCATCCAGACTTCAGTGAGAGATCAGATGAAAGAGGTGGAAAATCAAAGTTTTCAAGTGAAATGAAGCCCCAAGGGCAGCTCACCCGAGCTGGTAGCAGTGCTCACTGGCCTGCTGCGGCACGTTCCGTCAGAGTTCAGGAGCTGCCGCAGCAGGCGTTGGCGTTTCCTCGTGGAAACCCGTGTCCCGTTGCCTGCTCGGCTCTTGGTGCCCACATTCCATGGTCCGTATGCTCCACTGGCTTCTCCCCTCTTCTCGCAGACACCGAGTTGGTGTTTGCTGTTTTGTGTGCCCTTCCACTCAGAGCCCTTCCCAAACCACTGGTTCTGTCTCAGGCCTCCAGGAGTTGCTGCCCCTGAACTCCAGCTGCGTTCTGCCCTTCCCGGGCACCCCCGGCACTGTTGGTGCTCTTCCACCGGTTACACGCTAACGGGAAGGATTTGTCCCAAGTGTTTTACCAAGTTTCCAGTTCCCACCTTGTTCTCAGATTCCAGCGGTGACCACAGGTGGTTGTTCAGGTCCACCAGCCAAGTACCTGCCAATAGCAGACACACAGTACCGGCCCAGACCTGTCATCTTGTCAGGGTTCTGCCACATCCCTGAGATTTGTCCTGTGTCCCTGGATCCCACGGAAGTTCTGGAGCTCCCTGCTCCAGAGGAGTGGTGGTGGCTCAGGATTGCCTGTCTGAGCCACTCTCTATCTTTGAGGGACTTTCTCCTCTGCCCCCAAACTCATGGGAGCTTGCCTTCATAGCCTGGTGTGAGCCATTCTCCAGCCCCAGAGCCCTTCCTGAGGTCTGGCTGTCTGTGGGACATGGGAGGCTCAAAGGCCGGTGTCCTTTGTCACTCAAGGACAGTAACCCTGGCTCCAACACCAGGCAGAGTTACAGGCTAAGGAAAGCTATTCTGGCCAGACAGAAATGACACACAAGACTGCAGGGAGTAAGTAAAATATAAACCAGGGTGTAGCAGAATTTCTTCCTTGAAGCTTTAGTGTCCATCACCTGCATCCACAGGGTTTGTTCTCGCTGCTCTGGCAGGAGCTCAGACTCTGCAGCCTGCTCTGAACTGGCTCCTCCCCACAGTCACAGCATCATGAACGTGCTGCCAAGGTCACCGACACATGCCAAGCATGGCCAGGAGCTGATCTTGGAGGGGCATGGGGAGCTGGGCAGCCATGCCCAGCTCACTGCTCCATGTGGCAGGTTGTCTGTGCTGTGGCATCCTCCTTCTCTTCCTAACACTTGGAATATTTCACTTTCTTTGACCTAATTCCCCCATGATGAATCAGTTAAACACAGACTGTGCATGTGTGTGCTCAGTGGCCCTGGCTCTCTTCCCCTGCAGCTCTTCCTTCATCACAGCACCTGTGGAACTCCTGTGTGGGTGTTGGACCCAGGATTCACAGGAGCTCTTTCTGTTGAAGGCTCAGAAGTCACTGGCAGGTGGCACGTTGCTTCACCCCTTTGTGTCCCTGGTGGTCCCCCCTTCCCTGGGACTCAGCAGCAGAACCTTCTTGTCCAGTGCAGGGTTCCTCAGCCTGCAGAGGAGCTCCCTGGCAGCATTCCCTTCTCTGGACAGAGTTCCCAGCCTCTTTTACTTGTGGAAAAACACAGCCAGACCAGGTTCCCTCTTGTTCTGTGTTTCAGGACTGCAGAAACGTTCCTGTTTCCATACAGGCTGGGATGGTCTGAGCCACCCACCTGCTCACAGCATGGAATTCCTGTCCTTGCTGTGCCTCTGTGAGGAGGAAGCTGAAATGCTGCTTGAGTGGCTCTTTCCTCTCTTAAGTTCTCATTGTGTGTCTTCTCCCATTTCTCTTGTCAAAGATGAGGGGATCCATGGCTTGGGTGAAGGTTGCACCTCTCTCTGAAACCAGGCTGTGGGCCATGGTTGCTGCTCTGCCTGTGCAGCCCCTTTCACACTTCCAACATTCCTGAGCTGCTTGTCTCAGAATAAGGTTCCGATCCCACTGGGGGCTGGGGGGAGGGGGTCTCTTTCAGAGCCCCTCCAGCAGATCATCACTCCTGCTCAGAGTGCAGGCAGGATGGAGGAAGTCACTGGGCCGCTGATGACACCACTCTGCGAGCGTGGAGCTGGGAGGAGGCGGGCTGCCCCTTCTGGGATGCTGGAGCTCACCTGCCCTTCTCGGGGCAGCTCCTCCATGTGTTTCTGAAATCCTGTTCCAGAACTGCCAGCAAGCTCGGGCTGCTACGTGCTGTGTCATAGTGAGATGTCCTGGACTGCAGATCTGAAATGCTTCCATGCAGGTGTTGTTTCTGGCGTGTCCCTGAGCCCCTGTCCGAGGGCCACCCACATTGCTGGTGCGGCCAGGGTGGGAGTGAGCAGCCGTGTCTGGAAGGGATGTGTTGGTAAAGTGGGTGCATGGCTGCACAGTTGGATCTTGCTCTTGCCATGAAGTCCAGCAAGGTGCTAGTGAAGCCCCTTGCGTTCCCAAGCATAGGCCACTGCAGCCATGGCTACGGTGGTTTGCAGGCACAGGAGGTGTGTGCCAGCCCCAAGGTCTGCTCAGCAGCAGAGATGGGTTTCACACAGAGCTTGAGCTTGGGGTGTGACACTCCGTGCTTCAGGACACGGGAGAGGTGAAGGCTGGCCTGGGGACATGCATCCCCACTGGTGTCATGGCTGTCCTCATGACAGGGATGGATGAGTGGGACTTGGAGCTGCGCAGGCTCTGGGCTGCCTTGCAGCCTCATGTCTGATGGGCTCAGCAGAGAGGAAGGGAATGACTGCCCAAGGAGAGTGACCCTGGTCCTGTGTCCTGGGAGCAGGCGGAGGTGCCCTGGCTGTGCCCTGTGCTGGGCACAGCTACATGGGACCCTGCTGCCCCAGGCCTTGTTCCACACCTGTGTTTGGAAGGGCTTCAGCTGGGTTTCTCTGGCCATTTGCTGCCCTTCTCTTTGGTTTCAGAGCTTGAACATTTTACTGGAGCAGAAAAAAAGGAAAGCCCCTCTGTTGAGCAGGAGCAGTACCTGGCATTGGATGTCCCTCTGGGTTGCCCAGCGGGGTTGTGAACTCTCCATCCCTGGAAGTGTTCAAGGCCAGGTTGAATGGGGCTTGGAACAATCTGGTCTAGTGGAAGTTGTCCCTGCCCATGGCAGGGGGTTGGAACTAAATGGTCTTTAAGGTCCCTTCCAACTGAAACGATTCCATGATTTTTTGGATGTCACCCTATCCCAGTCCTGTGCAGCACTCCCTGCCCTGGCACGAGGCCATGTGGGGCAGGTGGTGTTCCTGCAGCCGTGCCCCCAGGTAGCCCGTCTCTGACCTCTCTGACCATCCGTCTCCTCCAGGCCACCAACGGTGGAGGAGCCTTCAGTGACTACTCCTCCTCTGTGCCCTCCACCCCAAGCATCAGCCAGCGGGAGCTGCGGATTGAGACCATCGCTGCCTCCAACACGCCCACCCCCATCCGCAAGCAGTCCAAGCGGCGCTCCAACATCTTCACGGTAAGCGGCACAGGGGGCCCAGGAGCTCTGGGGTGGGTTTTCAGCAGAGGAGAGAGGAAGGGAGTGGATCACGGCAGCCTGACCCCACGGGCTCTCCCGCACGGCAACCCGTGCTGTGCTGGTAGGAGGGCCGGGGGTGCAGGAGTGTGCTGTGTGTGTGGGAGGGACCTTCTGCGTGCGCAGGGACCGGGGTGCTGCGAGCTGCTCCAGGCAGAGCGTGCGTGCATGGGGGAGCATCTGGGAGCAGGACATTCCTCGCGCACGTAGGAGTGTGCAGGGATGCACTCGTGTGGGTGTGTAGTGCGTGTGAGCCCCTGCTCGTTACAGGGGGTGCAGCTGTGCGTGCACAGCACCAGTGACTCTGCTCATCTTCTCCTTGGGGCCGCACACCCCGAGCGTGGCACGGAGCCCCTGGCCACTGGGCCTCCTGTTTGGTGCCGGTGATGCTGTGCCCAGTGGTGCTGTGCAGAGCTCAGCACCTGGCATGGGGCCCCACTCCCATTCCTGAATCCTGCGACTGCGTGACTTGAGCAGCGCACGTGGGAGCTGCTGTGGGTGTGGAGGGAGGGAAGACAGAGGGGAGGCAGTGAAGCTGTGGGCCCCAGGTGGAGCAGGGCACATTCGCAGCTCTCAGCTGTGCCGGTTGCCTTGCAGCCTGCCTCTCTGCACGCTCTCACACCATGCACACGCCGTCCACGCAGCGTGCACAGTCCTGCCCTCACACTCGCCCTCACTCTGAGCACAGCCATGAGTGTCCCCTCACTGTGAGCACACACGTGTCCCAGTCCCATGTCTAGCGCAGGTGTAGCCTCTGTTCCCTGTGTACGTGTGCAGGCTCCGGCCTCGCTCCTCTCCCCATCTCAATGTGCTTTCCAGCCACCATTGCTCAGCACACTGTGTCTGCTGTTTGTGGAACCGGCCACCACAAAGCCCTTGTACCTGTTGCACCATGTCACTGTTGTGACCAGCTGCTATTGCTCTGAGCCCAGACCACACAAATTCAGTGTCCTATGCCCCATTCCTCTCACTGTGCCATTGGCATCCCAGATTTCCCGCTTCTTGTGCCGGGAATGTGCCCATCTCCCTTGGCTTCTGACATCCTGGAAGCTTCCGCGCTGACCTCCCGAATACCCCGTGCATTCCCCCCGGTCGCATCTCACGCACCCCCAGCTCTCTGTGCACGCCCCAGGCCCACGCTCACCCCGTCCGTGTGCTGTGGGCGGGTGGGCTGTGTTCCCCACCCCCTCCCACCAGCACACACCGCCCCTTGCAGCAGGTCCCCACTCCCAACGCATGGTTGTTCCCTCGCTGCCTTCCCCTCCGTGTGCTCACCCCCTCTTGAATGCCCTGTAGCTCTCCCGTAGCCGTGGCCGTGCCCGCACTGCACGCAGCGCTGGCGGATGCTCGCCCCCCGCCCCGCCGTTCTGCCTCCCGTGCTTGCTGCCGTGCCCCGGCGCGCGGGTGCTCACGCTGTACCACCACCCATCCCGCTCGCCGCGCGCCGATGCGTCTGGACTCGCCGCCGGCTCATGTTCACGCTCTCCGGAGCCCCATGCTCGCTCACTCGGGGTGGGCACGCGCTTGGGGGAGGAGGAGGGTGGCTTGCTGCGGGGCTTACGCTTGTTCGCTGTGGACGTCATCATGCGTGTAGGGCTCTCACGTGCTCACTCATCCTGGGCTCACGCTTGCTCTCTGCCGCGGGCTCACCCGTGCTCGGCCGGCGCGCGCTCACTCGCCGTGGGGCTGGGGCTCACCTCACCTGCTTGCTCGTGTGCTGGTGCACATCCATGGCTCACGTTGACGTCTTCACCCATCTGGTCGTGGCAGCAGCAGCAGCTCCCGACACCTCCTGCAGTGGGACAGGACCAGGAAGGGCGGGAAGGGAAGGAAAGGGCAGGCTGTTTTCTGCCACTAGCTTTTCCCAGGCAGGCAGCGCAGGTGTAGCCAGCAGCCCTTGTCCTTGTGGGGTCCCCAGGTGGGCACAGGCCTCTCCGAGGTGCAGTGCTCGGCCCAGCTCTGGGAGCTGCTGCAGCCCCAGTCCCAAGCTATGCCTGACTCCTTTGCTCCTCTTCTCCTCTCCTCCTCCTCCTTTCCTCCTTGTCCTCCCTGTTCTCCTCCTCCTCTTCCTCCTCCTCTCCTCTTCTACTCCTCTCCTCTTTCTCTCTACTTCTTCTCCTCTCCTCCTCCTGTCTCCTGCTCTGGCTCCTCTCCTGCTCCCCTCCCGCTCCCCACTGGATCGCACCCCCCCAGGGGGGTCTGCGTGCCCCAGAGCTCCAGGTGGAGACAAACTCTGCGCCCACCCGCGCCTTGAGGCGCCCACCCACTCCTGGCCCCCAGCCCCAGCCCCGACTGCTGCTGCCGCCGGCGCCCACTCCGTGGCCTGTCCGTGCTGTCCGCTGGCGCCCATCACTGACAGACTCGTGTCCGTGTTCTGAGTATAACTTGCCAAACTCTTTATTCTTTCAATATTTGCAGATATGTGCCACTGTTTCCAACTTTTCATCAACAAAAAGGCCTTTCCAACTCCTTCCAAATTAGAAGATCCAGGTGGTTACACACGGCACCTCTGTACAAATTCTCTCACTTTTCATTGCCTCTCCAGGGCCGGATAAGGGATGGGCACTGGGATTGATCTAAGATTAGAGGCTCGCCCGCCCTCCAGCCAGCATGGGTCCCCCCCTCGGAGACACGCAGGAGCCTTTTAAATCCCCCCAATGTAAAGTCTAGGAAGCGCTGAGACGGCCTGCGCCTGCACTTTAAGCTGGGACATTTCTGGGCCTACTGGATGCTGTCTAGGCACTGCCCTTTCTCGGGGATGCCAGGCGGACGACCCTCCTGGGACGGGAAGACCTGCAGACCCACCGGGACCGGGCGACAGCTGCGCATGGAGCTGGATGGGCCAAAAGACGCTTTGCTGCTGCCTGCGGGAGCCGCTGCAGCGCCTGCCGCTAGCGCTCCGCTCCTTCTTCCCTCCTGCACCTCTGCAGCCTGCATGGACTCCTGCTCCTTCTCCTCTTCTCCTCGCAGCCGAGCAGCCATCTGTGTCTCTTTAGTTTTCTTCTCTTTTGATCTCTTTGTTTGGTTCTGGGCCCAAAAGCCGGTGAATCGGTGTCCCAGGCGCGCGGGGCTCATATCCCTTTCTGATCCAAAGCACACGGGGCCCTCCTGGACTGAGGGGGTGTGTAGGACGCTCCAGAGAGACGCTGCCGCTGCCTCCTGCCATTGTTGTGATTCTGAATGTATTGGTTGTGCTCCATGCCATGTATGACTTGGTATTTCCCTCTGTCCTAAGCACTTTGAATGAGTTCTGCTCAACAGACTGTAAATTTCATATTGTATTTATCAGAGTTTGCTCTCCCCGCGACCCTCGGGCGCTGGTGGGTCCCGCTCTCGCCGCTCTAGACGTGTGGTAGATATTTATTGTCCATGCTCTTTTGTAAGGGGCTGGTATCTCTGCCCGGTGACCTGTGCTACTTTGTATGGTGCAAGTGTGTTACCAGAATAAATCTGTTGGATTAGTAGAGGTGTGAGTTCCTTCACTGCCTGAGCCTCTCCTGCTTCCATCCATGCTCCACCTGCATCCCATGCCATTTCTGTCTGTCGCCATGTCCTGTGTGCCCCACGGGAGGGGGGGCCCACATAGCCCCGCTCTGCCAGGAGGAGGACAGCTCTGCTTGCAGTGGGGGGAGAGGAGAGCTTGCTGGGGGGCTGGGCTGGAGTGTCCCGAGTGTCCCTAGAGGGGCCGGGTGAGGGCCCGGCTGCTCTGTGCGCTGGGAGAGCTGGCTGAGGGGAGAGCAGAGTGGTCTGGTCTGGTCTGGAGCCTGCTGGGGACAGGGGACCGTGCGTTTTGGTCTCCTGTGCCCAGCTCTAACGCACCTGTGTCTCTTCTCTTCCAGTCTCGGAAGGGCGCGGACCCGGAGCGCGACAAGAAGGTGCCGGAGTGTAAAGCGGACAGTATTGGCAGCGGGCGGGCCATTCCCATGAAGCAGGTTCGATGCTCCCCCTTCGCCCCGCTGAGAGCAGGGTCCAGGGAGTGTGGGCTGGGGCGCCTCAGCTCAGCACGCGGCGCGGGCCTGCTGGGGGCTGGTTGGTGCCCCTCTGCCCCGGGGGGCTGCCGTCTCCAGCAGCGAGCGTGGTGCTGGGGGTGCTGGTGTGGACCCCGCGCCGTGTGTGGGTGGGGGGCTGCTGGGGGGGCTGCTGAGGGCTGTGGCAGGGTGCTGCTGGGGGGCTGCGGCGGCGGCTGCAGAGCGGTTCCAGCAGATGGCATCCATGCCCCACGCCCGCCGCAGCCCTTGCCGCAGCCTCTCTCTGCTCCTTTCCTGCTCCTCTCATCCCGTTCCTTTCCACTCCTACTCCTGCTCCTGGCAGGACAGCAAGGGGATTCCCTTCCCCATGGGCTACTGCAAAAAGCTGTGAGCACAGTGCCCACACTGTGAGCCGTTGGGAATCTAAGGGAGACACTGCTTCCTCCAGCAGCAGTGCGTTCTGCTCCTGCCTCCTGGCTTCCAGGGAAGCTTCCAGGGAAGCTTCCAGGGAACTGCCTGCAACCAACCCAGAGCGTTGCCTGCCCCTGTGTCTGTCACTGGCAAGCGGCGACGGGTGATGTCCAAGCGGTGTGGGTTGGCTGGATGGTGTTTCCACCAGGATTTCCTTGCATTACAGGACAGACTGATCCATACGCTGCGTGGCAGTGCCTGGTTGTGCTCCTGCCTTGCCCGTTGTGTTCCCGTTGTGGATCCGTTTTCCCCCGACTGTCCCTGCTGGCCTCTCTGTGCCCCATGTGCCCCCCAACACTGCCAGGGCTGAGTTGCACAGGGCCAGTTGTGTCTCTGCATTGCAGGAATGCTGGGACGTGAGGCAGGAGAGTAGAGTCTACGTCCCCACCAGGTTCTGGCTGCCTGGTACCATTCCATGCTGAGATTCCATGGGGAAGGACTCAGTGAGGCCAGGCTAGCTGAGGAGTGGAGTGGTGGGTCAGAAGAGAGAGACCCTGCTCACTGCTGGAGCTGCCAGAGCTCCTGCCCTTCCCCACCCATGGAGTAATCCTGCTGCAGGTTTGTGCAGGGCTGTTGGTGCCCCAGGCAGGGGGGTGTGCTGAAAGGAGGGTGATGTTGGGAAGGCAGCATCGGGAGGATCGGCTGTGGGGCCAGAGGGAGCAGTGACAGGAGAAGCAATGCCAGGGGGGTCTGTGGGATCTCACCCGTGGGGGCTCTGCTCCTGAGGTGCCCAAGTTCGGCACAGCCCCAGCAGGAAGAGGCAGCCCAGCTGCGTGCTGGGCCACGCCCTGCTCTGCTGCACAGGGCCTGCTGGCGTGCAGTGGGTCGCTGTTCACGGTGGGTCACTGTTGGTGTGCGGGGGGTCACCGGCCTGAGGTGGGTTGCTGATTGAGGTGGGCTGCTGGTTTGCAGTGGCAGTGCCCATATGCTCTGGTTTGGGGTCAGCCCAACCCGGGCAGCAGGGGAAGAGGTGGGTGGTGATTCTGTGGTGAGGTAGGGGAGGCTGAGAGTAGAGCAGCTGGAGCCCTCAGTGAGGCTTGACTTGGTTCCCCAGAACCTGCTGCTGCCTGCCGGAGGGCTGGTCCTGGGAGGGCCCCTGCCCCCCCCCTCCTTCCCCCCCTTCTTCCCCCTTCCCTCCCTGACAGCCTTTTGTGCCTGGACCTTTGGGTTCCATTTTCCAGATCTCCCTCTGTTTGGCAGGGCAGGATGATTGCTTTGGTGGCTCCGGTGTCTCTGGGCTGCTGACAGGGCCTGGCCTTGCCTGGTTTAGTGGGGTTAAGTCGTTCCACGCTGTAGGCAGGGCAGCGCTGTTCCTGTGTGAAAAGGGGAGAACTGGGACCAGCAGAGGCCCAGGTCTGCAAACACAACCTGTACATCCTTTCTGGGCATTGCAAGGAGGAGGAGATGCCAAACTGCTGCCCCGTTCAGGACTAAGTGGAGGGACCAGTTCATGGCAGCAGCAGCAGCAGCTCACAAGGAGAGCCTGGAGCAAAGAGTTCCCATGGGAGACCCAGGTCCATGTGGGGTTCAGGACTGGCACCTCCTGTAGCTAGAGTTGCAAGAGGTGATTTCACAGAGATCCTGGCAGTGTTTTTACAGGAACATAACATGGGGGGAAGTGGTGTTGGACAGGTGGACACTAGCTTATGCCAGCAGATAGCCACATGTGGCTTGTGGAGAAGGGGTTGTCAGGGAGTCCAGAGCGAGGTTAGGACTGCAGTTTGGCACGTTCCTGCCATGGCCCTATGCCACAAGGAGTGATGGCTTGGTACCACCAATGGGGAGAGGAGCTCCCAGGAGGTGTAGCTCTGTATCACAAAGATTCAGGACAGGGGGTGGTCGCTCTGGTCTCTGGTATGGACCTGCCCCTTCTGGAGGATGGTGGAGGTCTCACTGCTGGCTGTCTCTGAGAGGCAGTGGGAGACTGGGGCCTTTAGTTAGTTAGTTTTCCTTTTAGACCGCCCAGCGGTCCTGCCCAGCCGTAAGAGCAGAGAAGCTGGCGGGTTTGGGGCTGTGAGTGGCAAATGTGCAGAATCTCCTGCCTAGGTTTGTGGCCAGCATTGCACTGTTCGCTTCCCTTGGCGTGGGCACTGCTGGGCTGGCACGTTCAGTGCTGGGGCTGCTGTCAGCTCACCTCGGGAGCATTTGGGTTCCTCGGCTTGGAAGAACGAGGCTGGTCCGTGCTTACATCGCCAACCGGCAGCTGAAGGCAGCGAGTGCCGTGGGGCAGCAGGCTCCCCCGTGACACCCATGGCTGCAGTCACTGTGATCCACGGTCCTTTCCTGGTTTCTGTGAGGACACAACAAGCGTTGGGAAGTGCTGGCAGCCCTCCTCAGCATGCGAGGCCTGGGGTTTGCATGGAGCCAGGAAGCAGGAGGCTGGGCTGGGTGCTGCAGAAAGGAGAAACACTGGGGAGACTTGGCTGAGGAGGAATGTGTGTTGCTACTACAGGGTGCTTGGCTGTCACTTGTCACCACCTTCTCCAGCACAGCACCTCTGGGTGACCTGATCTGTCTCCCTTATGCACGTCTGGAAAAGATGGAGCTCGCCAAGGGGATAGGTGAGACTGTGTGTGTTGGGGCCCCCCCACACCTGGGACAGCACCTGCGCACCCTCCAGGCAGCTGGTGCCTCTGCCAGGGCTGTGCTGTGCCAGGGACTTGGGGTCCCTGTGCCGCAGTGCCCTTTCGGTGGTGGTCCTGCAAGGCTGGAAGAGTTCCTTCATAGCTGGACACTGTCTCTGAGAAGTGGGTTAATTAGGCCGGGAGACGAAGCTTCCTCAGCTGTTTGTTACCAGGAATGAGCTCCTAATTGCACATCTACCAGATCTTTCTGGGAAGGCTGCATGGAGCACGCTGGCAGCCTGGGGGTCCCCTGGCCCCTGGCCTGGCTCTGCTCGGGCTGTGCACTCCAGCGGGGCCCAAGGCGGGTGACTCCTCCTCCTTGGGAGCTGGGATCATGCTGGGAGCTTAGATTACATTTAAATTGCCATTTGCATTTTCCAATCAATACGCGACTTCACAATTAAGTTTGGTGTTAAAATTCTTAGCAAAAAGTGAGTGGAAGGGAGATTTGTGGAGTAAACGAGTCCTCTGGGGGCCATCGCCGCTCCCTGCTTCATTACGCTGCATATTGCTGCTGCTGCTTTTACTGTGCACCAGCACAGCCCCGCGCGGCACAGAGCCGGGCACGGCCCACGGAATGCCGGGAAAGGGAAGAAGAGTGGGGAGAGGAAGAGGGTCAGGCTCTCCTGCCGTTCGTCTCTGTCACCTCCTTCCCTTTGTGTGTAACATGGGAAGAAACTTGTGGAAGAGTTATTTCCTGTAAGTCTTCCCACGAGGTGCAGAGGGAGGTTGAGGAGCAACCGCGTGCGCTGGCACACGGCTCTCGCAGCCACAAGGAGCCTGGCTGGGAGCATGCACAGGAGCACGGGGGTGCACTGGAGCATGCTCAGCCCGTGGGTTGTTCCTACTTTCGGACTCCTGTTCCTTCTGGCCTGCAAAGAGAGGCTGTAGTGCTGGGTCCTCCTTTCTGGCTCAGAGTTTGGTTGTGCTTCAGTTTGCCAAGTTGCCCATTTGAGGCTGACCTAACTGCAGCCGAAGTGTTCTCTGCAGGCAGCGTATGTTCGGGGCAGGCTGGGAGTGCTGGAGTAGGTGTTCCGTAGCATCAAGGTGCATCAAGTTGAAGACACGTGGAGGAGAGGAGTTGTTCTGCAGGATGTGTGGGCAGGTCAGGCTGTGGAACTGAGCCGGGTTTAAGGCCAGAAGGGGGTCATCCTGCCGAGAAGGGATCATTACATGCCCAGGAGGAATCTTCATGCCCTGAAGAGATCACTGTGTCCAGAAGGAATTGTCATGCTCAGAAGCCAGAGAATTCCACACAGTGACTTTGAGTTAGATCTGTAACTTCAGCCTCATCTGGAGCAGATTTGTTTGAAAGATCCCGAAGAGATGTTCTGAATTACAGAGAATTCGCCATTTACCTGGGTGAGCTGGTGGATGTTAAACTGGCTTTGTATGGAAGGAGGAACAATCGTTTTCATACACGGTGTGGGAAATGTGTGGCCCAGCTGTGGTGTTAGAGAGGACGATTTTGGGTAGGTCCAGAACCAGGGTGCTGAGGAAACGTGGGTGCCACTGGCTGCGTGTGGGAGGACAACGCACAGCACCAGGCAGCTGTCCTGCCCCTGGCACGGCGTGGCTGCCATCTCAGCTGGGAGGTGCAGGGACGTCAGGATCCCATCTCCAGTGGGGAGGACCAGTGCCCGTCACTGCAAGCTTTGTGAAGAGGTCGGAGTGACATGGTACAGCTGAGCCTGCCCAGGGAGGGAGGGCCGAGGTGACCTCCCAGCACTCGGCCAGCTCTGCTTTGCTGTGGCAGTATCACAGATGGGAGTTAACTCTGTCTGCTCTGTCTGACCCCTCAAGCGCTGCCAGACTGAGGCACCTTTCCCACGGAGCACTGGGAGCTTGGGAGCTGCTCAGTGATGGCGCATCCAGCCCAAGAGCTCACACATGGGCTGCTCCCACCCAGTCCCCATGCAGGACCAGCCCTGACAGCCCACTGCAGAGTCCTGCCACCTGTCCCCTGAGCAGGACTGTGCCTGCTGTCCTCAGCAGCTCAGTTTGCCCAGTGAGGAGGCAGCTGGGGTTAAGGACCAGTCACTGCAGATGCCACATTACCTACAAACCAGGTTTCTGGTTTTATGTTTTCTTGGAGTTCATTTGAGCAAGACGTTGATGAACTAGTCTGAGTCAGGTGCAGGTTGGCTGGACCTCTGTAAGTCCTTCTGTTGGACACAGGTTTGCCACTTATAACCACACTTGTTCTCAGACATGGATGTGTTTTGAGACCTTGCACTTGACTAGTTCTCATTCCATCCATTACTGGCTCTATGGATTTTGTACGGCTGGTGTTTAAGGGTGTTGCTGCTCAGTTAAAGACCTGACAGAAAGCTAAAAACACTTGTCAGCACAGTCACTCCTGCCATCAGAAACTGTGTTTTACCCAAGGTAGAACCAGGCTTCTCTAATGTCATGTTTGCACCGGCTGGCGCTGGCTGCTCTGCTATCCTCTCCTCTCGTTCTTTGCCCATCACTCTTTGCCATAGCTTTTCCATAGATTTGCTTGGTGTGAGCATCCAGTTGTGATTCCAAGGGTCGTTGCTTGCCCCCTGGCAGATCTTGGCAGAGCAGGACCTGTCAGTCAGCTGCCACATTCCATGCCGTGTTCCTATCACACCTTCTGACTACTACTGAGTGAGTTCTTCAGCTCATTTCCTTTGAGCTCTTGAGGGCAAGGGATCCGATCCTGACAAGGGATCTGATCCTGCCCACACACAGCTTTGCCCTAGCCACTCTGTTTTGCTGTCTCATCCCTGCGTGTGCAGGAGGCAGTTCCTTTTCCCGCTGTTTGCTGCCCGAGCACCGAGCTGGAGTGGTCACGGGGCACTCTGCCTGTTCTGCCCCATTTATTGCTGATTTCACGGTCACGTCTGGCAGCGTTGTCCCCCTGCATGCGCCAAACCCCACCACTTTGTGCTGGGCCTTTGCACCGTGCAGGCGCAGCAGCTCAGTCTCCAGGCACTGGGATGGAGCTCCCAAATATGCCGAGGCTGGCAGGGCTGAAACTTTCTGCCCAGGTTTTTGAGGAGGGGCTGGCCCGGGGCCCAGATTTTTGCCATGTTAGGAACAGGCAGTCTGGGTGTCTGTCCAGACAACACTTTCAGAGGGCCCGGGCCCGACAGTTGGTAGATCCAGCTTTTTCCCAGACTCTGTTATTCATTCCTACTTTCGTCCCCCCACGCTGTCCTTCCCTTCCGGCCGACAGAATGCTTGATGTCCTCTCCCTGCTCCAGAGCCCTTGCACCTGGTGTCTTGCCCCAGCTTCCTTCTCCCTCTCCACCTCTGTCCTTACCTAGTACATGATACTGCCGCTGGAGGTAGATTTCCTGAGGAGGCAGAGATGGATGCGGAGAGGATGAGGAGGGTCTGTGCTCTGAGCCTTGGTTCAGATCAGTGGAGTTAGTTCTGGGTTACCCTGGTGGGAAGAGGGAGTTCAGCACATGCAAGTGCAGTCATTTCCTGGCCCTGGGAGTGTGTTGTGCCAGAGATAACAGGGTGGGTCTCGTGTAAAATCCTGATGAGAAAAGGGGATGGCCCTAACTCTCAGCTGCCCAGGACCTGCACCTCCCCCTGCGATGTGTCCCTATTCTGTTTGACAGCTCTCAGGATCATGAGCAGGCAAGAAAATGTGCATCCCTTGGGAGACCTGTGTTTGGAGTGTTGTTTCTCAATCGGCCCTTGCCTGTCCCCAGTTTTCCCTGCCTTGACTATCCCTCTGTGCTTTGGGTGGTGGGAGAAGATCTGGGAGCAGTCTGTCTGTGGTAGTGAGGTTGGCTCCTGCCCTGTGTGGGCACTGCCCTTCGGCATTTCTCAGAGGCAGTGGTTTGGGACTCCAGGGGATGTGACGGGTGCCTCAGAGGACCTGGACATTGGCACTGACATGTGGAGACCCTTATCCCTGAAAGGGAAGGGGCTGTCTGTGGGGACTGAGGGGTTGGTGAGGAAAGGGTGCAGCCCAGGGAAATGCTGTGGGAAAGCCAGACTAGAAGATGTTTTCTTGAGTCTGCTCATTGTTTCTTCTCAAACATCGGTCTCCAAGGGGCAGTGCTGGAGTGGAGCGTGAGGTGCCTGGACCAAACACCATCTGAGACTCTTGACTCCTCTCTTTTAGGGCATTCTCCTCAAACGCAGCGGCAAGTCCCTGAATAAGGAGTGGAAGAAGAAGTACGTGACACTGTGTGACAATGGGGTCCTCACCTACCACCCCAGCCTGCACGTGAGTACTGGGCTGAGTGGAGGAGCAGGGCGGGACAGAGCAGTGTCCTCCGTGCTGTGGCTGCTGCTGCAGGTGCTCTTGCAGCAGCCATCGTGGCAGAGAGGGGCTGGGGAAGAGTTTGGTTGCAGATGGAAGTTCTGGGCTCTGCCCTATGCAGGAGTTCAGTGTTGGCCGCCTCCAAGACAGCATTTTCAGCAGACCTGGTTTTTAGCAGTGTCTGAAGGAGACTCTCTCTCCTGCAGGCTGTTTGTTCAGTGGTAGGCTGGTGGAAACATGCTCTGTGCGGGATTACACTGGGGAGCTGCAGTTCTCTCCTGTTTGCCTGCTCAGTCCAGTAAAGCGGGGCCTACGCTGCAGCCGGATGAGGAGCAGGCAGAGAACTCCTTGCAGCCATATCTGATGGTGCCATTTGGGTGTGGAATAATTTTCCTGGCTGCTAGGTATTGGGTAATGGAGACGAGGTGCCTGTGCAGAGCCTGCCGAGCCGAGCTGCCGTTGGTGCAGCTCTGATCTTCCTCGCCGCTTGGCTCAGGCATGCAGCTGCCGCCCCATCCATCTCTGTCGCCTCCCCACTGTGGGGCTAATGGCTTCTTCCCTATTCCCTCTTGAGCACAGTTTGCTGCTGTGGCAGCAGCCACGGACAGACACACCTGTGACACGGGCCCAGCACCTCTGCCAAGGACAGACTGCCACAGGACAGACAGACGGGCAGTGGCTGGGGGGCACAGGGTGGTTGAGGGGGCTGCAAGGAGAAGAACAAGGTGCTGCAGCCCTTGTGAATGTTCCCAGGCCCTCAGTCTGTCCCTGATCTCCTCAGACGTGTGGTATTGGAGTGCCCTGAGCCTCAGAGTCTTTCTCCTCATTGCTAACCCTGCACCCTCACTCCAGGGTTTACCACGCTGAGTTACCCAGCTCCGGAGCTCCTGGACCCTCCTGTCCTTGTACTGGAGACCCAACCACTGCATTTCCTTTCTCTAATTTGTTGGAACTTTTTCTCATAGTCCTCAGTCCCCGTACGATGCTGTGGTCTGCAGTTCTCTAACTTTGTAACCCCAGTTTTTGGTCTTCAGAGCCCCAAACCAGGAGGGAGTGGCTGCTGCTGCCATCTCTGTGTGTGTGCTCACCTGTGTGTGTATGGGTTTATCATATTTCCACCATGGACTGTTGTTACCATCAGCTGTAGAGGCAAAGCAATTTCTGGGCTGTTGTTTAGCCACTCTCAGATGCTGCTGCTGCCGCACACCAGGTTTCTCTCCTTTTTTCACCATTCCTTCCTCAGGGGGTGATTGAGATTGATGCCACTCTCTTTCCTGCCTGCACTTCAGTGTTTCATTTCATTACTGTGTTGCCCTGAGAAAAAATCTGGTTTGCTTCCAGCTGGTGCCACTGGCGATCCGCAGCCCGTTGCTGAGGGTGGTACGAGTTGGGCCTCTCCTGCCCAGTTTCCACGGGGAGCTCTGAACCTTGCACCTGAGATAGGAGCTGTATCACCCGATGTGTTTACCTACAGCGAGGGTGGATTACACGTGGGCACAGAGCATGGGGCTGCCCAGCCTGTCTGCTGCGAGGCTGGGGTTCTGCATGCTCCTCTGTGGCATCGCCTGCCTAAGAACTGGGGAACAGACCCTGGACCCACCATCGTGCCCCGTTGTGTGCTGCAGTTTTGGCAGCATGCTGTTGGGATCAGCAAAGCCTCTCTGCCTCCCTTTCCCTCTGGTGTACGACCTGCTTGGAAGGGACAGATGCAGGGACAAGCAGGAGGAAGAGGCAGTCCAGAGGAGGATGTCCCATTGTATCTGCTTCTCCCCATCTTCCAGAGTGAATCAGGAGGTGCTGTGATTGATTTGTACCCTGTGGGCAAGGCAAAGCTCCCATGTCCTTTCACAGGATGACACAAGCAGAGCACTTGGGGATGGAACCTGTGCTCCCAAGGATGGGCACATGCTCTGCTAGTACTTCAGTGTGGCAGCAGATCCCGGGCTGGCTGGTGAGGGGAGCTGTGGGCTGGAACAAACCACAGAGCATCAGCCAAGAGGACATGCAGCATCCAGTTCTCGCCATGGGATGGGAAGTCCCAGCTTCCTCCCTGCCTGTGCTGCCATGTGTCTGGGGGCCAGCAGAATTCTGGGTGCAGCAAAGGGGTCCCTGAGGGCAGGCTGAGCCTTGCAGAAAGAGAGTCTTCCCCGTCCATCAGGATGTTCAATGCCCCTTGGCATGAAAAGGGCACTTTTGTGGTCTTTTTCTGTCCCAGTGGCTGTTCCCTTGGCATGAGTCAGGGCAGTTCCTGGCTTGTCTTCTCTTCCATCTCTGTTACATTCTCTCCTTGTCCCTCCTCGGATGGGTGTTGGGACCCCAGAGATCAGCAGCCCTAATTTCTTCCTCTCCAGTGCACATCAGGCCAGGATGTGTCCTGATGCCTCATTGGATGGAGGTCAGGGCCCACTCTGGCAGTGCTGATTTTACCAACCAAAGCTTCCTGGAGCTCTTCATCTGCTTTTGGGAGTTCATCACTCAGCCTATTTCTGGGTCTGGATCGTGGCATCTTCAGCCCAACTTGAAAGTTTCCTCAGCAGGAGTCAGCCGTAAACTCCAGGTTTGCGGTCACAGGCTGGCGAAGCCTGTGCTGGTGAGCTGGCCTTGGCCCTGGAATTGCTTTCCTGATGGAAGATGGAAGCAAATCTGCCTTGACCACCAGCCCGGGCTCATGCTCGGGAGCTGTGGGGCACTCGGTGGGCTCCTGCCCTGAGGGGCCACCTCTGCCTCTGCACCGGAGCCCTTGGTGGTTTTGGGGACAAGCAGGATGCCTGGAACTGGAGGCAGAGTGATCCCTGGATTCAGCAGGGCTTTCCTTGTTGTGTCTGTATTTTTACCTTTCTGTGAGTGTGTTCAGCGACAGGAAAAGAGCAAGTTGTGTGAAGAGCCTGGTGCACTTTCCCATCACTTCCCCAAAGCCTTGGAGAGAATTCTGCTGCCGGGAAGGTGCGTGGCTGAGCCCAGGCTCGCCGGCCGCGCTGCACAGAGCCAGGGAAGCAGCTCCCATTTTGCAGCCAGTGGAGCCATTCACACAATCACCTTCTGTTAATTCTATCTGCAACATCAATTAAATTGTTTGTAGAAACTAATTGAATGTGGCTTAATCACACATCTTAATAGCTTTCCACGCTTTGAACTCGTTGTTAATTCCAGTAATAAAATGAAATGAGAGAACTGGCTGGGTAATTAGCGAGGAGGCTTGGGAAGAAATTGCTGTTTTATGGTGGGTAATAAAAGCCGAGCGCCAGTGACCGCTCGCTCCGGCAGGCAGCCGGCGACCGCGGCAGTTGTGCTGAGTGAGGGAAAATCCTCCAGCCCCTCTGAGGGTCCCTGCCCAGGGCTGTCACCAGGTCTGCACCCAGCTGGGAGCAGCTTGGTGTGGTGTTTGCTTAGGCTGGTGGTCTCAGAGTCATCGAGGGTGCTGGATAGTGAGTGCCAAGGGTTGAGGTCAGGCTGCCTGGCCCCTGGGAGCATGGGAGGGTGTGCTGCCCCGTGTCCGGGGCGTGCTGTGAGGACAGGATGCCTGCATGGGGGTCAGTGGAAAGAGAGGGGTTCAGACCAGGGCATGAAGGTGCCGTTGGGAGACTATGACCCTTGCAAATAGTCACCTGAGAGCACAGAGCATGGCCTGTGCAGCCCCTGTCACCTGCTTTTGGGTCCAGGATGGGAGGATTGTTGCTCCTGAATTGAGCTTGTTCATATCTTTATCTTCTTGGATGTGGAAGCAGACAGGGACCATCTCTGAGTTAATCTTTTTGGTGACCTCCTTGTGAACTGGAGTGAACCCAAGCCCCCCGCAGCAGCCACAAGCTCACCCTGGACAGCTGTGGCTCCTCTCCTGATGGCAGGACAGGAGCCCAGGGATGGTGTCCCCACCTCCCTGTTTCTCCCAGAGCCCTGAGCTCCAGTGTCAGTCCCTGCTCCCTCGGGATCTGACCAGCGGTTCTCCTCTGTGACATTGGCTGGGTCTTCCCCTTCTGAGGGCACAAGCCTGAGGAGGAGTTGGCCTCATCAGAGAGGGCTGGGGAAGAATCACGGTGCCCCATGCAGCAGGGAGGGATGGGAGGCACAGGAAGGGACACAATGCTCGGGAGAGAATGGGAGTCTGCACCCTCATTCTGACTGAAAGCTGAGATGCTCTTGGGAGACAGGGCAGAGTGATAGTTACAGTCTGCCCATGGGGCTTTGGTTGTATAATAAATTGTCTACCGGAGGAAATGGTGGAAGCACCAAGTTTTGAATAATAGGAAGCTCTGCAGGTAAATGAGCAAGGGAGTTAACCTGAGTTCTGTTGGTTTGGGTTTCTCTTACCCCAGCTGTGACCTGAGAGGGAATTTCTAGGTATCCCATTGCTTATACTGTACTTATATTACATTATGTTATGTTATATTATGTTATATTTTGTTATATTATGCTATATTTTGCTATATTATTAGCTGTTGCAGTTGAGTGCTGAGATTAAACAAGGGATGATAGGGAGGAGGAACTGCTGGCCACCTGCGTGCCCTTTGGCTCCATCTGATCTCTGATCCCCAGCCACGCTTTCCCAAATGGGCTTGTGCTGGCATCCGACAGGGCTTAGTGCTGATCCTGGGGATGGGGGAGCTGAGCGTGTGTGGCTGGGGCAGGGCTGATCCTCCACCCTTGTGCCTCTCCGCTCCAGGACTACATGCAGAACGTCCATGGCAAGGAGATCGATTTGCTGAGAACTACGGTGAAGGTCCCGGGCAAGCGGCTCCCCAGGGCCACGGCAGCAGCAGCGCCCAGCGCCAGCCCCAAAGCCAACGGGCTGGCCAAGGAGCGGAGCAGCTCGCAGCTGGCAGGAGGCACAGGTAAGAGCTGGTGTGGGTGGCACAGAGCCAGTGGCCGTCCCTCCCGCAGCGCGTCAGCAGCCCTGGGCTTCGCTGAGCTGAGAACAGAGCCCCTTCTGAAGTGTCCTGCTTTCACCACCCTCAGGGAGTCCCTCTGGTGGGCATTAGCATTTCTGTGCAGGTCCCAGGTAAGCTGCTCGTAGGATTTTGTGCTGGTTGGTGTCCAGGACAGAAGAATGTCGAAGGGTTTAACTGGCAGTGTGAACCCCTGAGGAATTTCCTTACCCTGAGGAAAGTGTTGAGGCTGGTGAGCTGCTACGCGTGGTGGAAGCTGCTGCTCCGTAAACCAAAGGAAATCCCAACTAGGGTGGCTCTTGGTCCCTGACGGGTTGTCTTCTGTTTCTTTCTGGTTTTGGGACCCTATTTCCTCCTCACTTTCCCCTGGAGAAATGGTGAAGATCTGGTTTGGGATCATCACTCTTTGTGCACATTGAAGAAGAGGGGCAGTTGCCCCAGAGTGTGGTGCGGTGAGGCTGGGAGGCTGGCTGTCCCCCTGGCCTCTCACAGAGTTCCTGCCATGCTCCTCCTTGCTGCTGCTGCTGCCACAGGAGGTTCTCACCCTGCCTGAGGGAACTGTTGAACCTGGGGCCTTCCTGCCCTCATTTCCCAGCGCCTTCACTGTGTCCTTGGGGCTGGTGTCCTTGGCCAGGGTGGGCAGTTTCCACCTGCCTTCTTCCCAGCTAGCTGTTGGCGCAGTCTGGTGCACAGGTTATGGAAAACACTCTATTTGTGATGCTGAGGGAGTGCTGGTGGTGCTGATCGCAGAAGTCCTTCCAAATCCAGTACTGCCACTGAGGGTGAGCTTGGGTGACACATGCCCATCTTGTGTTCACTCCTGTGCTGCCCCGGCTCTGCCCCGTGGTCAGGGTGCTGTCGGCACCGTGCTTCAGAGCGTCCCAGGGCTGAGGGGAGGTGGGATGCAGCGGGGGTGAGTGTCAGGAGCTGGTGGAGTCCTTGGCATCACACACACACTCACAGGGAATGGGGCACAGTAACATCTCTGCTCACATGGTGCCAAGGAGGACATAAAGAGCCCTCCCAAACCCAAACTGCTGTTCTTGTCAAGTCAGAAGTCGTCTATGGATAAACTGCCTGTTCTGACCAGGGCTGCAAGCTCTGCCTGTTCCTTGCCGTGGCTCTGCACTGTACACTGACACGCTTTCACCACCACCACTGCACACGCTCGGCATGCCCCAGCGTGGGGACAGTTCCTGAGTCTGGACAGGGACACTTGTCTGCCTGCATGTCAGAGGTGCCTTGTCTGAGCTCTGACTTAGCAGAGGTATCAGAGCTGGGGGAAGGATTCAAACCACAGAGGAGCTTACGCTGATGTCAAACCAACTGCTCACATAACCCCATATCCTACTTCCAGCAGTCCTCTCAGTGCTGTTGGGCTCACAGGAGCGGGTTGGGATGTGCCTGGATTACTGATCACGGCTGCTGGAAAACCAGTGCCAAGGAGCGAGTATGGCATGAGACCCTTCAGTCTGGGCGACAGAGCTGGAGCAGACGCAGTGCGTGGGGCTGGACTTAGAGCAGTTTACACGGGAGAGGAGATGCAGTTTCCTAGCAGGGGGGAAATGAATGTTGGAAAAGTTTATCTGGAGAGCAGTTGGACTTAGCGCTGTCTGAAACCTTTAGAATGAGACCAGTTTTCTTGTCGTGAGACGTGCTCTAGTCCAGCTTGTGGGAGTTGCTGTGCGTGCGTGTGCAGGGTGTGGGACCCTGTGGTCGTTCCTATGTAGGGGCTGTGCATTTGGGATCCCCTGCTGGCTGTCTGCCCTTGGGCCCTTGAGCAGAGCGGTGCTGTGGGCTGCCCGGAGCGGGTGTGTCCATGCGGGGCTCAGCACTAGGACAGCAGCTTTAAGCACATGTTGTATGTCCTGTCTTGGCTCAGGCTGTGTCTGCAGTGTCAGAAAGGTTTTTCTCCTGGTACACAATCAGTAAAGGCTTTTCTGAGGAATTTTTTCATCTCACTCTGATGCCTCCAAGCCCAATAGCAGTGGATGCAGTCACCAAGTGCACTGATGGGACACAAACTCTCTGAGGTGATGTGCTCTTATCCCTGAGCAATGCCCAGGGCTGGATTTGGGATTGATGGAGTTTGAAGCTGCCTGGCTTCAAGTTAGCAGTGACCTCACAGTTTTGGCACCTTTGGGACTGTGGGTGAGACTGTTACTGGATCCACTGGGCATCTCTCATCTGACACATGTTTTGGGGACTGGAGAGGAAGCACTTCAAAGTTTGCACTTCTTTGCCAGTCACAAGTTAATCTTCAGAGGACACAAAGTTTGGAGACATGGTGTATTTGCTGTCTTGCCCCAGGAGCCTCTGGGCACAACCACGTGGCCAGTGGTCAGAGTTCAGAGCAAGTGTCCCCAGTTCCTCTGTGACCTGAGCTCTGCAAAGGTAAGTGAGTGTGCTGTCTGATGTCCACCGCACACGCAGTCCTTCCCTGGGGCGAGGAAAGACCAGGGACACAGAGGGGAGAAGAAGAAAAAAAAAAGTTTCACCTTGCCCTGTATGTGTATGAAATACATGGATGCAGTGCTCTGGTGAGGAGTCAAAATAACTCCAAAGCAGGTATAGACAGCTTCAAGCTAAATACAGTAGGAATGAGGTAGGGACCTGTGTTTGTGAAACCAATGGGGGCTCTGAGCTCAGTCGTGATTGTGCCCCAGTATTTAAACCATTCAAGAAGGCAGCTTTACTGTAGTTAAACTTGGGTTTATTTTAGGTTGGATGAATTTCTATTGTCCAGAGGAGGCCATGGAGATACTCCAAGGGCTGGCAGCCCCTCTCCCATGGAGAGAGGCTGAGAGAGCTGGAGGTGTTAACCTGGAGAAGAGAAGGCTCCAGGGGAGACCTCTGAGCCCTTCCAGTGCCTGAAGCTGGAAAGAGACTTTGGACAAGGTTCCTGGAGTGACAGGACAAGGGGGAATGATGTTATACTGAAGGAGGGGAGGTTTAGATTGGATATTGGGAAGTTCTTCCCTGTGAGGGTGGTGAGGCCCTGGCACAGGGTGCCCAGAGAAGCTGTGGCTGCCCCATCGCTGGACGTGTCCAAGGCCAGTTTGGACAGGACACTTGTTGGAGCAGCCTGGTCTGGTGGAAGGTGTCCCTGCCCATGGCAGGAGATGGAACTATAGTGATTGGGCTGGAGAGGGCAGGAAAGGGATGAGCCAGAGCTCACAGGTGCTATGGCCTGAAGGCAGGTGTTCACTGGAGGCGTGACATTGCTGGGTCAGGTGTCTCCTTCAAATCTCTGCTTCTCCTCTTCCTACTGGAATGTTGCTTCTCTTGCCCTCTTCCTCATGGCCCCCCAGGTGCATCCTTGCTATGGTTCATCAGGCTCACCTACCCTTGTGCTGTGCTGCATCGCATGTTTCTGGCTCGAGGAACGAGGGCAGCTCGTATCAAAGTGCAGATGGGATGAAAAGGGACTTCAGTGGGGAGGACAGATGGTGGCACAACAGAGACAGTGTCAGTCGGCACAAGAGCCTAGCCTCAGCCCAGCTGAGCCCTGGGTTCTTGCTTCACAGAGGTTTGTAGGAACCTGCTCCACAGCGTAAGCAAAGGGGAGACAGGCAGGGAGGTACTGGAGCCGTGACACCCGCGCAGGTTCGTACGTGGCACGTACCACAGCCACGCACGGAGCACACGGGCTGGCGCTGCATCGCAGCTCGGTGGCGTCAGAGGATGCCGAGGAGAGCTGAACACTAGGAAACCTGCCCTGGAATGGGAAGCGAAGTGAAGGAAGAGGCTGCAGCACTGCTGAGATGGTTGTGGTTGCAGGCAGCGATTGGAGGTGTTTCCAGCAGCAGAGATGGGACCGAAGGAAACAAACGTGGCGGGGCCAGAGCACAGAGTGAAGGGAGCAGGCTAAAGGGGAAAGTTCTGCTCCACTCTGGGGGGATTCTCCAGCTTGCTGAGGACCATGAGTCTCCCTTGGGGTGTGCTGCCGAGTGGTGCAGGGGAGCAGACGGCAGCCGTGTCCTCAGTGCAGGCGAGGCTGAGCAGGACGGGCCGGTCGGACTCGGCATGGAGGCGTGAGCTCGAGTTCTGGAGGGTTTTAGGTGGGGGCTGCCCCTGGTCAGTTCCCTTCAGCCCGAGGAACAGTCTGCGTGGTCTGACACGTGTGTCGGGGCCAGTGCCAGTGTGAGTCCTCTTCCTCCTGCTTCTGCAGCATCACTCCTGCATCTCCTGCAGGGAGAGCGTTTTCCACAGTGTGTGGTGGTGGGAGGCACTGCTCGGCATGCAGGGCTTGGTTGTTGCTCCTGTTTGCTCTGAGGTGACGAGGGTCCAGCTGTCCCTGGGCCGAGTTCTGTGTGCTGGCACCGCCTCTTGGCTCCACAGCACGGGCCGGGGAGCCCTCTGTGCACAGAGCGTGGCAGCGCGCCTGTGCCCGGGCCCCTGTGCCGGCTGGGGTGGTGGGAGAGAGCCTGAGCTGGCCTCAGCCGCTCCAAATGCTGGGATGGCAGGGGATGGTGCTGGGTCTCCAGGCAGCTTGGGATCTTCGCTGGGTTCGTGCTGACGCCTGACAGCTCTGTTGTGGCTTCTGGAGCGGATGGCCGGGAGCATTTGCACAAGGCAGGCGGGTGGAGAGCACGGTGCCGGTGCTGGTGCCGGGGGAGCACCGCAGTGGCAGGGCCCCCCCCGCCAGGCCCGTGCCCCCCGATGCTCTGCCTCTGCAGAGTGAGGGATTGGCTCCCCCAGGCCGGGGTTGCTGAGCCTGCTGTGATCATGTCACGTCGGGCTCCGTCGATGTTAACATCTCATTATCTTTGTTACTGTAATTACATTATCCGCTGCTTTATGCAGAATTATTCTCCGAGGACTAATTGATGGATCCATGTTTAATTCATTAATCATTAGCATCAAATTCGACAATTACAGTGCACACTGATTGTGGAATTTCAAATGTAATGAGGGAAGAATTAACAAAGAAAAGGGAAAACCTGTTTCCCTGGCACACCGCTGCTCGCCGTGGGGGACAATGACATTGAGGGAAGAAGAGCAGTGAGAGCAGGGTGGTGCAGGTCATGGCAGACAGGAGGCTGGTGGATCATCTCCTGCCTTTCTCCTGACTGTGGCTGCACAACAGATTCTTCAGGTCAGAGCAGGGTCATCAATCTCCTACAAAAGAATGGAAATTTGGGGTCTCAGGAGGGAAAGGTCAGCTCTCACTTCTGAAACAAAGTTGGTTTTACTTTTCCCCTGCTCAGCAGCTCAGGTCACCCTGCCCTGGCATGTGTCCAGGAACATCCCTAGTTACACCTGTGCTCCACACTTTGCAGGAGAGCTGGATGGATTTTGTTGACCCTGGGATTTGCCCGTAGTCCCACGACTGCTCTGTTCCATGCACAGTGTGTGGCTCCTGCTCTTAAATCCATGGCTGCCGCATGTTGTTTCGGTGTGTTCTGCTCGGAGGCAGGATCCTGTCCACTGTGCTGTTATCGTGGTCCCTGTGAGCTGGGCAGCAGAATGAAAGCCAAAGCAGGGCCCCCAGTGCCTCCCCCTCAGCCTGCGGGACTGCTTGGCACCGGGCTGGGGGCAGTGCCCACGCACGGCGGGGTCGGTGCCAGCTGTGGGGACGCGCCCTCCCTCCCTCCCTGCCTCCCTCCCTCACTCCAGCTGTGATTTCGGCTCGCTCACTTGGCTTTCTATTGAGGCTGGCTGTAAAAGTCCAATGTTAGCCACTGCTGTTCAGCCAAGGGCCAGGGCAGGGGGTGGAACTGGATGAACTTCGAGGTCACTTCCGACCCAAACCAGTCTGGGATTCTGTAACTCGGACATGGGGATGCCGAGCTGAAAGGAAGAGGGTGAGGGTCTGTCTATTCCTCCATGTGGGACTTCTGCCCTTCCCAATAATATGTTAAAGGGTTGTTTGTAGTCTGAAGATGAAGCTGAGATGAGAGATTTACTAAAATTTATCTGTAATTAATATTTTGCATCATGAATCATGTATAAAATACTGCAAATTCATATGTATATTATAAATATTATACATTCACCATTACAGTCATACAGTAACCTCTTACAAATGTTTATCTGCATGTCTGAAGGTGGAGGATGAATCCAAATGTGAGGCTTGAGCTGTTGGTTTAAAGATTTGCATTGAGTGGAAGCTAGAAATCGTCAGGACTCCGTGGGAAGAGGAGCAGTGTGGCGGCAGCCGGGTGGGATGACACAAGGCAGGACAGGACCAGCAATCCTTGGTGCCTGGTTCTAGTGCTGGACAGAAGGCTGTAGGGCCCAGATTCTGCTGGATCAGCTCAAGGATTTTATTTGCTAGGATGTGCTAGAGTTAGGATGAATTTCGTATTTGCAGGCATTGTAACCTGATTATCTCAGCTGTTATTTCTTTCTAAAGAAGGAGTACTGAGGCAAGGAGAAGGTGAAGCCAAATGTGTCAAAAGCATCTGCTAACTCTGTGCCCCCAGTTTGGAGCCCAAGAGTTGCTTTTTCTCTCTCAATAATTTGGCCTTTTTTTAGCCCTTTTCACCATTCCTGTCATTCAGAGCTCAGTCTGCCCCAGGCCCTCGGAACAGGAGGAGCACATTGTTAGAGGCTGGTTTGGGCAGGGGTTGGTGTAAGTCCCTTGAACGGTAGCTGTGGGGGTTTTGCAGCGGTGTGTGGGTTGATCCCATGTCCCCAAAGGAAATACTCGGCTGTGAGGCCCTGAGGCCCTTTCAGTTGCTGACACTCGCGAGCTGTGGCTGCCCTATCCTGGCAGTGTCCAAGGCCAGCTTGGGTGGAGCGTGGAGCAGCCTGGGATAGTGGAAGGTGTCCCTGCTCATTGCTGGGCGAACCCTGTGCCCAGAGGAGATGTAGGATGTCCTCAGGGCTCTGCTCCGTGCTGCTGTTCTGGGGAGCCTCCACAGCTCCAGCGCTGCTTTGTGCTCCCACGCAGGCCACGAGCCCCCGCAGCCCTGTCCTGTGGAAGTGCCCCGCGGGGTGTGAGGGTGTCTGGCCGTGCTGTGCCCGCCGTGCCACCAGCCCTGACTCTGCTCTCCCCCCAGGGTGGGCTGTCCCCTCCTGGTCCAGAAAAGTGACAGAGTGAGGCTGTGTCCTGACAGCCACCTCACAGACACAGCTCCCACATGGCTCCTGCTCATGGAACAGGCAGCTCCAGAGCCGTGCAGGCAGGGAGAAGTTAATGGAAGGGATCGGAGCACGAAGGGAGCTGCTCGTCCGCACCCCAGCTCTCCCTGGCCTCCGTGGTAGAAGAACAGAGACTGATTTTCTCCAACCCAACAGTATAATCACTAACCCTAATTAGAGATAATTACTGGGAGTTGATGCACTTACTCCTTACCAGATCACTAAGGAGCCATTCCATGCAGGACTGCGCAGGGAAAAGGCCTTGGAGAAAGGGAGGAGGAGAGGAGCAGGAAGGGAGAAGCACAAGGCAGCAGTGCCATGGTGACCAGAGCCCTGCCCAGGGCTGGCCAAGGTTTCCAGGGCAGTCAGGTGGGCACAGGGCAGCCAGGTGGGCACGGGGCACCCAAGTGGGCACGGGGCAGATAGCCAGGCCTGGGGGCTGCGGCTGTAGCTCTCAGCATCCTGCATTCTGGAACATCTGGCTCAGGGTGCCTTGCATGGGGCACCTGGATAAGCTACAAGGGTGTAATTAGTGGCCACCTGTGAAAATCTCAGTGTAAATAACTTGCTGGTGCTGCCAGGGAGGGCTGGGCTGCAGGGGTGTCCGGTGTTCTCCAAGGTGGACTGAGAGCCAGCAAACCAAGCTTTCTCATCCATACAACCCAGGCTCGTGCTGCAGGAGGGAAGAGGGGCCAGGGAGCGACTTGTTACAGGCCACCAAGTCCTACTCTTTGCTGTCACGCAGCCCCAGCTCATCCCTGAGCGAAGGCAGCGGCTCCAGTGGTGAGTCCGTCTGGACCTGCCTCTGCCATCAGCACACGGGGCCTTTGCCTGGGGTCTGCACTCTGCTGCTGGACAGGGAGGTGTCCCAGAGGAACGTGGAAAAGCTTATCACTAGCAGGCAAGGGACAGAGCAGGGCTTGCTCCGTCCCCTTGAATTTGTGCGCCCCAGGAGGTTGTGCTTCTGCTCACCAAGCAGCCTCTGTGGACAAAGCAGGGGTGGATAAAGCCTTGTATGAGTGAACGGCTTTAGAAACCGGAGTTATGTAGGAAAATACAACAATTCCAGCATCCCCAAATGGCCCTTTCCCAGTTGCACTTGGGAGCTGGGGGCAGGGGCTGTTCTTCATCGGTCACTGCAGTGCTGGTCCAGGTCCACACTCCTCAGCAAGCCCAGAGAGGTCTGGCTCTGCTTCCTTCCCTCCTGCAGTTCTGTCTCAGACCCAGGTTCCTGCTCCACCTGTGCATGCAAACGGGGATCCATGTCGGTGCTGCCTGTCACGAGCGTCCATCTCCCACCGCCACCACAGGGATCTCAGGGGGCTGCTGCACAGGATCTGCTCTGGGTTGTGTTTTAGACAGCGTTACTCGCACGTTTTCTGCAGCTTGTGATTCCAGGTTTCTGCAGGGACCGTAAGTGACACCTCTGTTCACAGTAACAGACCAGGAGAGTGATCTGGAGCACAGACCATGCTTCCTTCATCCGCTCCTGCTGCTCGTTTCCAGCACCCTGGTCTTCTGAGGTAATTCTTTGTAACGTGTTGGAGAGTAAATGACATTAATGCAGTAAAGTCACTGAAGGACTTTATCAAGTTGCAGTAAAGCTCCCGTGGACTTTCTGAATTCTGGTTCCAGACAGCAAAGCAGCTCCCAAGGAGAACGCTGCTATTACCCCCACTTCAGCCAATCACCAAACTAAATTCAGTAATGCCTTGCGTAAAAGTACCCTGCGTGTATTGTGCTGGTGTTCAGGCAGAGTAAAATTCAGATCAGAAATGGAGTATTAAAACACACACATGCACAGACACATGCACACAAAAATGTATACGAGCCAATTTCACCAAGCTGGAAGCAATTATGTGCTGGATCTTTTGGGAGAAGGAACTTAAACAGGAAAAAAAAAAGAAGCATAATTAGGAGTTTTTAAAGAATATTTTACTGGATACCAGAAAGTTAAAAGGAATGTTGTACTGCTTAAAAATATGTCAGTCTTGGTGGAGAGATGTGAACTGTTCCCTCTCTGTCCCGATGGCGAGAAGGGGCAGGGCCAGGCGGAGGGAGCTGGCTGCGTGGTGCTGCTGTGGTTCGTGCAGTATCTGTGTGTGTATAAAAAGTGATAAAATTAACAGCAGCATGATAAAGTAATGGATAAGTGCTGAGCAGGAGTTGGAAGCTGCAGCCGGTTGGAGGCTGGTGGCACTGGTGTGGCCCGGCACAGCCAGCTGGAGCCGTGGTGGAGGCTCCCGCTGCCGTTCAGACCTGTGCCAGCGCTCCCAGCCCAACATCCACCACGAGTGATTAATTGAAAGCAGCCTTCGAAGTGACCCTCCTGGCTTTATGGGAAGGATTCCAGCTCCTTGTGTTCCCAGACTCACTGTGGCTGCAGCCACACAAAGGGTTGTGTCACCATTTACTCTGGGCTCCGGGCTCACGGGGGAGCCTGCCGGCCTTACGCTGCCCCGGATCATGCTTCGTGCCCGCCAGATCTGGGGAGGAAGTTAAATAACATCTGACAAATGATGGTGATGAGGAATTCAGGAACAAAGTCACTGATGAAGTAAGAGCACCAGCACAGCATAGCTGCTAGGGAGAACCCCCCACCAGCTGATGGGGACACCAACACTGCCTGCCCCATGGAGAGCTTCCCATTTTGGGGACGTCTGCCCAAGTCTGTCATTTCACCTCTGTTCCCTTCTCCCAGAGGAAAAGCTCTCTTTCATCGCTCTCACAGCTGTTTCACTTGGCAAAAACTCAACTCCTGTGTCTCAGTTCCTGCTCCAGGTGCTGAGCACAGGACAGCTCCCGTGTCCTCCCTGGTGTCCTTTTGTCTTGGTCTCCGCAGCCTGGTGTGGGTGTGCAGTGTGGTCTCCTTCACCACCATTCCATGCCAAAGACTCATCTTTGCCCGGTGCTGGGTGAGCGGCTGCTTAGGTGGCTGCTGCACCCTGTGACAGTTGTGCAGCCTGTGAATCATGAGATCAGTCACTGCTCGTGTATCTCACCAAGTCCCTAATACTCAACTTCTACATGTTCATGGGGTTTCCGCATAACATGCAAATAAAAGTGGTGGATCTGGTACTGGGAGCTCATTTCCCAGCTCACCTTCCAGCTTGGCTGGCACGGAAGCCTGCACTGCCATGGCTGCGCGAGGGGATGCAGAGCAGGAACCAGTGGACTTACAGACAGTGAAAGGGGTTTTTTCAAGTTTATTAGGAACTAATGAATCCTAACCCCAGCATTCCTTCATGACTGTGTGGGAACAACAGAACGGTTGATAAGGAAAAAAAGTAAAGTGTTCAGTGAACACTTGTATTGGTGTTTGGGAAGAGGCAAGATGATGTAGCTCAGCACAGAATGATGAATTCTTCATATTCCAGCTGTAATTAGGCAGCGAATTAAACAGCAAGTAGGAGATGTGGACATGTTGGAATCAGCAAGACTGAATTTTTTAATTCAGGAATTGTAGAAGATGTGGTCAAGGTCTTTTTCATGTATAGGTGGTAACAGTCAGTTTTGGGGTGGAGAGGACTTGTACAGGGCTCAGATTAATGGATTCATGTGTCCCCAGGATGAGAGGAAAAATGATGGACAGGAAAGGCTGTAAAAACCAGGAAGTGCTCTCAGAATCACCTTATAGGAAGATTTGATGAGCTCAATATATTTAGCTTATTGGAGAAAAGGTTAAGAGGTAATTTCAACACCATCTGTAAATACCTGTATAGGAACAGAAATTTGGTGAGAGAGCTCTTTATCATAAAATGTACCAGGATCCAGTGACAGTGGCAGAAGGAAGACAACTCGGGCCAGAAATAAGGCCCAGATTTCAGCAGCGAAGGCAATTAACCACTGGAACCACTTCCCCAGCGTCACTGTGATCTCTCTGGCACCAGCAATATTCAAGTCAGGATCAGATTTTCTGACAGATCCATCATTGTTCAGGCAGGAGTGACATAGGGGCAGACCTGGGATGTGCCTTTGTGCTGTGCAGCAAAGCTTGGGCAGTCCGAGGGCTCCTTTGGCCACTCCCTGGCTCCAGGTCTGCCATTGCTCTTCCACGAATCTGCCTCTTCCTTGCAGAGCTCGCTTTCCTTGGCCGTGGAGCTGCTCGGTGGGTAGACATGGGGCGCCTCAGCTGGCACCGTGGGCTCTGCTCTGTGTGGGGACTGCAGGCAGAGCTCAGGCTGGAGACAGACGGAGTGGCTGCAGCTGCCCGCAGTTCCCACGCTAGTGATGTGCTCTCAGTGCAGGATTTTGGGGGCAGCATCCCTGAGGTACCCATTCCCAGGCTTCTCCAGACTGCTGGGTCCTGTAACGCTGCACGTGGGGTCGGTCGCCCTCTAAACCAGAGGTGAGCTGGTGTGTTGGCTGGAGAAGCATGGGCTCATCTTGTGTGTCCTGGAGCGTTGGCTGGGGGATGGGAAGTGTCATGGCCAGCCCTCCCTGTCCTGCTGCCACAGCCAGCCCAGGCTCTCAGTCGTCCCAGAGACACTGGCACCACGCAGAGCTTTTTGTCCTGATGGTTCGTGCCCACACGGGTCAGCTTTGGTAGGAGCTGGGGTGTCACGTAGTTACTTAGCATGTGCAGATGTCCAAAACCATGCTCTGCAAGGGCAGCGCTGAGAGAGGAGGGAGATTCCCTGTGTCAGAGCATCTGTGAGGCCCAGTGCAAGGCAGTGGCTCCTGCTGTGTGCAAGCTGGCAGATCCTGATGGCCCTGCTATGGAGCTGGGCTGGGAAACCTCGGTCGCCCACAGTTGGGATCAGTGATTCCGCACAGACGTTCACTGTGGGCAGAGCTGGGAAGAGTACCTGTCCATCTGTCACCCCAGAACGTGCCCCACCATGCCTGGGAACTGTATGGGTGCTCAGTATGGTGGCCAGCTCCCAAGGAGAGCGCACAGGTTGATGTCTTTCAAAGGACACCTCTCCATCCTGGGGCTCCTGGTTGGTGGGAGCCAGCCCAATATGTTTTGGACTCATGGGAATTGTTCAGGAGGAAGGACTCAACAATGTCGAGGTAACAGCATGCAGTGCTTTGTTTAGAAACCCAGCCTGAGAGAGACTCCTGACTCTGGGCCGGCTCTGGGGCATAGGTGGCTCTGGGAACAGCAGCCACAGGGGCTCCCAGGACGACCGCCTTCCTGCCACGGCAGCTGCCAGTCCATTGACATGGGGGTGAGTTATGTCCTCCCCAGCAGGGTTCTCACAGGCAGGCAGCTCTGCCAGGCTCCTTGGCTCTCACCTCCCTTCAAGAACTGGTTGGTTTCTGGGAGTGGAGAAGTTTTCCACTAGCTGGAGCTGTGTTCCAGCCCAGCTCAGGGTCCTGAGTAGCAATAGCTTTTGGGGAGGCTTTGAGACATGTTCAACTGCGGGCTCCAGCCAGGCACTGGGGAGCCAGTACACTAAGGTGACTCACAATAATCGTGGTTTTTATTTGGAATAAATGATGATGTTTTTATTTGGAATAAATGATGATGGCAACAAGTGGTTGAGGGGCAGAATGACAATGACTACTTGGGACACGGTTTGGCAGACAGTCAATAGCATTAACCTGCACCATGCTGTTGGCCTCTTCACTGCCAGAGAGAACAGGGTTTGCTCCATGCCAGGGTGTCCTCACCCATCCTGGAGCACCTCTGTCACCATCTTGAGCCACACTGACAGTCCCTCTGCACCATGGTGCAGCAGCAGCATCCCTCTGCCTGCGAAGGAGCGGGGCCTGGCACTCTAGAGGAAAGACCTGTCCTGTACTTGGCCATAAACCTAGGGGGATCCCAGAACTGCTCTCCAGCTGGTGCCTCTTTAAAAGTCAGCATAGCCCGTTACCTGTGCCAAAGTTGGTTTCCTCCACACTTTAAGGGCCTGGTAGCAGCATCCAGCATAATGTCACCAGGAAATTTCACCAGACCCTGTGTATTATTTTGCCAAATTGCTCTTCAAAATATTAAAAGAGATGCTAAAAAGATCCTCAAGTGACTCTGCAAATTATCTCCTTCCTGACCGATGGTGCCCTTTTGGCTAACTCACCTTTATCCTGTTCCCTGGGCAGCCCCACCTTAATGAAGAATTCCCAATTTGTTCTGATCCAGGTGTTTCACCGAAGCATCCAGGCTGCCACGTGTCATGCCTGGAAAAAGGCCATTCTGGTTTTAGGTAATTTTCCATCCAGTGCACATCATCAGTTGGGCTGTACTGAAAAGGCATCACGGAGCCACGTGAGTCTCTTAGGGGGGTGAGGAAACAGTGACTGGGAGAGGGACTTGGGGAACAGTTTGGGGGTTCAGTTCCTGCAGGTGTTGGCTCAGAGGCAGGTAGTATTTACACGTCACCTGTCACTTGTCCAGTTTACAGGGAACATACCCAGCAGATGCCAGGGTGTCACTTACAAAGGGATGCAATTCCTGAGAGCTCTGGCCTTGCTGGGACCACCCAGCAGCTCCCTTGGACAAGCCGGAGTTGCACAGCGCGAGGTCTGTGAGCAAGCAAGTGGCTGGGCTGTGAGGGGGTTCCCCTGCAGCTGGCTGACTCCAGGCAGCTGGAGTGAGGTGCAGGGAGCTTGGGAAGGCTGCAGAGGCTGATGGAAGCTGTTCCTTCTTTCAAAATGAAACATTGGGCGTTTATGGCAGCCTGTGCTGCTCCTCAGAGGTGTGATGAAAAAGCATGTCCTGGCGTGGCGGGGTGGGGGTGTGGGGGGCAGATCTGTGCTCCCTAGGGCCCTGCAGAACTTTCCCCTCTGCAGGAGGAGCTTCTCTCAGGCCCTCTGTTTCTGCTCTCCCTTCCTCACCTTCCTCTCTCTCTGGCTGGGGGCTTGGGGCTTGGGGCTGGCAGACACTGTTTGAGCTCTGAGCATCCCATCCCATCCCATCCCGTCCCGTCCCATCCCATCTCATCCCATCCCATCCTGTTCCGTCCCACCCCAGCCCAGCAGCACCGTTCCCAGGACCAAGCTCATCCCGGTCCCAGGAGAGCAGCGTTGTCCCTGCTCCAGCAGCAGCAGGCTCCCTCCCACGAGGAGGCAGAGAGGAGATGGATGCAGCAGTCAGGAGCGGAGCGCCAGCTAATTACCCTTCCGAGTGTGTCTTGTAAATTAAGGGCTAATTAGAGGCAAAGTCAGTGTCATGGTTTTACACGTGTTTCTGTGGCGCTGAACAAGGGGAGGGAGGGGGAACATGCAGCAGCCAGGCTGGAGGCAGACGATGTGGGGGGCTCTGCAAGGTCCGGGCAGCATGGGTTCAGGGTCCTGGGAGCACAGGGTGCAGGGCACCAGGGTCCTGGCAGCTCGGGGTGCAGGGCGCCGTGTCCCAGCAAGGCCTCCATCGGCACTGCTGGCAGGTGGGGTGTGCAGGCGAGGCTCGCAGGCAATCCCTGCACAGCACTGCAGGGAAAGGGGCTTTTTGATCCAGGTTGAGTACAGGGAGGAGGAGGGTGGGAGGTACCTGCCATGCTGGCCATGAAGGGGTGGTGACGATGATGATGATGATGATGATGATGATGATGGTGGTGGTGGTGGTGGTGGTGATGGTGGGTGGCAGGCATGCCTGGTGCAGGGCTGGTGGCCATGTCACCCCTCCGTTCAGCAGCTGCCTTTGGAGGGGATATTTGGTCTCTTGAGCTGTCCCGTCAGGCACTCGGGAGCCCTGGCTATGCTTGGGCACATCTGAATAGCATCCCTTGGGTTTTCAGGGAAACAGCAGGGACAGAAACATACACTTATGTACGAACTCTGGGGCTTCACATGGGATTTTGTGGGGCTCTGCTCTTTGTAGAGGGTGGCCCAGCACAGGGATAGGTTGCCCAGGGAGGTTGTGCCATCACCCTCCTTAGAGATACTCCAAACTCATCAGAAGCAGTCCAGGGCCACTGGCTCTGGGGGGCCCTGCTTGAGCCGGGGCTGTACAGGATGATGCCAGAGCTCCCTTCCACCACAGCCATGCTGGGATCCATGAGAGCTGAGTGAGTCTGGTTTCACACAGGAAGACGCAGGTGAGCTGTCCTGGCTCCCGCTGGAGACCTGCCTCCACAGGTGTCCATTTGCTTCTGTGGAAGGCTCCCATTTGTACCAGTCCCATCGGACCTGTGGCTCAGTTCCTTGCAGCCCAGCTTCGTCATGCCTGCAGAGGGGTCTGTTCAGCAGGTCTGGAGCTGTGGGTATGTGGCATCTGGAACTGTTCTGTGGCCCTGCCCTGGGCCATGGCCAGGTGGGCTGCAGTGAGAGTCCCAGCTCAGTGTCTGCGCCTCCGGGCAGGGAAGGAGGAGATGTAGCATTGGAGTAGGGATGGGGCCCCTTCTCTCGCCCCTGAGCTCCCAGAGCACTTGCTCTGCAGTGGCTGGAGCCGAATGGCCTGAGGGGAGCATGAGAGAGGGCTGGTGGTGGGCAGGTGCAGTGGCATCCCTTGGGCCAGTGTCCTCCTCCATGGCAGATTGCCTGCAGACTGAACAGGAGGGCATGTGCTCCCTGTCAGAACCATTTTGTTTGCTATTCTGGACATTTTGGGTTTCCTGTAATCCAGGAACACTTGACCCATTTTGCATCACTGAGTGATCTTGTCCTCTGTGACAGCCTCTAGTCCCGAAACCACTCCTCTCTTGGGGTTCGGGTTCCTGGGCTCAGCCGCAGCAGTTTTGAGCTAGTGGGAAAAGGAACTTCCACCTGCCATCCCTACCCTACAGACATCTGTTCCCTTGCTTGTCCCTTTCACACCCTCCATGTGATCTCATGCTCTCCCAGTGCCCCCAGCATGTCTGGATTTCCTGCCAGGAACGCACAAGAAAGTGAAATTGAGAGATGAGGGTGGGTCTGCTGGTTGTGGGGTGGGTTTGGGTTTGCCCAGGTGCCAGAGGCTGTAGTGAAAATCGTGACCGTGAACTCCGGCTGTTGGGAAACTGTGTGCCAGAATCCCCAGCTGTGCATCCCGGGGTGCTACACTGAAACCCACTAAGCTGGGAGTCCCTTTGTGAAGTGGGGTGTGCTGAGCTCTTCTCTCAGCACCTTTGGGGTGATGCACCAGCGCCCCTTGGGAGAGGAGAGCCAGAGAGAACCTGTCCTCATGTGGAGCCACCCGGGGAATGTGGCATCAGGTATGGGACAGCTTTGCCTCCTCCCTCCGTGCCTCCAGGCAGCAGTCAGTCCGTGCTGAGTCCGTCTCTCTTGCAGGTGCTCCCCACTCGACTAGCAGCACCTCCCTGCACTCCGAGCGCTCCATCAGTGGCATCAACCTAGTGGGCTTCAGTTCCAAGCCGGACGGGATGCACCAGCGCTCCTACTCTGTCTCCAGTGCAGACCAGTGGAACGAGGCTGTGGCGATCCCCGGCAGCTGCCCCAACCCCTGTGAGTAGCCCTTCTGGCCCTTCTCCCCTCAGCCGCGGCAGGTAGCAGGGCTCATTTTGGCACTGGGGCAGTTCTGAGCTCTGCCCTGTGATTGTGAGCCCAGAGTTTGCTCCAGAGTGTCAGACACAGCCTCTGGGCCTCGCTGGGGCTGTCCCCCTTAAGTAAGGGTCAGCTGGCAGAGTCCCAGCCAGGGAAGAAGCTGTCCTGCAAGGCATGGAGAAGCTCCAGCCAAGGGACACTGCTCTGCAGCAGGATGGCTCCAAGCCCTCTGCTCTGATCTTGCTCTGAGCTCACCATGCTGGGGTACCACCGCTTTGCCCCATCACTGCACCTTGTGGGCACCCCCATCTCCCAGATTTCGGGGCAGTTGAAGGAATAGGAGTGATTCCTCTCTCTGGAGCACACACTGAGCACGGCCCGCCCCCTCCCCCCACGCTCACTCGCTCTCAGTGATGTTTCAGGACAGTTGAGTGAATTAAAATAATTCATACATTTCCCAACGTAGCCACTTTGCCGAATTGGAAAATAAATGCTTTTGTGCTGCATTCATCACTCCTTCGTTCCTGGCTCTGCCGCCGCACTAAAAAAGCAGTTAAATGCACATCAAGAGTGGAGGAGCCATTTCCATGCCTGCTCGCCCCTTGTAGTTCTCATTAGCGCGGCAGCCGCCCCCCCGCCCGCTCCCAGGGGCTTTCGCAGTTTAAAGGAGCCTCTTTATGATCATTACCGGAGTCCGACTGTGCGGGCGCCATTTGCAGCTGAGGAGGCTCCTCATTTGTAACTGTGAAAAACTATCAATTTCAGCGCGCCTGATGCAGCGGCTCCATCATTGGCCCCATCAGCTCCCTGCTGGAAGCGAATTAATCAGACTGTTACTGCTGATGGGGCAGCGCGGGCGAGGGGAGCGGAAGGGCGCAGCGCTGAGCGGGGATGTGCTGGCAGCCCCCTCGCCTTGGACGCGGGGGCAGCGGGGCAGCCCGCGCCGGAGGAAGCTCGTTGCGAGCGGGGACTGGACACAGGCGCGCCTGCTTGTCCCCGTGCCGGGAGAGGGTCCCCACCACGGCACCTCGCCCGGCCCGTGGGAGCCACGGCACCTCGCCCGGCCCGTGGGAGCCGGGAGCGCAGGCAGCAGGAGCCCCTGTGCCCCCGCGTGCGCGGCGGCAGCTCTGATGGCCTCGTGCAGCACCGCGCGGGGCACGTGCGGTACCCGGGCACTGATCGATTCTGTGGCGCGATCCCTCTGGAGAGCAGCTCCTTGCTCCGGTGCCCTCCCGCCCAGGAGCTGTCACGGCAGGTCTCATCCTTCCTCCCAGCAGCCCCTCAGCGGAGCTGGGGGCTGGCGAGGCCGTGCTGTTGTGTTGCTCTGCCCTGCCCTTGCCTGGGTGTCAGGAGAGCAAGCTGGCCCAGCCCATGCTCCCCATCCCTCTGCCCCCTGTTGCTCTGCCCCTTGTCCTTCTGCTCTCCATCCCTCTGCTCCGTGTCCTTCTGTTCCTGTCCATAGAGAAGCTGTCCATGCTCACAGCACCTGGACCAATCTGCCTCTTCCGTGCGCAGTAACTGAAGACTCAAATGAGAGCTGATCTGCAGGGTGTGTTGTAGCAGGAAAAGGAATCCTGTTTTTAAACTAGAAGTGGGTGGGTTTAGACTAGATAAAAGGAAGAGGCATTTTATTGAGAGGGTGGTGAGGCAACAGGGTGCCCAGAGAAGCTGTGGTTGCCCCACCCCTGGCAGTGTCCGAGGCCAGGTAGGACAGGGTTTGGAGCACCGTGGGATAGCAGACGTGTCGCTGCCCACGGCAGAGGGTGGACTGGATGAGCTTTGGTCCCTTCCAACCCAAACCATTCTGTGATTCTCTGTTGCTGCTCCTCCCAGTGACGTGGAGGGGTGAGATGTCAGCTCAGTGCTCTCTGTGTGTCCTGCGTGCTGGTGGCTGTTCAGCCACTCTCAGGTCCCACCGCACTGTGCTGGACCCCAAGCCCTGTGTTAGTGCTCCACAGACTCGTCACAGGGCCAGCTGTCCTGGAGGGCCCACCGGCCTGCGGGTCCCAGGCAGTTCCTGGGGCTGCATCCCTGCTCGATGTCCCCCACAGCCACAGCTGGCAGAAGTGGATTCTCAGTGTCATGAGAGAGGAGGCATCTGGTGGGTGGGCAGCGCTTTCCACATGGCAGGGCGTGCTGAGCTGAGCACAACCACCCCTCTGTCAAGGGGCTGAGCTGAGCGAGCCTGTCCTGCACCACACCTGAACCCCAGCTCTGCCAGAGCCCACGCTCTCTGCTGTGTTTCAGTTCTGCATGGCAGGGCAGGTGAGGAATATTCCTTTGCTCAAAGCTAATTTTGGGCACATGCCAAGGCTGTAGGCTGCTATCCCAGCTCCTGGGGACAGGCTGTCTGCTGTGGTTGTGCCCTGGAGAGTACATGGAAGAGCAGTGAGATGGGGCCATGTAAACAGTACAGTCATATAAACGTGCTCCAGCACATTCTATATCTGTCCCTTGTGCAGGAGCCCTGCAGCCCACCTGTGGGGTCCCAGGGTCCCCCTTAAAGCTGGCTGGTTTGGAGAGGGGCCCAGGAGGTCCCAGGTGTGCCTGTGAAGGGTTCCCTTGGTGAGATGGGGCTCTGGAAGTCCTTGGGTGGGTCAGAGGGGTTCAGTTGTCCTACTGGGAAGGAGAGAAGAGTGAGCAATGCCTGATCTAGCAGAGGGAGTGTGTTCCATGTGCTGCCCCCACCTCGCTGCCATCCTGTCCCCATCCCACGGGGGCCCTGGAAGTCCCCAGCTCTGGTGTTGGCTGCTGGGCAGTAAGAGCAGGGGCGTGGGTGATGGATGACCTGTCGGGATTTGCCGGGCTCACGGCAGGCCACTCCACAGGGGTGGAGTGCGGCAGTGTGCGACCCCTCTCGCTGAGCCTGGAGTGGGGCAGGCTGCCGGCAGCATGGGATTTGGCCCAGGGAGCATCCTGGTGAGCAGGTGGGCAGCAGAGGGAGGATGGAAGTGGCTACCACGTGTAGCCACCGACGAGAAAGTTCAGGTCCCCTGTGACATACAGCTGGGAGCTGAAGGTGCGTCACACCTGCTCTAAGCATGGTCCTGTACCAGGATCAGTAATTTATATTTATAAAACTGGAGTCTGATTTTATTAGATTTATCTCTCTTAATTGTCGAGGGTGAGCTATTTCCCCATGGATAAATAGCAGAAACACCCTACTAGTGTGTGTCAGTGCAGGAGAAACCAGAGCTGGGAGAGCTCCAATGCTGCAGCCTCTCTCAGCTGTGTGAGGGGGACACCAGCTGCACCTCGATCCCTGCCTGGGGCAGCTCCTGGCCTGTGCCCCTCTGTGTCCCTCTCCACCCTGCTGTTGGTGTTTGTTGAGATAGACGAAGTCCCAGGGAGCCAGTCTGACCAAACCAGGATGAACCAGGGGAGCAGAGGACGGGCTGGGGTGGGAGAAAGGCTTGGCAGGTCCCTGCCATCCCAGTGCTGGAGCTGCTGCCCTTGTGCAATGCTGTGATTCCTTTCTTAATTCCTGTTGCCACAGAACATGGAAATGGGAAGTCAGGACTTGATGGGAGACACTGGACTGTGGCAGAGAGGATGGCAAGCTGCCCGGGGCAGAGGTCCTGGGCATGGGGCTGCCATCTATGCCCTGGGGGTGGGTGGACACTGGAGAGGCAGGAGTAGATTTAGGAGAGGGTTAACAGTGCAGCGAGGGCTCCTGCGCCTCGTTGCCTTCCCCGGAGTCTGCATTTTTATGCTGATTGGAAGCCTGCGCTGTGTGTGCTGCTGAAATTGAATGTCAGGCTTTTGATTTTGTTGCTGGTCTCTAATGAAATTTGACATTTAATGGTGAGTGCAGCGGCAGCGTGTGTGTGTGTGATCGGAGCTTGATTAGCGCACTCTAATTGACAGTAATTAGGCAGCTCCCTGATTGTTTCTAATTCTGCTATTAATTGTAAGGAACAGTATGATTGAGGATAAATTTGGTGCGTTGCTGCTGGGGATGCAGCTTCTTCAGCTCCGTATCGGAAGCCTATTGAGCCCATCATGCTCAGGTTCCTGAGTGTGGCAACCCCAGTCACCTCATCTGGCAGAGCGGTGCTGGGAGGGCAGTGCTTCTGCAGAGGCTCTGCAGATCCTGGGGCCTGGATCTGCCCCACTGAGGCCAAGATCACCCTCTGGGCCTGTCCCTTCCTAAAACGCTTGCACAGCCCTGTGAGGACACTGCCCTGTGAGGGAACTGCTTCCCCAGGAACATGCTTTTGGGGTTGGGACATCGGGCTGCTCCAGAGGTGCTGCTGCACGTGTCCCGGCTGCATAGATGTCCCTGTGTGATCATTCTGCATGGATCCCAGTGCAGAGCAGGCCCAGCCTGAGTGCCCGAGGAGCTGCCAGCCCTGAGCTGGAGTGGGTGTTGGAGCGGCCCTGTGCCATGGAGCTGAGCAGGTCCTGCCCTGTCTCATGGGGTCGTGTGGGTGAAGCCAGGCAAGTACCAGGGCTGGCTCCAGAACACTTCGGTGTCTCTGGAAAGAGGAGACTGTCACTGTCCCACTGTACATGACTGCCTTGTCTTTGTCCCCAGCTAATGGTACTGCCGACTCCCTCAGCTCCAGCCCAAACATTTCCAGTGCCGCCAGCCCGAAGCTGGAGCCGCCTCCATCACCACATGCCAACAGGAAAAAGCATCGCAGGAAAAAGAGCACGGGGACAACTCGGCTTGATGGCCCCAGCACGGCAGCAGAAGGTAGGAAGGGTCTGCCTGGGGGCAGCTCTGCTGGCTCAGAGTGCCAGGCACCCAAGGGTGCTGCGGTGCTCGGTGGGTGCCTGGGGCTTGGAGTGCTTCTCGTGCGGGGCTCAGTGGTGACCTGGGGCTCGGAGCACTCCTTGTCCAAGCAGCTTGTGCTGAGGCAGGAAAGCAACCAGCCTCTCTGATCTGCCTTTCCCTCCACATGCTGTGCAGAGCCACCATCATGCCTGTGCCTGCACAGACAGCCACTGGTAGTTAAAATTGCTAACTGTAGTAGCAGACTTGAGAGCACACAATATGGTTAAGGTGTGCTCTCGGACACTTTACACCACAAGGACCTGTTTCTGTTGACGTGTAAATTGGCCAGACTTTCATAATTTAAGAGACCTGTGCTGGGCACCTGCCTCGAGCTGAGGGTCTTTTGGAAAAGCTTGTCTACTTCAGGGGACCAGCTGAAGGCATGTGCATTGCTTTCCCAGTGCTCGGAGTACTGATGGTTTTTGTGTTGAGAAATTCTGGTCTCTCTGGTTGCTGAAGAGGGACCCAAAGCTTGACAGGGAGGCTGCAGGGCATGGGGGAGCATTCTGCTGGGAAAAGACACCAAATTTGTCCAGGAAGAGATGAGCCTGGCAGCCACATTCTCCAAAGCCTGCATCTGTGGTTAGCCACTGGAAAAAGTGAGATTTAACTTTATTCCTGGTCCTCCTGTCCCACAGCACTCAATAAGCGTCTGTAGTGAACCAAAGTGAAGATGTCATTCAGAGGGGAGGAGGGTTCAGTACAAGTGTTTGAAGCTAACAGTTGCTGCAAAACAAATCAGAAAATATTAGTCTGTACCTGAAGGTGCTGCAGCTGTCCTGGCGCCTTGCTCCAAATCATGTGTCTGCCTGCAGTCCAGCAGCCCAGGTGTCCCATAGCAGAACAGCTCTTCTCAAGTTCTTGTTCTTGGAATGATTGCATTGATGATGCACAGAGCTGGGCAGCTCTGTTGTTTCTCTTTTGCTGTTGTAGTTGTGTGCATCTGAAATGCACCGAGTCTAAGACAAGCTTCCCCTCTGCGGTGGTTGGTTGAGGAACCCTGAGCATCGTTTGAGGCTGTCATACCCACTGGTGTCTCCTGGGTAGCAAGAAGCGTTGCCTGCAGTTGCACTTTGTTCTTAGCTCTGTGTGTCTGTTGCCTCCTCAGAGCCATTGTTGCCCTTCCCAAACTGGTTTGCAGTTCGCAGCCCAGTGCTTGGCAGAAGGAGAGGCTCATTCTTTGTGTGAATAGTGGGATAGTGAAGGAGGGAATGATTTTGCACTCCCGCATGTAAAACTGAGAAAGCGTGTGCTGAAGTCCTGTGTCCTATCCTGTAAATAAAATGCTAAGAATGAGTTGTAAAGGAGGTCCCAAAGCTGACCTTGGTGTGCTGATTTGGTTTGTGACATGGACATGAGGGCTCTCAGCTGACCACAGCGAAGACTGAGAAGCACAGGGCTGATGTGTCAGTGCTTGCAGAGGAAATCTGGTCCTGCAGCTGCTCAGTGCAGCTGACTGAGTGTGAGAAGTGCAGATGCTGGGACCTCACGTTACACAGAATGTAATGCAGTTTCGTTGTGGAAAAGGTAATTGAATGTGGGAACACTTTTATGAAGCAGTAATACGGACTAACCACTGCTTGAAGTCTTAAAATTTGATTAGTTCCTTTTCAACAGCACATGTGTGCTTGGCAGAAGTCCCAGTCCTCTGCTCCCAGATGCACAGACTGGAGGACCAACACCTTCCTCCTTGTGTGGCCACGACAGGAGTCTTTGAGCAATCCCAGTGTTTCCATCATTTCATAGGGATGTTTTTTCAGACACGTGCTCACTCTTTCTGTCCTTCCCGGTTTGGCAGCATCCCTGGAAGGTGGAGTGATGGCGGTGGAGCCATGTGGCAAGCATGAGGGCATCAGAGTATTTTTGTTGTTTCCTGCACTGGTCCTTGGCCATGCTGGTCAGCTGGGCAGAGGTCTGTCTTACCTGAAGTGGTACCCAGGTCCTGTCTCAGGTTGATACGGTTAATTTAAAGCCCTGTCAGGTGTTGGAGCAATGTAACTTTTTCCTACAATGTGAATTCCTTGGCGTTTATCAACACAGAACTTCATTTGCCAGCCAAGTGTCAGTTACCAAACTTCATCTGTCCCTGCCCAGCCTTTGTGCACCGTGGATCCTCCTGCCAGAGCCTCTGGCGCCAGTACCAGGAGCAGGAGGAATGCCCCCTCTGTGATCTGCAGTGCTGCTGGTGCCCAAGTGCATGGCAGCAGGTGGCTGAGCTGCTCCGGTGTTGCAGTGGGAAGGAGCAGTGTGAGCACCATGTGAGGGGTGAGGGGAACATGGCACAGCACAGGGGGCATCCATGACCCACAGTCACACAGGCAGCCCATCCTCCATGTCTCCAGTGTGAATCCAGGCTTTCCAAGCCCCTGTGTCCTTCTCCAGTGGGTGAACGTGTGCAACACCTGCCAGCTCAGCGCCATGGTCGGGCAGAGGTGATGGAACCAGCTGCTCCCAGACCCGTGCTGGGGCACAGTGGTGCCACGGGCTGCTGCATGGTGGGTTTCTGGCTTTTGGTCAGGTATTGACAAACTGACCTCACATTTATTTTTTTAAGTAATCTTGTATATTAGAAAATTGATCCAATTGCAAAACTGGAGTTCCAGAGGCTGGGTCGGTTCTGTCGTGCTCCCATTTGCCCTGCATCAACAGCACCTGTTGCTGTGGGCAGCATCCGTGCCAGCAGAACCGTGCTCCAAGTCTGTGGGAGAGGCCACTGTTGCTGCTCTTAGAGCTTCCCAGCTTGGTCCTGTTGCAGCCAGTTCCAGCAGCACTGAGCTGTATGCCCCATTTTGGCATGAGGGGGACGTCCTGGTCAAGAGAGGACCGTGTGCATCCCTGTGCTCAGCGTGAATTACGGAGCTGGGTCCTACACTCCTTTTCATGCAGATGATCCCCTGCCAGCCACGTGCCTGCTGCACAGCTCCTGCCTGTGGTACGTTTGTGAGTGACTTGGTTGGTCTCTCTCCTGCTCCTAGCTCCGCGACTGCTCCAAGAACTGATGCAGCTCTGGACACTGCGTCAGCTCATCACCAGGACCAGCAGACCCGGGCAGAGGCAGAGGCAGAAGCAGAGGAGCGAATGACTCTGGGACTGGTGTTCGGGTGGCCACCCATGATGGGTCACTGTTGTGCATGAGAAGCGGAGACTGGCAACAAGTACAGGGAGGTGCTGAGCCCCCACTTGAGGCCCCATCCCAGTGTCTGAATGGTCCAGCTGTGAATCCTGGGCTGAGCATTGCCCCACACCATGGGCATGGCCAATGGTTTGTGTCATGGACTGTTGTCCATAAGTATGACTGATTCCCCCTTGAATCTTTTTTAGCTGCTTTTGAGCAGTTACAGCAGTTGTTTTCAGAGCAGGGTAATTTGAGTTTTTTGCTTTTGCGTAGTCAGCATGGTGAAAGTGTGAAATCGCTGTGCCAGGAGCGGGGCTGCCGGGCCCTGTGGCAGAGCTGCCGTCCCTTGTGGCCGAGCTGCTGTCCTCTCGTGGTGCTCATCCCTCTGTGGAGGGCTCGCTGTCCTGGCAGGAGCATGGGGACAGCCCAGTGAGGAGCCATGCTTTCCATTAGCTCACGTCAGTGTGGCTGTGCTGGTGTGGGGAGCACTGTGGAGGGACCCCCCTGCCAGAACTTCCTACCCACCAGGAGCTGCATGGGGCCAGGCTCAGCCTCTGTCACAGCATCCCTGCAGGCAGGAGCGGCCCTGGGGGTATGTGAGGGAGCAGGTTTGGGCTGTGCCCAGGCTGCCTGCACCTGCCTGCACCCGCCCCATGCCCGCGAGCTAGGCACGAGCAGCTCAGGTTAGCATCCTGGGAAAGTTGGTGAGGTCTGGGGATAAATTGCCATCAGTTTATCTCATTTAGGAGGTAATCAGAGCCAGGGACGTGCAGAGCAATTGAATCTTAGTTGTTCTGAAGTATCATAAATCAAACGAGCTGTTGCTTTTTTACATGGGCTCATGTTAAAGAGAGCTCAGTGTCAGGCTGCCAGGGAGCATCCGCAAACTATGGCAGGCGTGGGATTGGGCTGCCGGAGATGTCACCAAACTGGGGAGTGCAGCTCAGGCTGTCAGGGAGCACCCACAGGCTGGCAAATGTGTGTCAGGCTGTCAGGGGATGAAGGTGCTCATCCCCGTGGTGGAGTTGCAGTGTTAGCCTGCAAGGACCATCAGGAAAGTCTGCTCTCATCAGAACCCAGCAAAGCTCTGCGGCCAGGAGTGCCCCATCCTGCCACAGAGCAGCCCACAGCCCCCCTGCAGCCACGCTGCTCTTTGCCTGGACCCTCGGCCCCTGTCCAGGTTGCCAGGAGGGCCAAAGAGCCACCAGACACGGCTGAGGGCAGCAGCACCTTTGCGACGCTCCCTGCTCCAGTCTCCCCGTGGCTGCCAGAGCTCCGGGGATAATGAACTTCTCATGTGCTTAAAGAGTGATGCAGGGTGCATGGCGAGAAGCTGACAGCCCCTTAATGTGCTTCTCAGTGGCGGCCAAACGACGCGGTTTTGTCTTTGTTTTTTAGTTTTAAAACCCACAGGAAATTGATGGCCAGTAAAGAGTTGTGTTGGGGCGATGTGCGTGATTAATGCCAACTGTCAGGGGCTGTCGAGGCCGATCGTGGCAAGCCAGGAGTGTGAGGCTGAGCCGTGCTCACCAGATTGCTGGGGATTCCAGCTGCTATCGCTCAGCTCCCGCCTGCCCCACACAGCTTGTGTCACCCGCGCGCTTCCTTCCACCAAGCCTCTTAATTCAGTGCTAACAAGTCACTCCGGCTCATTACAGACCCTGGCGCTCCCTGCTCCGTCCTGGCAGGAGGGAGGCAGCCTGTGCTGGGCATCTCTGTGCTTCAGCCGGTTTCCCGTCGCCATCGGCTCCCACCCCTCAGTCTGTGGTTCCTGGGGGACCTCATACAGCTCCGTGTTACCCCTCTGAGAGACCCTCATGTGCACACCCCTGACCCTGTCACAAGCCTCTGCGCGCACCATGCAGCTCACACCGTCCGTGCCCTCCCTCCCGTGACCGCTGCCCTGATGCTTGCACATGCCCCGCTGGCCCATCAGCCACCTCCCAGGCCCGTCCCCGCTGTGCACACGCTGCACCCCACAGTGCATCCTCCCCGCCACGTGCACAGAAATGACACCCTTCGACCCTTACATGACCCCCCTGCACACCCCCGTGCACCCGTGGTGTCCCTTGGGGCACGCTGTGTCCTTCCCCACACGCGCAGCACACGTTGGGACCCCACCGTGTGCCCTCCTCTGTACAGCTCAGCGTGCCCATCCACACTTGAGCCCCCGCTGCTGCCGCCCCCGGCCCCCGTGCCGTCCCTGGTGGCGACGTGCCAGCTCAGCCTGGGGCACTCTGGGATCTGGGGGTGCTGGAACAGCAGGCGCTAGGGGGTCTCCATAGCGCTGTTCCTGCTGCGCTCTCCTGGCAGCTGTCCCCGCGGAGGGGCCTGTCCCCGTCGCACTAATACAGGTTGGGAATATTGGGTTTAATGATCTGCAAAATGAGGAGGTAGCGAGCTGACATTTACGAATGGTGCTGCATCCTTCTCTTCCCAGACGCCTGCTAATTTGTTGATATCCCAAACACCTCATAATGATGTGGTACAGTCGCAGCTTGCAAACAAGCATCCCGAGGCCAGGGGCTGCCGGCTGCCCTGCTCCAGGACCCTCCTCACAGGCTTGGCAGCCGGAGAGCAGAGCTCTGGGCCAGGGTCTCCCTGTATATCTGACAGGACCTGCCCCTGGTTCCTGCCGTGTGCCCCACATGCTGGAGGCATCCCCCCACCTCCTCCCTGTGTGACTACCCACTCTCCAGGGCCTCTGGAGGCACTTCTACTACGCCAGCAAAAAGCGGGAGAAGGGATGGGAGTGGGAGAAGGACAGCGTGCAGGGAGAGGCTGGATGTGGCTGGGAGGTGGTGAAGAGTGGAGGTGACAGAGGAGACTTCTGCTTCAAGAGTGGGGCTCAGTGCCAGCTCTGCTTGCTGTTTTGCTGATGTTGAGTGGAATCCTGCTCTGCTCTGCCAGACCTGCTGGGATGCAGGGAAAGTGTCCTACACTATCCTGCACCTACCTGCTCAGGAAGGAGCCAGTTGGGAAGCTGTCTGGCAGAGAGGGCTCTCTGAGCCTGGTGTGCTGGCATGGAGATGCTCCTGCCATCCCCTGTGCTGAACTCCCCCTTCCCACGGGGGAAGAAAGTGCTGCCCTGGGCCTTTGGGCTGGCGTGGGGGAGCTCTGTCCAGTGCCCTGTGTAGAGAGGGAATTGCTGTGCTGTGTCCAAGTGCTGGGAGCACAGTCCTGCCACACTGGGTGGGGACCAGAGGGACCAGAGGGAGACGGCTCCATCCTCTGTCCTCATAGAGCTGCTTTCTATCCTGGTGCTTCGGGGACAGGGGAGCAGCCCCCCCATGTTGCTGCTTGTGCTCTGAGTGCTGCCCCAACCTGTGTGAGGGCACCTCGGGTAGGGGTGAGGGATGGGGCCAGCCTGTCCCACTGCAGCTCCCCGGGGGAACACGCTGCCCGGGGTGACCTGCTGCACCCCACGGAGAAGCAGGGTGTCTGTGGAAAAGGAGGTGGGAAGTACTGCTGCCATGGCTCCACCTCCGGGTCCCCACAGGAGGGTCTCTGGGCTGGGCACCAATGCAGGGTGTAGCCAGAGCCCTTTGCAGAGCAGGACCAGGCTCTGCCCCAGCCCTATGTTGAAGCTGAGGCGTTTTTAGCCCCCAACCCCTTCTGCTCAGAGCGGTGCTTCCCCCCCAGTCAGAGCATAGAGAGGATACTTGGCACGAGCTGTGAGGGCATCACTCCGTGTCACTGCTGCTCCCCTTCCTTTTCCTCTCTGGCATCCCACAGGTGTCACTGGGACACACTGTTCCACTGGGCACCTCACCCCTCAAAGACTGCCCTGAGCAGCAGATGCAAGCTCCCTTGCATCTTGGTGGGCACGTCCTTACCCTCCTGCTGTCCCTGTGGTCTGGCTCCCGGCCAGACACACAGGATGTCCATTCCCTCATTCTTGGCAGCCCTGTGGTGCTGCTCTGCTGTCCTGAGGATGCCTTCCCCAGGGCTGGCATGTTGGCAGAGGGAGGGTGGCTGCCCTGGGGCTGCTCATCTCACTGCGGTCCCTGCCAGAGTTGTCTTGGCTGCCGGTGGGGTCTGGGTGCCATGTGGCCCTGCTGTCCTGGCCATGCCCTTCCTAATCCTGCTCCTGTTCAGAGCCCTTGTTCCTGGGCGGTATTGGAAGGGGGGTCGTGGGGTTAACACCCATTAGCAGAGCCGGCTCACACCAAACTCTGCTCAGCAACTCTTCACGGAGCTCAGTCTTTAAAACATCATCAAAAAATCATCAAGAGAGAGAGAGGCAGCACGCTCATTTCCACTGCCCACTAATTCTAATGGTCCTGGTGTAATGGGCTCCCACCAGCGCACTGGGGGCAGCCGCAGGGCTGGGGGGCCGGGCTCCGCCATCTGCCCCCGGGTAGCTGCTCGCTCGGAGGCAGCTGGGAAGGGCTCCCTGCTCCTGTAGGAGTGGCTTCCTCTGAGGTCTGAGCCCTGTCAAGTTGGAGCTGACAAGCCCTGGGACTTCTCTGGCCTCTGAGAAGGAGCCTGTGCCCATGTGTGGGGCAGGGGAGGGAGTTCTGCCAGCTCTGCTTCAGCAGAGGTAGTCTAAACCCTTTTGCTTATGTCATCTGTTTGGTGCTACCCTTCCATCCGGCCAGAAATGGCCCTGCCCCATTGGGAACCTGTACCCCTCCCCAGAAGAAGCTGAGAATGCCCACTACTTTCCCTAAAACAATGACTCGAGTCTGATCCAACTTGTATGGGTGCCCTGGGGACCTCAGGAACTGGTCCCAGACCATCCCAGAAGGTGGGTCTGCATAGTATTCAACGCTGCTGCAAGTCCTTGATTCCCTTCCCAGCTCTGCTGATCCTCACGCGTGAATCCAGGGGTGTGATCCCACAGTGTCACGCTTTCCTCGGCTATGATGAGGCCTCCAAAGAGATCCAGCCCCATAGTGCCATCCTGCACTGTGAGGTGGGGAGTTTGCCTTAGTGCAGCAGAAAAGCTCTGGTCCTTTGTTAGCTCTTCCCGGGCTCCGAGAGCAACAGGCCCTTTGTTCGGTGTGAAGCTGGAATCCAGGAGGCACAAAGAAGGAAGGGAACGGAGGTCCTGCATCTCGCAGAGCTGGCGCCAGGGCTTTGGTTGGACTGGGACTGCTCCCATGGCTGGGACTGGGCGGCCCCAGAGCTCTGGAATGTCCCTCATCTGTGACAGTGGGAAAGTCCATCCGAGTCAGATTGGAGCCCCAGAAATTTCTCTCCCAGAAGGAGGGAGCCTCCTGCCCTACTGTTGAACATCCTGAGCAGAGTGCTGGGAGCCACATGAAGCCCCCTGCCCCAGCACGGTGCCTCAAGGAGCAGCAGTGAGCCCCACGCCAGAGCCCTAGGCAGGCAGAGCAGGCATCTGCTTCCCTGGGAAGCATACAGGTGCAGGAAGGCTGGGGCTGGGATTCCTGCCTGCCTGTTTGGTGGGGAGGTGCTGGGCAAACAGCAGAGAGGAACAAGGAAGATGGAGCCATGTGAGCCCACAGCAGGAGTCCTCGCTGTGTCCTGCTGACCATGATGTCCTGCTTCCTGCTGTGCAGAAGGGGCTTGACAGCAGGGACAGCTTTAAGTGCATCCGGTGCTTCCTGACTCCAGGCAGCTGGCTTGGGCTCTGCAACACAGTGGCAGCAGCCACAGGTGGCTCAGACCAAGGAAGGATGAGATTTGAGGAGAACAGGACATGTTCTGATGTGTCAGGGTCCCCCAGGAGCACTGTCTGCAGATGCTCCCTCCAGCAGCTGGGCAGCCTCTGCCCCAGGGAACTGCTGCTCACTCCTTCCTGGCTGGCAGTGCTTGGCCCCAGGCAGCCACTGGTCCTGTGGCTGGGGGGGGATGGTCCTGGCTCCCCTGCAGTCTGGAGGCTCCCTGCCCGTGCCTGGGTCTGGCAGCACTCACAGAGGCTGCTGCCAGCAAGCCAAGGAGGCAATGCCTGTTAGCCCGGCTGTTGGCTGGTTATTTCTTCTCCCAGTATTCGCAAGTTAGCAGCTGTACATTTTCCAAGAATCTTGTTCTTGAGCTGGGACTTGGTGTCTGTGGGGTCCCTCCTGCGGCTGAGAGCTGGAGGAAAGGGCAAAGTGCTGGATGAGTGGGATGTCCCAGTTACGCCCGTGCATCACAGAGAGGGGAGAGTCCAGCAGCGTGGCTAACTGCCCGCTCCCTGCAGTGTGTCATCCTCCCGAGGGCTAAGAGTCTCTCATTCCAGCAGGAGAGAGGCAGTTGCAGACACCTTTCCCCAGAGGAGGAGCCCCAGGCTGATGTAGGGTGAAATGAGTGAAAGAGCCTTGCCTTCCTATCTGGGAAGGGCAAGCCAGGACAAGCCCTCATGCTGGAGTCCTTCCATCCTCCCCAGGCTCTGATGGTGTGGAGACCCGGCCTTGCGTTCTCGTGCCAGTTCATGAGCACTGGTGATCTCCAAGCCTGGGACTTTTGTCAGTGCAGGTGCTGACCACAAGCCTGGGAGGAAGGGCTGTGCTCTCCCACCATGCCCAACTGACCTGGCTTTCCTAAGGAGACTTCCAGAGGCTGCACCATGTTCTGGGGACGTTAGTGATCACAGCCTGGCTCAGGTGGGCCCAGGCGGCCCCTCAGTACCCGAGGGTGGCCGTGCCCTTGGTGGGACCCAGCCAGGGGCCTCTGCAGCCATTCACTGGGGCTGCGGCAGCTCCTCAGTCCCTGCCTTTCTGCTGCTTCCCTCCGCAGTGAGGGACTTCCGTGCTGCAGAGAAGTCAGGGAGAGGAGGGGACCTCCCTCAAACCCCTCCAGACTCCCCTGCTCACCTCCCCACGTCATGCCCAGCGTGCACAGACCCTGCCAGGCTCGAGGCCAGAGCAGCTCTGCCTTGATGTGGACCGGAGGCCCCTCAGCCTCCGTGCTGTCTCTGGAGCTGAACAGTTGACTCCCTGCTTTTAATAGAGAGCTGGGAAGGCACATTATGGAGATGAGGGTGTTATTTGCATAACGCTAATTAGGTAATTACAAATCATTTTGCTATGAGCTGAAGCGTGTGCTGTGACATAACGTTTATTAGTCATTCCATTCAGGCCCCGCTTAGTTAAGTCATTTACTGCACTAACTACTGAAGTTGGCAATAAAAGGTAAATGCTGGTGCTGGGTGTGAGGCTGAGACACGACACCCCATGAACTGTGCCCGTGGGGGGCTGTGTGAGGCAGAGCCAGGCTGGCAGGTGTTAGCAGGGCAGAACACCTTTGAAGCCTTGGTGAAGAGCTGCCTCTGAGCCCAGCTCTTCTTGCAGCACCTCACTCCATGTGCAGGGCCTGTCGCTCCAAAGCCACTCATGGGCGGGCACTGAGCACTGGTGCTGGGGCTGTTTGCAGGCACCGGCTCGGTGGAGGAGCCGATTTCACTGCTCCAGAGGTTGGCAGCTTTCTCTGAGGGTGGGACACAGGGCAGGGAGAGTGGGCACAAGCCAGTGGAGCTGTGTGGGGCAAAGGGAGGGAGGACTGGCACGGAGTCTGATTATTCTCTGCAGGCACATGCCTGTCCCAGCCTCCTGGGCTCTGCTGCTGCCTCCACCCTGCCATTTGGGGATGGCAGTGGCCCGCAGGGATCTGTCCCATGGCAGACCTCCTCCTTCCCAGCCCTGTGTCATGGCACACCTTTCTCTTCCAGAACCAGATGAGCCATTTGAGTTCATTATCGTGTCGCTGACGGGCCAGACGTGGCTCTTTGAAGCCTCAACATCAGAGGAGCGGGAGCTCTGGGTGCAGGCCATTGAGAGCCAGATCCTGGCCAGCCTGCAGGGCTGTGAGAGCAGCAAAAACAAGGTAAGAGGCCTTGGCCAACTTCTGTTCTATCTTCTCTGGCATCTGCTTTGCCACAGTCCTCCATGTCCCACACTTGCCTATCTGTTCACACTGAAGCCTGTCTTGATCCCTGTGCTCCCAAGGAAGTTCAGTCCCGTTCCTGGGACTATGCAGCTCCCCCCACGTTTCTTGTCACCTCTTCCCTGCCTGGCTCTGGCCCCCTGGAGTACTCTGCATCCCATGTGGCTGGATCCTGCATGGTTCATTCCCTCCCTGGACATCTCTGCCCTTTCTCCCCACTCTGGCTCACTGTCCCCTGCTCCTCTGGCACACACCTGGCCACTCCAGACCCTGTTGTCAGAGCCCCCGTGCTGGCCAGCCTCATGGAGCGTGGTGTGGCGCACTAGGAGGGGGGTGCAGGACGCGTGGCTGGCCTGCAGTGAAGGGGTCTCGTGGGGTTCTTTGCAGGCTCGGCTGGGCAGCCAGGGCGACGCGCAGGCCATGCAGGCCGTCCGCACCGCACGTGGGAACAGCTTCTGCGTGGACTGCGATGCGCCGAGTAAGAGATGCTACACTGGGCGGGGGGCTCACCCAGGAGGGGAGGGGGCTCCAGCCACCCCAGCCACCCCCTCTCTCAGCCCAGAGAGACCTGCTCTGTGTGTCTGTCCTGTCCTCTCCTGCAGTGGACCTGCTTCTCTTGGGGTACAGACCCACCTGCCACACTGGCCTGTGACCCCTCACTGACCAACCTGAGGTCCTGGCCTCTCCGTGCCCACCTCTTCCAGGGACACTGAACTGGGAAGGGTTTGGTGGGCAGGTACCTGCAAATATGAGTCTGAACCACAGGAGACGGGCTGGTGAGTCTTGGCAGGTATTAACTTTCCCCCACTGATCCTGCTGCCCTCAGATCCGGACTGGGCCAGTCTGAACCTGGGCACTCTCATGTGCATCGAGTGCTCCGGGATCCATCGCAACCTGGGCACCCACCTGTCCCGCGTGCGCTCCCTGGACCTGGATGACTGGCCTAGCGAGCTTCTTATGGTCATGACGGCCATCGGCAACGCACTTGCAAACGCTGTCTGGGAGGGAATGGTGGAGGGGTACCCCAAGCCCACGCCTGAGAGCAGTCGGTAAGGGAGGTGGTGAACCCCAGAGATGCTTCTTGGGAACCACAGCAGGAGGGCTGGGGGACACTACAGGGGGTTGGGAGCAGCCATTGAGGCCGGCAGGATTCCTCAAGATGCTCCAGTGTTGGGGGTCCTGCCTGCCTGCGAGGCACTGGCCACCCTCTCCTGCCATCCTGGTGGGGCAGCGGGGCTCCACGGTGGCCGCAGCCATGCAGTGACTGTGAGGGCTGAGGCTGGCTGCAAAGCCGAAGGGGTTAACAGAGATGGCTCGGCAGCGTCGTGCAGGTCTCCAGGGTCTGTCCCTTTCAGGCCCTTGTCTGTCCCTATCGGAGCCACTCTCCTGTCACTCATCCCAACAAGAGCCCATTCTGTGGCTTATCAGCGGCGGAGCGCGGGTCAGGGGGCGGCGGCAGTGAGCATGCTCGGCGCGGGGCATTGATGGCCGCCCGCCAGCTGCAGATGGACAGAAAGGCAGCAGATAGCGGCGGGACGGCGCACATCGATCCGCCGGCCCCGCGGCCCCGGCGGGACGGACGCGGACACCGCCTTTGTTTGCGCCAGGCGAGACGGCGGCAGCGATAAGGTGCCTCCCGCGGCACCGGGCCGGCGTGTGCAGCGCTAACCTTCTCCTGCCGCTGGCCATGGCCCACGCAGGCACGGGACAGGGACGGTCCCAGTGCTGCCGCGGCTCGGGCACGCAGCGCTGGGGTGCGAGGGGCTCCAGCAGGGACGTGCGTAGGGACGGGTGTGGGGTCTGGGTGCGAGACGCTGCTGCTGCACAGGCATGGATGTAAGCGTACAGTGTCCATAGGGAGCTGTAAGGAGGCGCAGTGAGTCAAGCAGGTGTCAGGCAGGTGTCCAGAGTGGGGTGACAGAGCCCCAGTGGCCGCTGTGGGCACAGGGGCACGGCAGGGGCTATGCAGAACATACCTGGGTGTGACAGATGTTCACTGCTCACACAAGTACGTTCATGTGGCAGTGCTGATACTTATGTCTTTTTGTGTGTGGGGCCCAGGCAAGTTGTCTCAACTGTGACAGTGACAATGTCCTGTCTGGCAGGGAGGAGAAGGAGCGCTGGATCCGGGCTAAGTATGAGCAGAAGCTCTTTCTGGCCCCACTGCCCCAGTCTGACATCCCGCTGGGGCAGCAGCTGCTGCGGGCTGTGGTGGAGGATGACCTGCGCCTCGTGGTGACACTCCTGGCCCACGGCACCAAGGAGGAAGTGAATGAGACCTACGGAGATGGAGACGGGCGCACAGCACTGCATCTCTCTTGCGCGATGGCTAACGTAGTCTTCACGCAGCTGCTCATCTGGGTAAGACAGAACCTGCAGCCTCCACCACAGGGCTTCTGGTGCTACCCCGGTGCTTCCCCACCTCCCTGCTACTGGGGCACAAGGCACCCTTTACCCATCCTGCTTCCGTGGGTTCTCCCACATGCTCACTGGCGCTGACCTGCCCACCCTCTTGGCTCCCTCTCCCTACCCACCCTCCCAGCTCCCTCTTTCTGCCTACCCCAGAGCCCCTCTGCTCCCTGCCACTCCCGTGGCCATGGGCACATGGTACCCAGGTACCGCTGACCAGCTGCTTCTCTCCTGTGCAGTACGGAGTGGATGTGAAGAGCCGGGATGCTCGGGGCCTGACCCCGCTGGCCTATGCCCGGCGAGCCGGCAGCCAGGAGTGCATTGACATCCTGCTGCAGCACGGCTGCCCCAGCGACAGCGCTGCCACGCTGACCCCCAGCCTGCCCCGCCGCAACGCCAATGCCAACAACAACGCCTGCGCCGCGGCGCCGGTTGAGTTCAGCGCCAGCCCCAGCACGGTCTAGCCCTGCACGGGCCCTCCGGTCGCCACGCAGCTGCCCTCCAGCCCTGCCGGGGACCAGGGCCGCAGGAGCGGGTCTGAGAGCAGCACAGATGGGCCCCCGCGGTGCTTGCCCCCACCAGAACCCCATGGTTCCAGCCAAGAGGAGGCTGGGAGCCAGCTGGGAGCCAGCATCCTCCTCCTCTGTGCTGGTTCCTGCCACCTCTCACCGTGCAGCTGTGCAGACCCAGTGCTGTCAGCTTGTGGAGGGGCTCCTGCACAATCCCTGGGGTGGCTCCAGTGCACCCCATTCTCATGACCGGTACATGGACGGGGAGGCAGCTTCTCCTGCCCCCCATCACACACCTCTGTAGATAAAGCAGGGGCGGGGAGCAGTTCAGCTGTGTAGCCCCCTCCTGCACAGCAGCACCAGGGAGGCTGATGGCTGCACCCACTTCCCCAGGCAGGTCAGTTTGGGCACTTCCCTCCTGCTCTCCATCCATGTTGGCCTTGCCACACCCCCCAGGGCAGTGGTGAGGTGGGGGGCAGCAGGAGGTGCATATTTCTCCACTGCCCCCCCATGCTCCTCTGCTTGTGGCCAGTGCAGGAGGGATGCACGCACCGATACCGCTCTTCATGCGCTGATGCAAGGGTGGTGTCTCCCCAACGCAGCCCCTGGACAAAGGCCTCCCCAGCCTCCCTGGTGACCTGGAAGGGGAAGAGGATGGTCACCTCGGGATCCCCAGCTCTGTCTGTCTGTCTGTCTGTAGAGTCACTGTCCTTCCAGGTTCAAGCTCCAAGCCATACACAGTGTCTCCCTCAGAGCCTCCCGCTGGCTCCCGCTGCTGCCCAGGTGGGGCTGGTCTCCGGCTGAGCAAGAGGAGAGGAGAGGAGCATCTCTCTTTGGATTGGGGTCAAGCCTCTAGCTGAATGCTGGAACCCCAAGGCTTTGGACACTGCTATGGAATGTCTCTGTCACTTGTGTATAAAATGTACATTGGAAATATTTATATGGACACTCTGTATATACGGTTTCTTTTCCATGAGTTGCCCTGTGTGTGTTATCTGCAGCCAAGGAGATAAAGGCCAATAAAGCAACCCACCTCCTGCCAGGCCAGCGTCTCAGTGTGCTGCCTTTGGGGCCTCCGATGCAGCCCTGGTTTGCAGCTGGGTCTGTTGACTCTCCAGCCCACGCTGACAAACGTTCAACCTCTTCGCCTCTGGCTCATGCTCTGGTAACAGCAGTCCTGTGCCAAACCAGGCCCCTGGGACACAGCAGAGTGCTGAGGTGTGGAGGGGAGTTGTGCTGACCCTGGGCGTTGAGAGGGACAATGCCACAACATAGCTCCAGAGGAATGCACAGCTGTGGCGGGATGGGAGATGGGCACAGCAGAGGGGTGTGCCGGAGAGGGGACACACGGGGCGGGAGTGCTGGGCCAGCTGGTCCTTGTGCTCAGGACAGCGAGTGTGAAGCTGGGATGGGGCAAGGCAGAGATGGGCAGGGAGCGATGGGCTGCCAGGGCGAGCGAGGAGTCTGCTATAGCTACAGAAGACTGGGTGTCAGTGAGTCCCAAGGCACAGGCCCTGAGCAGTGACGGGAGCCGTGTGTCTGCCAGCCCTGACTGCATGCTTCTCATAGCTGTGGTGGGCAGAGCAGAGCCCCAGTGCTGGCGGTTCTGGGCTGGATGCACCCCAGGCCACGCCACAAACTGCACTTGGGGGCTCCAGTGTCTCTGTGTGCTGTGCTGGGGTCCAGGCTCTGCTGCACTGGGACTGGGCACAGGCCTTGGGCCCCAAGCCTGTGTGGCAATGCTGCAAGGAAGGGAGGTGCCAGGACACCCCCACCTGCCACAGGTACCTCAGCTATCCCTGTCAGACCCCTGCTGCCTCTTCCTTGTGCCTCTCCCATGGCAGAGGGCTGCCTCGCTGGGGGCTGCAGACGGTGGCCCCTCCACCAGCCCCTCCACTCCTTGGTGTGTTCCGGCTGTGTGTGCCCATATCATCCTTCTCATCCTGGTCCTGGTCCCGGTCCCGGTCCCGGTCCTGGTCTGGGTCCTGGTCCAGTCCTGGTCCCACTTCCAATCCGGCCCCTGCCCCCATGTCACCCCTCATTCCCATCCCCTCGTGGTGCCCATGGGTGCCCCCACACCGGCCCCGGCCCCAGCCCAGTGCTGGGTTTGGTTAATTTCCTGGCGACTGCATTAGCGGGAATGGAAGCCGAGGGACGGCAGCTCCTCTGGGGCCCATTAATCATCCCCCTCAGACAAGCTGCCTTGATTACAAGTGGCAAGAAATTCATTAGGGCTGCGGCTCTGACAACTTTTATCTGCGCGGCTGGATCTGACTCATTAGGCAGCCAAATTAAAGCCATGATGGGCCCTGATGAAATTCACTGCTTGTTTATCTTGTGCGATCTGATACATCTGCCCATACATCATCTCCCGCACGGGATCCCGCCCTACCCAGCCCTGGCGCCTCCCTTCCCATCCCAGCCCTGCCCCAAGCCCCCCGGGGTGCCCTGCCTGGACCCAGCTCTGACCCCAGAAGACCCCTCGCCTGCCTCCACACTCTGCCTGTGGCATCGGGGCTGGAGTCGGGGCTGCAAGCGATGACCATGCCACCGGGAGCCACGTGGGGACAGCTCTGGAATCAAAACTGTGAAATACTCTGAACTGGAAGGAACCCACGAAGATCATCAGTGTCCAGGGTCTGGACCCACACAGCCCCGAGCAGCTCCCCCCGGCCCATGCAGTGCTCGTGGGGGGTGCGGCCCCCTCAGGGCACCCAGATCCTGCTGGCAGTGGCACTGCTGTGGGCACACAGCCCTGTGGAGACAGGCCCTGTGCCCTGCTGCCACCCACATACTGCAAACAGGTGCTGGGGATCCCGGTGGTGCCCCTCTGCTGGCACCCTGGGGCAGGGAATGCCACAGATCCCCGCAGGCTCTGACACCGTCCGAGGGAGCCTCCACCCAGCAGTGGCCAGATCCCTCCAGCAGCACCACTCGTACCCTGTCCTGCCTTGCCCCAGGCCAGCATTACCCCAGTGCTGGAGCACATCGGGGTGCCAAGGTGACCAGTGTGGCTTCACATGGCCCCGGGCCAGGACAGGCTGAAGCAGGAGCTCCATGTCCATGTTCAGGGGAAGAGGTGTGTGTCCATGTTTAGGGGCAGGAGCTGTGTCTGTGTTTAGGGGCACTGTGTCTGTTTTTGGGGGCAGGAGTCAGGTGTCTGTGTTCAGGCTGATGCCAGGGAGGGCACAGACCAGCCCTCTGCTCTGCTGTACGCCAGAGGACCGTGTACACCAGGGCAGCAGCACAGTGGGACTGTCCCTGTGTTACACGGCCCCGAGCAGCCGCAGTGACCACTGCAGCTCCGTGGCAGCACCATGAGAACCCTGCCCCAGGCAGCCAGCAGCACCATGAGAACCCTGCCCCAGGCAGCCAGCAGCACTCACACCATCGAGCTGAGGCTGGAGCAAGGGGGAGGGAGGTGGGTGCCATAGGACAGGAACCAGGGATGCAGACTTGTGCCATGAGTAAATCCATGGTATGCAGCCTCAGGCTGGAAACCAGCCCTGCCACAGGTTTGCAGCGCTTCCCAGGGTGCCTGGGCACAGCCAGAAAAAGGCCCACAGGGTACAACTTAGAATTGAAGCCCCACAGGCCTTCTTGGAGCTCCAGCTGAGCAGGCACAGCCTCGTGGGGATCTGTAGGTGGGCAGCAGCAGGGGATGGGGCAGCACCGCCCAGCCCTGAGGCCTCTGGGATCACATGCTGAGCACAGGCAGAGGTGCCTTCATGAGAGATGGACAGAGCAGAAATCCTGCCGCAGGGCTGTCTCTTCATGTGTCCAGTCAGCCTTGTCTCTGGGAGAAAAGGCACAGGTGTGACAGCTCCCAGCTCCCTTGGCCTGTGCTCGCTCAGGTGCAGCACCAACACGCTCCACTGCAACACCTGCACCCTGTTCCCGTTCATGGGCATGGGGCCTGCGGGTGGGTGCAGACACCCACAGCACAGGGACTCACAAAGCCCTGTGGGGCGTTCCAGCCCAGCTGGACAAGCTGCAAAGAAGCTGGGGAGTGGTCAGAGGGAGCTCATGACCTTTCCCAGGTGCCAGCCATTGGGACATTGTTTCTCTCCTGCCCATTGTTTCTCTCCTGCACCTGAGCTAGCCCTAGAGCCATTAGCTAGTGAATAACACCAGCACTGTTTTGTGGGCCATCACATCTTCGTCCAAGTCCCTTGTCAGGAAATGCTGAGAACCAGCTTTGTTGTGCAGAGTGAATAAACCCTCTGTGGGATGCAATCCCTGCTCCTTTCCAGTTCTTTAAGAACCACCATGCAGGTAAACAAGTGGACAGGTTTAATAGGGAGAATTCCCTTGTAAATGCTGAAAGTGCCTTCCTTAGGGCAAGTAAATCTTGTTCATATGACTGTGTATATATGTGTGTATAAACAGATTTATATAAACAAACACATCCGTGTACATACACACGGTATGTATTTGTGTGTGTCTGCACCTGTATCTGCCTTTTACTCTGTGTGCACACGTGTGCACCCGTGTGTGTGTGTACACGCACACGTACACGCGTACCAGTGTGTGTGCTGGCATTCCTTCCCCACCAGTTCGTACTCCAGGACACCAGGATAACAGCCAGAAGCTGGTAGATGGGAAATTCCAAACAGATGCAAGGCAAAAACATACTAGGAAGGTGGCTGGACAGCGGTACAGGGGCCCGAAGAGGAGGGGTTGCCCACCCTTGGAGATATGGGAAGTCAGATGGACAAGCTCTTGAGCATCTTGAATGGGACAGGCTTTGAGCAGGTGTTGGAGCAGAGACCTCCCAAGGCCCCATGCAGCTTCATGGCTCAATTGCCCTGGGTCTGTCTTTACTGCCCGGTTTTTCATTGTGGCTCTCCTTCTCCCACCAACCCCACACTGACACAGCACCCAGAGCTGCAGCTCATGGGGGTCCCCACAGCTCTCCCATCTGAGGCCGGACCACAGCTGCTTCGTGCAGTGTGGGCAGTGCCGTGCACCGTGCTCGCTGTGCAGTGTCGGCAGTGCCCTCTCTGTACAATATGGGCAGTGCCGTGCACCGTGCTCTCTGTGCAGTGCTTTGCTCTCCGCTGTGCAGGAGGCACCAGAGCCGTCACAATGCTCAGGGTTCACAGGGAGCTCTGCTCTGCTCTGCTCAGTGCCAGGAACACTCTGCTGCTCTGCAGCTCTCTCCAGCAGCGCTGGTGACAGCATGAGCCTGTCACCTCCAGCAGCAGTACACAGAGCTGCACCTCTGCAGCATTTGTGGGGATTTTAACATGGCTGTTTGTAGGGTTGCAGTGTGTATGGGCTCTGGGACTGGCCTAATACAACAAATCTTCCATGCAGCTGAAAACTGTAGGTGTTGGATCGATGGATGAGCATGTGGTGGAGCGGGAGTGCTCTGCACATGGATTTCGGGTGGGCAGTGGCCTGTACAGTAGGGGAGGTGGGTTAAAGACACAATAAACCAGTGCTGCCACTGAGGCAGNAAAAAAATCTTCCATGCAGCTGAAAACTGTAGGTGTTGGATCGATGGATGAGCATGTGGTGGAGCGGGAGTGCTCTGCACATGGATTTCGGGTGGGCAGTGGCCTGTACAGTAGGGGAGGTGGGTTAAAGACACAATAAACCAGTGCTGCCACTGAGGCAGGACATATCAAGCTCGTGTCAGTTAGAAATGCCCAGTGGGAATAAGGGAGTTCTTGGACCTTAAAATAAAACTTGACTCCTTGTAATGTCACTGCCCCAACCCTAGAGCTGTGGACACTTTCCGGAGTGCTGTGGTTAACGTGCACTGCTGTGCTGTGATCGGCTGCAGTGGCACAGGCCCCTCATGTGGACACATTTGTAGTGGCAGAGCCCTGCTTGTAGCTGCAGAATGGCTTTACCCTGCCCCCGCCCTCCCGCACAGAGACCGAGTACCAGCTCATGTGCAAGAGCCACTGCAGTCGCTGCAAACAGCTGCGTCCCCTTTGCAGCCATGTAGCACAGCTCAATCCCCGTCTCAGACCAACACCCACCTGAGGAGGGAGAAGTGGTGCAGGTGCAGGCAGCTCTACCCCAGCCTGTTGAAAAGGGAGCCGACAGTTTTCCTGAGAGCAGGGAGCTGGGGGCTGCTGCCAAAGGACATTTACTCCCCTGATCCAGAGGGAATGCCAGCAGGTGTTGCTACCTGAACAGGACAAATCCATGCTGGGGATGCTGTGAGCGGCACCAGGCCAGGCAGTTCCTGAGGATACTTTCTTGTTTCCAAGAACAGGGACAGAGGCAGGTGTCCTGCAGTGGAAGCCAGCTGTGCTGAGAAACCAAATCCTGAAAGGATCCCACAGAACTGTCTCGGGACCTGCAGCAAATATTTCTGTGGAAAGAGACACCCACCAAGGACACCTAGAAGCACAGCTTTGTCGAAATGGTTTCTCTGATCTGAGCTGTGTCTGTGTCTGTTGGCCACACAAGTCTACTGGAGCCAACAGCCAAGGGGCAGGGACAGCCACCCACCAGTGCTCTGAAGCTCCAGGGCACTGCAAGAGGACTCAGCTGTACAGGCTCAGCATGGACCCCACACTCCAGTTGAACAGAATGTCCCTGCCAAAGAGGGAAGGGACATGGGGAGGGAGCACCACTCCCCAGGCAGCATAGAGATGGCCCAGCCCTTGCTGTGGCATCAGGGAGGGCACCCAGGAAGGTGGAGTCAGCACTGACTGTCAGGGATATTTATTTCCTGCTCTCCCAAGTTGTGTCTCCCAGGGAAGGTGACAAGGGCTGGCTGGACCCTTTGTGACCCAAACTCCCTATCAAACCTCTGAGCAATTGATGTCCCAGCAAAACCTCGGAGAGCCTTCCCCCTCTCCAGGAACATCTGGTGGCATTGCAATGCGTGTTGCTACCACAGCACAGGCATAGGAGCTCCCTTGCCCCATGGACTCACCGATGTTTGTCAAACCAGAGCAGAGATTCCCCAGGCTGGACACCCAGGGAGCCACATGGCCCTTGTGCTGGTGACTGGGATTGCAGCTGTGCCCTGTGCAAAACTGGATCTTCATGGGGTTCTGGGGTTGGGCTCAGTATCTGAGATGGCTGGCTGCGGAAGCAGCATCTCATGCGATAGCTCTCAAGAGCAGAGAATGGCTGGCCTGGATGTGCGGGCCCCTTTTGTTGTTGCTCCTGTCCCAGGGCCTCAGCACCAGGGAACCGGCTGTCCCGGGCCAGGGCAGGGCCGCAGCCGTGCTGGGAGTCTGCAGCAGCACACACATTCCCCCACCCCGGGATGAGCTGCAGAGGCGGTCCCGAACCAGTCCTGGCCCCGGCTCCGCCGGCGGGAGGGTCGACCTGGGGATGCTCCCGGGCGCTTCCCGGTCCCTCCTCTTCTCCCTCCCGCGTCTCGGCACCGGCACAGCAGCGGGTGCAGTGGAGTCCGCAAGGCCACCGCTGCTGTTCGCACAGCCTCCGGCTCCGCGGGCCCCGGCACCGGCACCGGCCTAGGGGCGGGTGAGCCCCGGAGCCTCCCCTTCTCCTCGTCCGCTCGCCCTCCCAGACCTCCGCGGCCGCCCCTCGGGGTCGGCGCCGCCGCCCGCTGCCCGTGCCCCTGCCCGTGCCCGCGTCTCTGTCCCTCTCGCTGTGCCTGTTCCCATCCCTCTCCCTTCCTTGTTCGTTCTTCTCTGCCCGCGACGGGCCGGGGCCGCGGGACCCCCGTCCCTGCAGCGAGGAAGAACGTGGTCTTGCTCCATAGAAAATAATTTATTGAAATCACAGCTATACATGGGCGGGCGCCAGCGGCAGCGCGGGCCCGGCCCGGCCCGGCCCGGCCCGGCCCGGCCCGGCGGGCGGGCGATGCAGCCGCGGCCCGG
>VXAZ01008323.1:83137-136373 GCA_013399875.1 Gymnorhina tibicen | reverse complement strand
GGGTGTCGCCCTCTGCTCTCATCCATCTTCTGCACATCACGGTCGAGTTCCTCCTTCAGCGCCCGCTCCGGCGGGGCAAGGCGCCCCGCTCCCCCGGCGCGGCCGGCCCCTGGGAAGGCACCTCCCCCTCCCGCCTCATCAGCTGTTATTAATGGTGATTGATGATTAGCAATTACGGGGCCAGGACAAGGGTGCTTTTGTGGGGACGGGACGGGGCCGCGCCGCTCGGCACAGCCCTCTCCGGGCCCACGGACGGGGCGAGCCGGCTCAGCTCCTCTCGGGCACCACCGGCTCCCATAACCGGACTCGAGCCGGCCTTCTCGGCAGCTCCTGACGGCCGAGTCCGCGGGGAGTGGCCCGGAGACGGCGGCGAAGGGCGGGCTTCAGCGCCCCGACGGGCCGGCCTTGGCCAGGCACCGGCCGCCCCGTGCCGGGGCTGTACCGTGCCGCGCCTGTGCCGCGTCCGCAGACCGCCCGCCGCCGAACACGGCGCGGGGGGAACAACCCCTGGGCAGGGTCGGGACTGCCCCTTTCCCGGCCCTGGAGCCTTGTCAGCTCAGGATCTCCGTGAGACCGGCGGGCTCGGGCGCCGTGGGGCCGGGAAGACCGCGGGGCCTCTCGCAGACGCACTCCGGTCAGGGTGGGAGCGGGGGAAGGGGGGCTGTCCTCAAACGCCCCCTCTTGCTGCTGCCACGCGGCCTCGACACCGGTCGGTCCCCCCCGTACTCCGTGTGTCAGACTCGTCCCCCGGTGACGGCCAGCGGCCCTGGTGCGCATCGCTCCATCTGCAGAGCAAGCGACACCCGTGCGAGTCGAAAGCTCCCGAGCTGCGGCGAGAACTGCGCGGCTCCGCTGTGCCGTCTGTGTCCGGGGAAACATCGCCTGCCCCTTGTGGGGAGTCCCCACGCTAAAACAGAGGACTTTCTGCCCACTGCTCGGCATTTGGGTTGTCCTCTGTCTATAGAGAGCTGCTCACCAGACCTGCAATAGGCGGACTGAAGCCCTGCTTCAGAAGAGTATCAGGATTTCCGTGTAAAGTGCTTGGAAGCCAATAAATGCTAGAGCTGAAGTCATGTCACTCCAACTGTAGTTTCAGAGGCACAGTGACATGCCAGACCTCTAGCTCTCACCTAGGGGTATTCCTCTTCTCAAGTCCTCTGTGTGTTCCTGCCTGCATTCCCCCTTTGACCAGGGATGTAGTACCTCTGGCTGCTTAGCTGCCCAGGCTCCCTGGTGGCATCAATATCTGTGTAAATACATGGATTTCTCCACCATCACCTTCTGCTCTGTCCCTGAGGAGGTCTGGTACACCACTTTGAAGTGTATGTTTTCTATGGGATATGACAGCCCAGCCATGGAGTTGGATGCTCAGATCCTGTGTGGAGCATGTAAGTGAGGCAAAGTGGGCCCACTGTGCTGAAAGTGGGGTACTCAGCCTTCCTCCACTAAACGGGCACAATCTGAATCCCCAGGGCCCAGATAGACATCACAGAGCCTCCTCTTTCTTTCATGTCTTTTGTGCCTTTCTCTGTGGCACATCCTTGTGGTCCCAAGAATTATCCCTCCACAGCAAGAACGGCCCTGCTCCAAGCCAGGGAAGTGGGTGTGGAGAAGTCAATGGTAAAATAATCATCCAGGCTCAAATATTGAATCATAAAACTGAGGCCTGGTATAGCGGGTCCCTGTCACAAGTCTGATGCAGACACATCCCACGCTTGGATCACTGAGAGAGTGAGAGATGCCTGTCTTTGCAGGTCATTGACTGGCTGTGGCCCCTAGTCCAGGACTAGGGCCCAGATGCCACGATGGGAAGGAGCATGGCAGTGACAAGCATTTGGATGAATCCCACCACCACAGAGACCAGCTGTGACACGATAAGGGACATGGCTCCGGATCTGCTGGTCAGTGTCCATGTTCTGTCTGTCCTTGCCCCAGCTCTCCTGTCTCACCCACCAGATGTCGGTGGTAAAGGAACCTTCAGGTTGGAGTCATCTTCATGCACATAGTTTGGGTCCATTCCCTGCTATGAAAGCACCTTAGACCATGGAGAAAGTGAAAGCATAGCCATGTGTTACTGGATCTCAAGACTGCACTCAAAAGGGCCCAGATCCAGGCTGTGCAAGCAGCTTTCTGACTCCTGAGCAAATGCAATTTGATCCATTGTTCAATGAATCTTTCCTATATAACCAACCCACACCTCACACCTACGGAGAGGTTAGCAAGATATTTGAGAGCAACAGGAAACTGCTCTCTTTAGTGACCTTGCTGGGTAACTGAGTGAGCTGGGGGTGAACTGTGGCTCCCACAAGGGAGGATGGCAGCCCATGCCCACAGCGGCAGGTCCTGCCTGAAGACAATAGCACAAGCTCAATACCGACCTCTGCAGAGCAACAGCTTGCACCCTGTAAGTCCCTACTAATGTCTCCAAGATTAAGGTTCTGCTTACCTGATCATACACTTGCATTACCTGCAGCCCCCATCTCCCTTCAAACATTGAGTGTCTGTTCCATGCTAGGAGCAGCAAGAAAAGGCTGAGGTGGGAGAGGTGGGAAGCCAGGCAGGAAGGGCTGTAGCAAGGCAGGGGCTTCACTGACCAGGGTGCATTCCCACAGGACCTGAGGAAGGTGAGCAGAGCAGATCTGATGACCGATGGCTGCATCATATGAGCTGGCCCTGACCCTGGAGGGCCAAACCTCCAGGAAACAGGGGATGTACTCAAGGCCCCAACAACTTACTCCACCTTGGTTTACTTTGTCTCACGAGACTTTGTAGTAGAGGTAGAAACTCATGTGCAAATAGTAAATCAAAGATTCCGTGAAGGATATGTTGAAGGACTGCAGAAATAAAAAAAGGTTGTAAGAATAGTAAAACAAAGATTGTGCTGCTGTACTCTAGTGTGTACATCAAATGGGACAGAGCTCCCACATCCACCATCCTCACAGGGTGAGCCAACTTCAAATGAGGGTCCAGGTTCCACGTCCACCCACTGGACTTCCATGGGCTTTCCCAACTTCAATTGTGTAACCTCTGTCTAATCTTCCACAGCCTCTTGCTGCTTAGTGAAATGCAGTTTCCATGGCTTCCACTTGAGGCTCAGATCTCCGCTGCTCAGATGCTTCCCTCTCCACACACCTTCTCTGCAGAAAGCCCCTCGATTCCAGTTTAAAGGGCTTCATCCCTCTCAAGGAGCCAGTGTGTTCCCTTAACGTGCCTGAAGATAGACTGTCCAACACACCAGGTACAGCAGAAATATTAATTGTGTGTGCAATTTGTGAAGCCCCTGGTCTCACCGCACTCTCAGTTGTTGACAGACATCTCTCAGGACCTCGCTAGGTATATTATCAGACACCGACTTTAAAAAGAGTCTTGGGAGGAGACCTGCTCTCTCCTGTTTTGGGGTCACTGGGTCATGGCTTGTGTTTTTCAGTCTCAGCATGTGATCCTGAGTCTCACCAAGCTGGACCCCAAGTGCTGAATTCAAGTCCAGTCTCTGCAAGCAGGGCCTTCAACAATCACAGACCAGCCTGGCCCATCTCCTCCATCATGCCACTGCCTGAGCTGGTCCTCCATCCTCAGTCTGCCTTTGCTTCCCCCCTCTCTTCTCTGTTTTCTGCATTAGAACTGCTTAAGCTTCCTCCGCCTCCTCTTCTCCATTCCTTGCTTCAGACATGTGAACATGGACAAGTCCATTTGCCTGCTTTTCTGGAGTCAGTAGGAAAGACTGGAAAGTGTCCTGCTCAACATTTCACCCTTGGGACACAGTGTCTGTACTGAAGATGGTACACGGCCTGTCTGGGCAGCACAGAGGATCCTGGGAGAAAACCATCAGCCTCTAAAAATGTCCTTGTTCAGAACACGCAAAGTGGGATCCTCAGAGGCTGTTAAGGAAATTTTGATCTCGTGCTACTGGGCAGAAAAAGAACCATCCGGGCCAGCACTCCTCTCTGAGGTGGAGAGTCTGGAGTGTATTCCTGATGCACCAGCTGTTGGCCAAATACAGGCCAATTAATTTTTGCTGTATCTGTAATGGGTAAAGTTCTGAGACAGGCATACAGCACAGCAACCACAACTGCAACAGTTAAAGTGTAATGACTGACTGGGAAATGAAAGCAGGTCTTCCTAATGGAAACTGCTATGCAGTCTTAACTTTATGCCTCTACCTGCTCCACTTACGATCTCTGCACGGAATCTAGCACAACAGGACTAAATCTAGTCACAGCCTCTAGGCATTCCTGTAGTATAGCTGCTAAACATATTAAAAGCAAGAGTAACGTTGTAAAATTATTTGCTCAAAGTTTGGGAAGTCTACAGAACAGGCTGGCTGTGGCCATGATGTTGTTTGACCAAAGCTGGGCTCCCACCAGGCACAAATTCTGCTACTGGATGGGCCCATGACATGGTCCATCAGGCTCTGCAGCCACACATGGCCTGAGGTGGGCAAGAGCTCATGTGCAAGGGGCACCCAGGAGGTCCCAGCTGGCCTCTGCAGACATGGTCCCACAGGCTTTCCCTGACTGCAGAGCTGCCCCATGTACTTCTGTCTTCAGCTTCTGACAGCAAAACCTGTCTGCAGCAGCTGAGGAAATGCCTGTTCATGCCTGGGGAACGTATTTCAGAGCTAGAGACCTGGCAGAGCCATAGCTAGGGCAATAAGAATCCAGGATCCTCACTCACAGTAGCAAGAGCATTCCCAGGTGCATGGGTTTGCTGTTCACAATACCTCAGACCAGAAATTTTTGTTTCTGTAGTCTTGGACAAGGTTCATGTATTCCCTTCACATATTTCTTTGAGGATTGTTCTGCTTAGGAGAGCCAAGCCCTCCCTCACTCCTGTGTTTGGATCCTGCTCAGGCAGAGCAATGCTAGCCAAAATCTTTAGATATATGGGGCTTCTAAGGTACAGGGCTGGTACCTCTTGCATGCTTAGCCTGGAAGCAGCTCTCTCCAAGTGCACTGCTCTGCCCCAGCAGTTATGTGAACATGGCACTCTAGAACCTTTCATTCAGAAGACATCCATCATCTACAGGTCACTACACAGACATACATCTCGTGGCTCTGTGACAGAACCCAAGAGCCTATCAGCAAAGCTGGTGTTCTCAGAGTGCAGGAGGCAGGATTCAGAGCAAAATGGGTTATGCAACACTATCCACAATACAGGCTGGCACATGAATATCGTTTCTTCAGCTGGGAGCACAGTCCAGTCAAAGGCACCACTGAAAACAGCCTGACTCCATCGCCTTAGTGCCCTCCCTTCAGGTATTTATCCATACTGATGAGAGCTCCTGGAGTCTTGTCCAGGTTGAACAGTTTCAGCTCCCTCAGCCTTTCCTCATAAGAGACATGCTCAGGTAACTTTCCCATGTTAAGATATTGTTATTTTGTCACTGCTCGGGTTTCTCCAGCTCCAGGTCCTTGAGGCAGCTTTTTTTTGGCCGTTTCCTTGTCTTCTGACCATTCTTGATGTCTTCTGCTACCACTGCAAAGTTATACCAAGCCTGCTTTTGTTGATACCTTTGCTGGTGATTCTTTTAGCAACCTGAACCACCCACCCCTGGTAAGCAGCTGCAGGTGACACTGCTGCCATGTGGCAGTGAGCCAGAGAACAGAGCGGGGCTGACAGCCCAAAGAGCACCAGTGTGCAAAAGGGGTCTGCTCCCCTGGGATTCAGCTGTGGAGCATGGCACCTCAGGAGCATCAGCAGCTGCTGCAGCACGTCTGGATGGAAACAGAAGTGCAGGAAGTAGTTGGAGTCGTGCTCCTCACGAAGAAAGACCAGAAGCCCTTGGCAGTGGGAGAGCTGCTATCAGGCCAAGCAAGCCCCCAGCGTGAGTCCAGCAGAGCTCTGCTCGGGGGGGCTGTGTTGCTGTGGGGGGGGGTCATAGCTTGGGGTGGACACTGCAGTCCCTCCTCAGGGCGGAATCACAGCCAGGGTTGTCAGGCAGCCCCTGAGGTGCTCGGGAAAGGATGGGGTTTGCATGTGTGGGTCACATCCAGCCCTGGGGTCCTTTAGAACTCCTGACCACTGTACACCTCACTCAAGTGAAACATGCTTGGCTGCCAAACAGCTGAGATGTCAAAGCTAAAGCTTGTGAGAGAAATGGTGAAAAGCAAATATTTAAACAACTTAATAAAAGCAACATTACCATTTATTTCAGAATAAATGAGAATGGTCTTTCTCAGAAACCACTGCAGGCAGCACATTCAGAGCAAGGCAGGTGATAAAACCCATACAAACCAGTAGGGTCAGAATGAAGGAAACTCAGGTCAAGTCAGAGCTATCAAAGATGTGTCAACAGAGTTAGCAGTGCTGGGAGAGAAACTGGAACTTATTGTCATAGGGCCAAACACAGTCTCAGTGGCGACAGCAGCTTGGGGCAGCCCAGTGCAGGGAAGTGGTTCCTAGATCTGTAATTAATCAGCCTCATCTCTCTGGGACTGGGCTGAGCACCATGCAGATGAACCCTGGTCTGGGCTAGGGCCAATCCCCATGTGATTTTAAAATAACCCCTGAGATAAGAAATCTACATCCACCATGATAACCTGTTCTAAGATGCAATTAGCTAGAAGATTAATTGCCCTTGCTCTTAAAAATGTCTCATTTCTAATATGTGTTTGCCCAGCTTCAATTTCCAGCCACCGGATCTAGTTTTACCTCCAAGTGCCACTCAGAAGGCCTGACAGCACTGAATGAACCCTGCAGGGAGGCTGAGCAAGAAGCCACAGCAGGGTCCAGCAGCAGGTGGCAGGGGACAAGGGCGCCCTGTGGGAGGGGGCTCTCAGCGGCTCCTGCCCCGTGAACCCCGAGCTGGACAACAGGCACCCACACATGGGACCCCGAGGAGCAACCTTGGTGTGTCCAACCCCCCTCCCCAGCTCCCACTGCCAGGAGCCACTGCAGCCCCTCACCCACTCACGGTGCTGAACCCCTCCAATTTCTCAAACTTCTGAAACATTGACCCTAGAGCAGGATGCTGCTGCAGCAGAGATCCCAGAGACCTGCAGGCACCGGGCACCTGCCCCAGGTGTGTGCAACACACATTCTGCATAATGAAAACCAATAACTCAGTAAATATTTCTGCTCTGCATTTGAAACAACTATGTGCAATATTCATATTTTATAGTGGTAATGAAATACTTTCTATTTCATCAGTAATTAAGGAAGATGCTAAACTGTGTAAGTAACAATTTTTATAATGTGCAGGAGAAGAGCTTACATCCAAGAGTATTTAATTGGCTAATGAGTTCACTGAACCATTTATTTTTTTCTTTATAACAAATCATGGCACACTGGGGAACTTAAGATTACTAGGGGGAAAAATACCAATGTCTTGTCAGTATTTAAATGTGTTCACATGGATATCCAAGAAACTATAGAGCAGTTAGTTCAACATACCTCCCAAGCAAGCACAGATAAGCAGTCAAAGGATGTCCTGGGCAACTTGGTAAAAACTAGAACCCAATTTAATGTAATTTGAAAGAGGTACTTTCCAATGATTTTATGTAACTTTTTTATAAGCCTACAAGTTTGACAGAGCTAATGAGAGAGATGGGCCAAGCTTAGAATTCTGTAAAGTCGTTTGACTAAGTTCTGCACGGCCTTCTAATAAGAAAAACACCCTGTGCTGCAGTTAGTGTGCTCAGTATAAACAGATCCAAAAGAACTTGGTGACTGAGGAGATTTATCTTACACAGCCATTTGACAGGCATATTTCTGGCTCTATTCTCTTCACATATCAATGCTATATGCTATTAGCAATCAGGGAGAAATAAAAAACAATTGCCAATAAAATTACTGGAATGGATAAAAACGAATTGTTGGGATGGTAAAAGTAACAGGTGGCACTTGCTCAAGACAACCTGATCTGGGTTGCTGGAAACAGCAGGTTCGTGAACAGCCTGGTTGGTTACATTGAAGTATAAGGTGCAACACGTAAGTAGGAAGAATGGGGCTTCAGTTTAAATCAGGGATGGCATCATGGATAGTAACAAGCCTGAAAAACATTAGAGGTTGCAGCATCTGCCATCTGAGCACAGACCACCCTGACTGGAGGGCATCGCTGCTCAGGCCTCCTCCTGGGCTGTGCAAATGGTCAAATCATGTCAAATACAAATCCAAGGTTCCTGAGCATGTGTGTGGATCTCAAATCCACAACAGAACAACCCTTACACACAGCACAACCCTGTTTCGAGTGCTGTGCACAGCTGTCCTCCCTCCATCTCCAAGGGATGCACTGCAACCAGTAAAGGCCCAGGGGAAACCCTGTATGTGGAGTAAGGGCTGGGTGGCAGCTTCCACACCAGAACAGCACAGCTGAACAGAATTCCAGCCCAAATAAGGAGAGAAATAGCAGACATCTGTATAGTTTTAAATAATATGATGAAGAGAAAGACAGTGGTTGCCCATATATACTTACATGGCATCAAATGAAACATGACAGTGACAGTAGAAAGATAGAGGAAGGTGATCAACACACTGTGCAGTTCTTCTCTCCTTGCCACAGGGGCATCAGAATGCTCAAATATACACAGGTCCAAAAAGTGACTGGACAAGTTTATGGCAGAAAAAAAAAAGTCTCTCCACAACCAAAAAATTACAAAGATGCCTTTTTGACTCAAAACTACCTAAGAAGCAGAGTATAACTCTGGGTGGGGACAGACATGCTGGGGAGGAGCTTTCCTCTACTTGCTTTGCCTGTAAGTACCATTACTGTTAACCCCCATTATGGCCTCTCATGCTCTTTACTGAGGAACAGGAAAAATCGAGTGAGAGTCAAGCAGGTGCTTGAGGCTGGGAAGCCTGCAGAGAGTGCTGGTTGTCTGTCAGAAGGGGATACCAGGGATGGGCAGGGCTTTGGCTGCACAGGGAGGGTCGAAAAGCAGGATCCAGCAGCTGCAGCTGGTTTGGAAACTTCTGTCTGGAACTGGGATGACTTTTTCCCAGAGCATGTCACTCAAATGGCTGCACTGAGAATGCAGCGGGGGACTCGCATCTCTCCAGCCACTCCTAAGGGTGCATCTTGCCATGACTGCTCTGCTGACAAACCCCGGTAGATGCTGAAGCAGGAGCAGCAGCCTGTGCCCAAAAGACATTCCCAGCAAACCTAGGACATAGAAGTGACCAGCAGCTGCCTGTGCCTGCAGCAGCTGGTAAAAACACACCAGAACCACATGCCCCTGTGCTAACAACACCCGATGCTTGGTGTTCTCAGTGGAGACCTCAGCCCTACCACTCAGGATGGTAAATTCCCCTGGCAAAATTGTCCCAGCAAGTACATCCAGTGCTGCATTGGGAATTTTCCCCTCAGAAACCCAAGAAAATAGCAAAGCTTGTTAAATTGCCAGAATGTGCTCTGGAACATTAAACCTTTTAAAATATGTTCTTGTAAATGTTTTTGAAAATCAATTGCTAATCAATTAGCATAACTGAGTTGAACTCAGAGCGTTTGCACTCCGCCTGCATCTTAGCTTGAGCCTTTCTGATTGTTTCCATTTGCCAAAGGGCTGGAGCTCCCAGCCCCTTTTCCTACCAGCCTCACATTCCTTGAAGACTGTTACCCAGTGGCATCCTTATGCATAATGAACTCATGCCCTTTCAATTTTGGTGGGAGCACAGACAAAATTCAGTTTCTGAAGATGTGTGGCCAGGGATGGCCTGTCCCTCTTGACCACCCACCTGACCTCAGCCCTCCATGATGGGCTGGTGCACACTAGGATGCTCTGTCTGCAAATCTGGTGGCTCTGAGAGGAGCCCTGGAAATGCACCTGCAAGCCCCACCACGGGTCCTTCGTTGCCGCAGGTGCCCATCTGGGCCACATCACCTTTGTCCAGGAAGGACTAGGATGTGCCAGAGCTCCATCTGTTCCTGCATTTGCAGAAGCCAGACCCTGTGGGTTCACCTCTTCCCACCAGAAGAGCTGGAGCTGCCCTCATCATCCAGTGCAGAGCAGAACTGGCAAAAGCAACCGGCAAGACCCACGAAACAGCTATAAGCCTAACAGTTGCAAGTAACAACTACAAAATAAAGCAAACCATTACATTCAACCCTTCCGTGTTCTTAAGGAGATATTATTTTAGTGGCTGAGCATGCATTACTGAGCACAAGTTACTGCGCGTATAGTAGCAATGTTGGAGAGAAGGATGGTACACCTGCCTCCAGACCAGGACACCAGCTCAGGCTAAGGCAATCCTAGATTGCGCTGCCACCAAAAAGGACAAACCTTCCTGTTTCTGTTCCTCCTTCACTCATGGACATCATCTGGCTAAAAATGAACTCTCTAAAATAGTGATTAGACTTCGGGAACAAGACCACTGGCTGTGATCCTATAAACAGATCACCTGAGCAGACAAGCCAGTTCAGCCAGCAGGAAGGAGGTAACTTCAGACTCAGTTCCTGCCCTGGTTCAAGGGAAATGCACTGCTGGTCCATGGTGAGAGGGCAGGCCATTGTCCACGTATTTCAAAAACTTTGGCTCCCCTGTACACTTCATCCCTGTTTTGCAGATGGCCGCCTCAAGCCAACACCTCACCTCTCTGCCCCTGGATGTCATAAAGCACATAGTTAAACCTTCCTGAGGTATACCATCTCTATACTGCAACAGTACCTACACAAAGGCAGCCACAAGTGCTTTCCATGCACCTTGTGTGCACCCGTACCACATAAACACATCCCTCTTGTACCCTGTTAGCATTCCTGCTGTGGCACATCAGCAGTGCAGGCACATTAGGAACAGCACGATCAACCTCACAGTGTGATTTTGGGCTCTCCCCCTCAGAGCAGCAGGGCCTGGCATTATAAGGTGACAGTAACTGAGGGCACAGAGCTACAGCCTGTGTGCCCAGAGAAGCAGGAACAGACAGCACCACGGGGTCTATCAAACAGCTTTGTCTTCAGAGCTGCACGTTGCAGAGTCCTACTGTTGATGTGGCTGTGAAGAGAGGCCAGGCAGAACAAGTGCAGCAAGAGGAGGGACCCATAGTATGGTGCCCTGGGTACCTGTGCCAGCCACAGCTATGGTGCTCAAGGTACTCTTTGAGCCAGAAGCAGTAATGGAGTTTGCTTACAGCACATCTTTAAAGGATGGATATTGCTTCCCTTCTTTACAACTGTGTCTTGAAGTCGCAGGATCAAATATTTCCCTTTACCTTGTCGAGAGCGTGGTACAGCCCAGGCTGCAGTGTGAACCTGCACAGCGCTCTGTGGGTGCTGGCTGCTCTCTGCCCAGGGGAGCAGCATTCTCAGGGCACATTCCTCCTCACCCAGCAGTGAGGTCCCCAGTGCTGCACAGGCACTGCCATCCTGCCCCAAGCTCCTGAGCCAGGTAACCCAGACATTGTACCTTCATGAAAGGGGTTTGATTGGAACACCTACCACACGTTTCTCTGTGAGAAGCAGGTGGGTGCACAGGTCTGAGTGCATATGCCACCACCCATGGCACGTCAGGCAATCTCTGTCAGGACAGTCTTCAAGGAGATGTAGAGGTCGTGCTCAGGTAGGTGTAAAGACCAGGATTTATTCCAAACACCTTTGGGTACAGACTGTAAACCACTTGCCTAAAGACAGGATCACAGCAAACATTCAGGGCACCAGAGTTGCCTAGTACAGGCTAGAGTATTTGGATTTGGGATAGGGAAACTGATATACTACTACTAAGCCTGTGATCCATGCAGTGTCTTTGCTCCTTGTACCACAAAATGCCCTAATCCCCATGCCTCCTTTTCTTAGGCTGGAGTCTGTGCTGATTAGTATGGACAAACAGAATGCTCCAAAACAGGTGCACGAGGCAGAGCACAAGGCTGGTTGGGACTGGGACACAGCAACAGGCTTGGCACAGGGGACTGATGTGGCCAGGCAGGAGTGGGCTGAAGGGAAGAGGGTGAGGGGAAAGCACCGACTGCACTGGCAGGGATGGAACACCTACACAGAAAGGCACAGCAGGACTGGAACCACAACCCCTAGTAGAGAACATCCTCGAAGCCGAGCAGCAGGAACTGGTGCAGGGCACTTGGCAGGTGTAGCTGGGACAGGACCAGAAGCAGGCGGCCCTCCAGGATGGTCCTGAGAGTGCAGCGAGCCAGGTGCTGCAAGGAGCGAGGTCTGTGCCCCAGGGAGAAAAGTGACTGGTAGAAACATGGGTATTTCTACAGAGAGAAGAAAGGACCAGAGGCATACAAAGCTTAAGATATCACCCTGGGACCAGAGGTAGAACCAGACATCCATTTGCCTCACTATGGAGCATCCTCCCTGTCCCCCAACAGCATCACCCCTGTGTACAGCAACCCCGCACTGCCCAACCCCCATCCAGGCCCAGATGCCCCTGGCAACCCATTAGAACCTGGACTTGTGCTCTTCAGCCAGCAGGAGGCATTTGTTCCCTCACCTGTACCACCTCTGCTGGAACTGCTTCCACCCAGTCCTCAGAGACACGCACGTGGGTGTAGCTGTTCATCAGGGCCTCGATGACACGTGGGCAGGCGTGGCAGTACTGCAGCACCTGGCCAGGAGCAGAGCAAGTGATCACCATCATTGGACAAGGTCCTACAAGCCCCACTGTCACCTCCTAAAATACCGCTCAAACCCAGATGTGGTAAATCTGGTGAACTCCTGTCCTTTCCCCATGCTGACCCAGGAGAGAAAAACCACTGCAGGTATGAAGCACCAGAGCATCCCTCCTTGCAAAGAAGGCGACTGAGCCCTCACCCAGCATGGCTGCCTTCAGCACAGCCAGGTCCCCACAGCTTCTCCTCAGACACAGGGACCATTGTACATGGCTGGGATGATGGTGTCCATTGGCTTCACTGCTGCAAGTAGCTCATAAACACCAACACTCTGCTTTACACCAGGCTCCTTACCTCACGCCTCAGTAGTTAGAGCATGAGTCATTTGGGGCAGGGACTGGCACTCATTTTGGGATCAGCCAGAGCACAGCACACTCTGCCTCTGTTGAGGGCTGCACCAGGGTCTCAGGGATGCAGGATTGTGCCTGTTTGGTGCAGGGCTGCAGAGACATCTGTACCTGTGTCATAAGCAGTGCTGTGCCCATGTCAAGGGCTGCACAGAGCCCCAGAAGACTTCACACATATTTGTACAACATCTCTGGTGCGTCCCACATTTGCATAGGTGCAGGTGACACACCAATGCCACGTACCTACCAACAGTGCAGCCTTTGGAGCACACCCCACCCAGGCAAAGCCGCACAGAGGCAGATTTCCCCGGCTCCAGGCTGCCACTCCCCATGGCCCAGGCCAGCAGTAGCTGTCAGAGTCTATTCTGGCTGTACCAGTGATCCTCATTATCTGGCGTTAATAGGAGATTAATTAGTGTTAATTGTTGATTTTCCTGTATTTTCCCAAAGGGGAGAGCAATCTGCTGATCTCCGGGCTGGGTAATTATTGCACTGCTCAGGAATTAAGACAGGAAATTAACCCTTCGTCTGCTGGTGTCTTGAAGAGACAGCAGGAGCTGGAGGGTGTGCCCCTGAGAAGAAACACCTCCAAAGGAAAAGGACCAACACTTTCCAGAGCAAGTGATTATGGAAACTGGGTGAGTACTGTCCACACAGCTTAGCGGACAGAAGGAGAGTCCTACAGGAAAACACACCCCAGGAGAAGACATCAGGGATTCCCATACCAGTTCTCCCATAATGCCAGTTCTCCCTGCCCAGGCCCCGGGCAGAGCAGGGCAGGGCAGCAAACAGGCTGCCATGGAACAAGCCCTGCTGCGACAGGAGGGCCCACTGGGGCCCTGATGTTGTTCACAGCCTTCCCCTCCCACCACACTCCCGGCACCACTGGAGCCCCGCACCTTGAGGAGGGAGCCTGGCCAGATGCGGACGGCTCCATGGTTGAGCAGTGCTTGCACCACGAGCTCCGGGCGATGCTCTAGCTTGTAGGCAGCTACTTGCAGGATGTTGTGCAGGGCCGTGTTGCCACCATAGTTCATGACATTGACACTGGCACCCCGGGCCAGCAGTAACTCCACTATTTGAGCATTGGCATTCTTGCAGGCCAGGTGAAGTGGGTGCTGCCGGTCCTGATCCGCAGCGTTGATGCAGGCACCGCTCTCCACCAGCAGCTGGCAGACCCGGTAGTAGCGGTCCATGTCCTGGGGCTGATGGCGCTGAGCGCAGGCAGCATTCAGTGGCGTTTGCCCCTCGTTGTTCTTTACCTCCAGTTCAGCCCCGTGGTGCAGAAGCAGCTGGACATGCTCTGCCAGGCCGTGCCGTGATGCCACGTGCAGTGCTGTGTCATTCTCCTCCTCCGTCCGACTGTTTGCACTGGCACCATGCTGCAGCAGCTGCCGGACACACCTGAGTGGGCCAAGGTGATCTGGTGACCATTTCTCATCTCCACCTCCCACTCTACCTCCCAGCCCCCACATCTGTACCATCCCGTAGCTTTTCCCCAGAGTCCAAAAATCCCTGCTCCTCATGCCCTGGAGCAGTTTTAAGCCAGGATGACTGGTGAGCAGAGATACTGTCACCCTAATTTCAGCTAACTCTGCACATATCTCTTAAAGTGTTGTCACACCTGATGCCTGCTCACATATGCAGCGGATCTGCTCAGGAATGCCCTGAACATTGCAGTGTGACCACTGGCTCCACGTTGCTGGTGGGCAGGCCAGACAGCAGCACCTGGCTCAGCTGCAGCTGCTAAGGACATGAGCTTGCAGTCACCTGTTTGACCTCAGAGGTGATCTCGGCCCAGGAACAGGCACCAAGGCCACCCCCATTCTGCACCCACCGACCCACCTTCAGGGGTGAGGAGGGACCCCTCCTGCACAGGATTAGCCTTGAGGGAGAGGGAGGCTGGCTGTGCTCCCCTGAGCAGAACTCACTCGATGGAGTCTGAGCTCTTGCATAGATGCAGGGGCCTGTAGCCATCCTCAGAGACAGCCTCAGGATCAGCTCCGGAGCTGAGCAGCAGGCGCACGCAGTCGGTGCTGGCAGCCGCACAAGCCTCGTGCAGGGCCGTCTTGCCCCCTGGAGCAAAGTCGACGGCAGCGCCGCGGAGCAGCAGGAGCCGCAGGCAGTCGGTGTAGCCCCGGCTGGCCGTGATGTGCAGCGGCGTGGTGAGCTCCTGCTCATAGCTCAGCGACCACAGTCCTGCAAGGGAAGAGAGGTCAGGGAGCCACATCAAGCCACCGTGCACAAAGAATTGCCCTTTTCCTTGAAGTACCTGATGTACATCCCCCCGAGACACTTGTGTTTCCCCTCAAGGGACTTCAATTCCCTTCCCTGCAAGGTCCCTGTGTTTGGACTGGCCTGCCAAAGACAGAGATCCGTGGAAGGCTCTCAGGCCACACAGCCATGCAGACAGGGAGCTCCAGGGAGCAGGAGCCCACAGCAGAGGCTGTTCTGGACAGCGTGCCCTTCACCTGTGGCTCAGGTGCATACATGGGGTTCCTGTTTTCAGGAGCGCAGTGAATGAAGGGTCTGGGACACCAGCAGGGCTGATGGCAGCCAGGTGGCTGGGCTAAACACCATGTGTGAAGCGCCACAAACACAAGGAACTGGGCAGTAAGAGAAGTGTCAGAGCCAGCTGCCACACACACAGGGGACCCAAACAAGCCCTGAGCAGGGTGCAGACAAGAAGCTACAGCAGAGATGGACATCTAGGGCCTAGGAGAGAGCAAGGGGCTGAAATTTGCCAGCTCTCAAAGATGCTGACCCAGCACAAATCATCACTGAACTGGTGCAGTCTGCTGGCTAACTGCCTGCAGATGCTACAGGAAAAAAGCTCCTTAAACTGTGCTTCTTGCTGCCTACCCAGACTGAGCCGGAGGACATCCCAGACTGCATGGCGTGTTCCACACTACACCCTCTCAACTCCTTCTTGCAGAAGTAGGATGTGGTCACCTGTGTTTTCCAGGGCCAGGTTCCAAGTAAACCATCTCAAAGACCTAACCCATGTTGTGACAATCTGGCACAACCTGCAGAGGGACCTGGCAGCCCAGTGCAGGCTGCACACAGAGCAGTTCTCAAGCACTTAAGACAATCCCTGTGAGAGGGGCCACAGGGGATGCACCCTGTGCTCTCAGAAACATGAATCCCCTTCCACAAGGAACACAAGAGAACCTGACCACATCCCCACGCTCTTGCTCCCGTTCCCACTCCTCTGTAACCCGAGTAGCACCCCTAACACACAACCCCAGCAACAGCTATGCCCCCCACTGCTCCCACATACTCAGCTGGCGGGGGTTGAAGCGATAGTTCTTCCACTCTTCCAGGTCACTGGTGTCAAACACAGCACTGGGGCCCAGGTTGTTCTGAGGATCTCTGAGGATCTCGGCTACAGTCTCCCGATCCCCAGCCAGCAGGGCCTGCCAGAACTCCCGGGCAGGGCCAGCCGCCTGCCGTGTGCGGATGGGCTCCTGGCTCTCATCTCTTCCGCCTGTGATGCTGCCCATAACAAACAACCAGACCCTCCTCAAAGACCAGGACAGGACCCGCCGGTGCACCCCAGCCAGGCTCTGAGGCACAGCCCCACCCGCAGCCTTCGTTTTGGCTGAGAGCCTGCCTGCCAGCCCAGGGTGTTCCACAGAGAGGGGGAACACATCACACCCCTCTCTTTGGCCCAGGCTGGGCACAGCTCAAGTCTCAGTTGTTCTATTCTGGGAAACCTTGTGACTGAACTCTGGGGCCAAGAGGCTGATAATGGCTCTCTGCTCAGGCAGCAGTACCTCTGCAGTGCCCCTCTGTGAAGGGAGAATCAAGCAGGGCAGGGGAGCTTGAAGGGTAGAAACGGGGATGGGACATCACTAAGACAACAGAAAGGGAAATGGTTTCATGCCAACTCAGCGTGTTGTTGCCCAGTGCTGCCCAGACCACAACAGCATGACCCCAGCAGCTCCACACACATCTCCGTGCCTTTGCTCATCCCTTGGCTCCACACATCTCCAGCACTGCACACCCACTTACCAGTTGCACCTGAGCCATTAGCACTAGGGAGGTTTTTAAACAAGCTACAGGACATCTCTTTTTAATCAAAGCCTAAGGAGTGGTAGAGATAGGCACAAGGATGGGAAAAATTGGAGGTAATTATCCTTCAGACCCTCCCTGCTTCCTCCTTTTTCTTGATATCCAGCCTTGCACAGAGCCCCTGCATAGCTTTAGTGTTCCCTCTCAGCCCTCAGACACTCCCCTGACTCAGGGTTGCTCACTGCAGTCCTGTCACCTGAGATGGTGTTTTCCTCTGACCCCACTTGGCTGCATACAGCCAACCCGCCCTCCTTGGTCACAGAAGGGCGCGCGTTGCTCACGTGGCATTAGCAATGTGCACATATTGTTCACACCGTGTGATCTAGAGAACATGTCAAGCTGCGTGGAAGGCCAGTAGCGTTCAGTTTAATTTTGTGTCACGGAACTACTCAGATCCTGCAGCTAAACACCAGTTAAGCGACCCCAATAGACCACCAAGCAACAATTACCAGGGGACCAGAGCAAGCGTAAGACAGGGAACTTTACCCTCCTCAGTAATGAAAATAAATGAGCAAGCTCTATGCTGACAGTATCCAGCTTGCTCCGTCTGTGTGGACTTCACCTTGTCTAACTAAAATGTAGCCTGCAGAAGGGTAAAGAAAGGGAAGCCCCTGGCAGATGTTCTCACCTGATGGGACCCTCTATTTGCCCAAGGATATAAGCAGGTATCCCATGAGAGCTCGAGGTTCCCACACGCACCAGGGAGGCAGAAAGCTGTGTGAGTAAGTGTCAGTGACACCAGACAGTTTACACGTCCTCTGGGCACCTTAAAATACCAGCGGGGGTGATTTGGGAAAGACAAGGTCACTAGAACCTACTGTTAAGGTCACTGAGTCAGTTCTAAGCACCTGTCCCTACACGGTCAGTGAGATACAGAGACAAACCTTGGGTAGCATGAAGGTTTGTTTTGGTTTTTGTTCTGAATCCTTATCTGATAAATTCGGCAGCACATTTTTGCTCTGTGCTTGATGAATGATCTTGTTTGGTTGGGTCTTTCATGTCTTGAAATTTTGTTGATAAGAGAAATTTCTGCATGAGGTTGTTTTACATTGTCTGTTCCATTTTCTCTGGGGCACAAACCCTTACAAGCAGAGAGACTGGCTGTTCCAGTGTCTGCCAGCCTAGCATAAGACGGGACTTACAACACCCAATTCATATTTTACTGACATATGGTCTCAGTTACACAAAGGGTAATACCTTTAGTGATTTCATTCCTAAGTAGACTGTAACAATTCAAAACCTGCATTGTACAAATCTCGCAATTCAGTAAATAATCTTCACCACTCACAAGTAGCAGCATGTGTATCTGCAAGCACACACACCCTATTTGCCTCTTGCTGGAGTGGATCCCCACAAAACGCTGTCATCTGACTAAGCACCAGGACAATCGGCCTGCTCCTCTGGGAAAGCAGCTTCATCAACAGCTCTTCCATTCTGGTATGGGTGGCTTTGCCACCAGCCTTCTGTAGAGGAGGGCAGCAGAGTTAAGGCCCTTCCACGCTTGACGGTCTTAAATTCTGGGAGCCTGCCTGCACCACATCACTGACAGCAGCAGGAACAAGGGCACATCCAGGCTGCTCAGCACTCCTCTCCCTTGAACACACCAGCTGCACTGAGAAGCTCATAGATGATATTGACGAGAAGGTAAGTAAAAGGGACCAGAGAGTGTGGAAGCATGTGTGGTAGTGAAGTAAACTATTACCTAAAGTTTAATTGGCGACTTTGTGCTGGTATGCAAATGGACCAAACCCGTAACAGGGGGAAGAACTCGTGACCTGTCGTCCATCTTGGGGTCCATTCTCCCCAGGGTGTACCTTTGAAGACCCTTCGAATAAATACCTGCCTTTATTCCCTTACTCTTTGTCTAGTCTCTGTTTTTTAGGTAGCCACTTCAAGGTATCAGTAGTCCCAAGATGTGCCTGGACAAGGTACAGTGAGATGTACAGACAGAAGGAAACACCAAGGATGATCAGCTCCTACCTCCTGTCACTCAGGAAATTTGCTTCCACCATCTTTCTGGTAGACTGGACTTCTGCTCCCCTTGTCAAATCCATCTCATGGACCGGAACAGCATTCTGATGCTTTTTCACCCACGCACTCTCTCCACCTCACACATATTTCACATCCATCCCAGCAATCTCTAACAGGACAGTCCCGAGACTGTGTTTCCCCAGCAACTCTTCCAAGGGCCCTATTCTCATTATTTTCCAGTAGATCTGCCTCATGCCACCTTCAACAAGCCTGCTACTATTCGTCTACAGCCTTGGAAACCTCCTTCCTCACACAAAAGCTGTTCTTCCCAAGTCCTTCTTCCACCACCCTTTTTCCACCACTGGGGATTCCTTTCAGCACTTTTCTCAGGCGCCTGAGCCCCATCTTTGGACCCCATCCTGGGCACATGCTGTCCCCCCCGTCCCAGTCCCGCATACCCACCACGTTTACTGCTAGTCCAGCGCAGCGTGTCGCCCCTGGTCTCGATGATGAGATTGATGGCTGCGCCCTTGGTGAAGTACTTCTGCACCATGTCCAGGTCTCCAGCAAAGAGCGCATTCTGGACCAGCAGGTCTCGGCACTCCAGTGGCTCCAGGCGGCTGTGCTGGTACCCCCAGCCATGTGGGCTCAGGCCGTGCTCACTGTGGGGGTATTGGGACCTCACATTGCGAGAATACTTCCCCTGATCTGGCTGCAGCAAACGTTGTGTGGCAGAGCGGAGAGGGAAGGTGCAGTCCATCACAGGTGACTAACCTGACAAGTCTGAGCCACACAGTAAAGGAGCTATTGCAGCAAAGAGCCTCTTGTTCAAGGGTTTGTCCTTTGCAGGTTGCTCCTGGGTTCCAGCTCCCCTGCATCTGGCTGGACTCAGGCACAGGCCTGAATCATCCAGTATAAATAACCTGGCTTGGCAGCTCCTCATCACCACCTCCCCTTATTCCAAGAGCTTATTTTCAGCTGCTAGGTGCAATCATCAGCACAGACTAGGCACAGGAGAGGGGTGGAAGGCAGCCTGGAAACTCTCTCTTTGTGCTTGTTTGCTCTGCAAAGAGCTCCTGCTCCACACGGCACTGAGAAACAGGCAGAGCAAGGTGGGGGCAACCAGGGCAGGGAGGTAGGTGGGTGAGGGGGAGCTTGGGAAAGGCTTGGGTCAGACTCAGTGTCAGAAGTCATAAGGGACTAAGGACAGGGCCCTTCCCCACAGGCAACTCCACAGGGACCAAAAGACCCTCACAAGTACCACACACTGCTCTGGGACTCAGCCCCTTCCCTGGGGCAGCAAGGCTGGTTGCCCACAGGGCTGGGCAGGATATGGAAGGACAGAGAGGTGAGCCCTGAGAAAAGCAGCTTGTATGACACAGATTATCCTGTCACATTGGTCCCAAATTTTGATCAAGTTCTTTGTGGTGTGGCTGGAGGTGATGATCAAGCAGGGAGTCAGACTTTGCTTGTGTTCCTTTTGACAGCTCTTTCCAGAGCAGAGAACACAATTATGTAAGAACTTTGAAGCCAAAGAGGGGCCATGAACCAGCCCCAGGAGTGGGATCATGCCAAACATTCCCATTGCCACAGCACAGCTGCTCTGTGCCCAAGAGTACCTGCAGCATCCCACTGGTGCTGGACTGGGAGCATACTGTTTTCCTGAAGGATGCAGTGGCCGCATCTCCAGCTCCACCGTGGGATCCACATTCAAGCTTCAGAGTCTCCTCCAGCCCGGTGAGGGCCTCAGTGCAACAGGCCTGACTTGGGGAACTTTGAGTACAGAAAGTCTGGATTCCCTAAGAGATGAGGAAAAGGAGAAACTAAGAACTCCTAGTTCCTCTCCAACCTGTCTTTACAACTCCTGCTATTCCTGCCACTGAAACCAGTGCCATCATGGGAACAGAATCCCAAACTAACCCCTCATGCTCAGCACTATTCATGCACCCAAGACAATCCAGGAAAGGCCCCTGGGAGGAGTGCCCTGACTGCAGGTGTCCCTCACCCCATCACGCCCTGCATGCTGGCCAAGGGCAGGCAATGCCTTCACACTCAGCATTTCACAGACCCAGGGCTTCACGTTCCTTGACTGCACCAGCTACCCTGGACATTTTCTCCCATTCCTATGGCTAACAGCAAAAATTCCCTCAAACCACTTCAAGCAAACCAACCAACCCAAAATTACAAACAAAAACCCACAAAAAACCCAAAAGATGAAAAAAAACCCCAAAAACCCACAAAACACCTTCAGCATCTCCAAGCCCAGCACCCACAGCTGCCAAGTAGGAAAATCCACAGGGACATTGACGACACTGAGGGCCCTCAGCTGCAGGCAGAGAAAAGGATGTCAGAGCCATCCATTTCCTATCCAGAAAAGCAGCCAGCCAGGTCCCTGAGCAAAGAGACAAATGTCAGAACCCAACATGTCCTTAAGTACACCTAGGGCTTTCATCCTCACCCCACTAATGTTTGGTCACAAGGTAGCACTGAGAAAAACCACAGCCGGGACCCTGGCTAGGAGGGCCTGAACATGATCAGGAAGAGGATAAGGACTAAATACTGCTCACGCCACCAAGGCCAACAGGACAAGGATAAAGTGGTACCAGGAGCCTTGTCCTCCCACATAGGATTTCTATCTTGCATGGCTTGAGAGAACAGCAGAGGGTGCCCACACAGCAGTCAGAGAGGAACAGAAACAGAAAGAGCAGCAAGGCCATTCTCCCAACCAGCCACTAACCAACTCTCACAGAACCGCTGCTGAGGCTGCTGCTGCTCCATCGGCTCCCTCACACCGAGTCCCTCCAGCTTGTGCATCGCCCATGGACATTCAAGAGCACAGGCTTGTCTTCAGCTTCAGAGCCAGCCCAGGACAGCTGACACAACTCCTCCAACAGTGCCCAGAACACAGCAGCTGAAAGCCTTGGGGCTTCAGGGTCTGGAACCTGCAGTGACACAAGTCCAAGAGCTGGTCAGAAAGTGAGCACAGTTGAAGGCCAGGACACCTGAACAACAGTCCCATCACCAGGCATGCCCCGCTCACCTCTATTCCCACAGACAGCACCCAGCTGCCATGACCTGGCTGTGCCTTATCTCTTGCCCCGGAGGACACCATGTCTGTCTTGTCAAATAAATGTCTCCATAGGGCCAAGCACTGCAGCCATGGTGGGGGAGATGCATTCAGAGCCTCAGAATGAGGTTGTGTGGGGAGGGAGCAGCATGCGTGGAAACGAGCCTGTAACGAGTTTGTAATATGCATGTGTGGCACGGCCTGCGCAGCGTCATCACAATGGCACAGGCACTTTCCCGCCTCATTGCCTCCCAAATGGATTTTAAATATCATTCCGAGGACACAATTATTTAAAACGCTGAACTAAACACTCACTAATGGGAAAACGGCGTGTGGCCTGCAGCAGCCATTCCTCATGGGGCCACTCTGCCCATGTCATCCTCTTCTCCAGCCCCACACCCTGCATGGGGCCACATGGAAGCATGGATCCTCCTCCTCTTCCTTGGAGGCCAAACAGGGCACCACTGGTACCTGCCTTGAGCCCAGGCCGATGCACGTTGCTTATGTGAGAACACACCTTTTGTCCCCACTCCAGTGACCTCCAGCCCCAGACCAGCTTTCAGGCACCAGGGGCACTGCAAGTCAGCCCCCAGGGCTCCGTGCCATGGAGCACCTCACCAGACAGCAGGTCTTCCTGTCTCTCCCCAGTTTGGCAGCAGGTAATACAGGGCTACACAGGGAGAGGACATGAGAACAAGGATGCCCCCTGACCCCCTTTATATGGCCCTGGAAGTTATGGTTACAACATAAGACTGACTTTTTCATCTGAAGTGAAAAAGTCTGAATACCCCAAGCACAATCCCGAGCAGGGGAGATGAAGAAAGCAGCATTATTGCTGGCTACATCCAAGAACCCAAAGCATACAGAGCATGAAAAGAGAGAAAAAACCCAAAGAAACAAACTATTTGTAGCAATCCTGCTGGTGAGAACATAGATGGAGACAGCTCCAAGGATGCAGTGGATGCTCAGTCCCATTACAGCAGTGGCAGCATTAGGAATGACAGAGCTTCAGACAGCAGTGTATCTGCTGATGGGGGAGTGCCTGCCTGACCTTTGATCAGCACCTCTCTCCTTTCTTCCAGGGCAAGGATTCTAAGGCCACCACAAGCTACCAGTGCTCAGAGACAACAGCCTACCTCAGACTAAACAGAGAAGGGAGGTGACACAGACCAGCACCATCCCCACACACGAGCAGTTGAGCATAGAGAGGAGGAGAGTCCGTTGCTGGAACCCCGGCTGTACATCAGAGGTTCATATTTTAATGGCTTTGGCATCACCAGGGCTATCCATCACCAGCTCATTTTCCTCTGAGTGCTGAACTGTTCCTGCCTCTGCTATTTGGAACAGTGTCTAATGATGCACCGGAGCAGCCACCTGGCAACACGGCTGCCAAGGGACACAACATGGGAAGAAGAATACACACAGGTCTGCACAGTGCTGCCAGCCTCTACTGCCCAAAAACCTCCCTCCCCTCAAACCTGCTCCACTCATAGCAGACCACATGGATGCTCTGCCTCATGGTCCTCCACTTTGAGAGAGAAAGAGCACATGCTCTTAAGCCACTGCTCTCTTACAGAAAGGAAAACAGAACACAGGCATTGGTGATATTTTCATGAATGCTCATTCAGCACTATAGTGCTCTTTTTGAGAGGTTGAAGAATGGACAAAGAAAAAAAATTAGTTGCTTCTAGCCCACAGACATGCATATCTTAGTAAGAGCATAGACATGGGGCCAGGGACATGCAACATGACAGCGCTGCAGTGTTGCAGCACTAAAAACCTGCTGTGAGACTTGCAAAGACACAGGCAGACTTGGACAGACTCACATGGAGCAAGGCAGCCCCACAACACATTGGAAGAGATCTTGCACAGGCTCCAAGTTTTGCTTTTAGTGTAACCTGAGTATTTCTGAGTTGTTCTCATGGTGACCTGTGGCCTATGAATCCCCACTGGGTGGCACAGCCTAAAAGCAACTTCCCCCAGATCTCACTGGATCCACTACAACAAGGACGTGGAGCCACAAGCCCAGTCTGAAAGCAGCTGAGCTGAGGCATGGTCCTCAGCAAAGCTAATCAGCTAAACACAGGGTGAACTCTCAGGAAAAGACAACCGTGTGTGACATCCTGTGCAGGCATCCCAGGGCAGCTCCATGGGCACTTTGGGGAAACAAGCAGCACGATCCCTGCACAGCAAGAGATGAACCCACCCCCATATGGGAAATGTGAAAGGCAAGGTGTGGGCAGGTTCAGTGCAGAACTCCCTCATTCCAAGAGCAACCTCCTCCTTCTGCCTTCAGTCTTAGTGCATCTGCACTACCTGTCACATCTCCGAGGAAATGCAGGGATCTAGAAAGAGGACTGTGAGGCCAATCTCCAGCTCCATTCTTCAAGTCTTTGTTGGGGATGGGGGTGAAAAAGGGGGTGTGACATGAAGTAGGATGCAAAAGTGGAGTACTGGAGAATCAAGCACCTACACCATTAAATCCTTGCTCCTCTGGGGCTCACCCGGTGCTCGATGCTCTATCAGATATCTCCAGGAGACAGCCACTCACTTCACCATAAATCAGCACCTTACCCACACAGCCAGCCAGGTATCTGCCAAGAGAGCCAAGGTACCGGAGAAGGAAGCTGCGGGTTCCCAGGCAGCCTGCTCCAAGCTGGGCAGCGCGGCGCCGCTGCCCATGCCGCAGAAATGGATCTGAGATCAGGTAGTCAGAGAGACCCATCTCCAGGGCAGGAGGAGAACTGCAACTCCAGGCTTCTCTCCATCCCTCAGAGAGCAGGGCTGCACATCGCACAGCTGGGAGGGCTGCTGGAAAGGGGAGTAAGCTGTAGTGAACGAGTAAAAAGTAAGGAATGTTTCTCCATTGCCTCCTCAAAGATAAAGGTTTGAAAGTTAAAGTTTTGAACTGCCTCCAACAAAAAACAGAGACTGCTTTGTTTTAGAAAATGAGGCACCCTCTTTGAAGGTCATTAAAAGAGCTTGTATTTGATACATCAGGCAATCGAGCAATAAACTTTTGATACATCAGGCAAACTTCGCCAGATACCAACGAGCAGCCAATGAAATTTAAGCGAGCAAAGATTAAGTTCTCCACAGACCTGCTGTTGCTACGAGGTGGATGTGATGCTGCTTTCAACACCCTCTATAAGCAAGTGCCTAACTTGACACAGGGGCTGCAAAATCTACAAAATGTCGAAGTCTTTGTTGTCCTTCACTGTCCTGGCCGCTCCTACGAGGCTTTTCATGCCCCAGTCTGTTGGCCTGGCTGCCATGGCTCTGCTCCCTCTCTGGCTTGCTTGCCAGCTCACAGAGGGACTTCACCAGGGAAAGACCCATCGCACCCAAAACAGATCTCCCCCATTGCACTCTATAAGCCAGCTCTGGACCCACGGCGGTGGTAACCCCTTTCCTGTGCTTTTCATAATTATTCTTGGCATTCTCCTTCTCTTTTATTTCCTTTATAAAAAAAAGTTGAATTATCACTTTGTATCCCAACATCTCACCTCATTTATGTTTTAATTTCACTTTCAGGTATGTTTAGAACCCAGTTCCTTTCCACAATTACGGATCAAGGCAAAACTTGCCTCTCCTCACCTTAAGCGGATCAGAACACAAGCACAGACACACGGCCTAGCGAGCAATAGAACTAGATTCAGCAAGATGAGCTGCTCACCTGCTCGATGCAAATGGAGCCTGCTCAGCATCCCGCTCCTTGGTTGGACTCTCTCAGGCCTGTCTTCAATCCATGCATGCAGCTGAGCATCCCCGCAGCTGCTCTGCCTCTAGCACCAGCCACACAGCCTCTCCCCAGAGCACAGTCACCACAAGGGTTAGAGGGAGAAAAAGAAGTGCAGCCCACACCTCTGCTCAAGTCCAGTTCTGGCTTGCAGGCCAGACACAGCAAAGAGATCACTCTTCAACGCTGTCCTACAGTCAAAAGGAAGCAGGACACCCAGTACAGCCCCTTCCCTCCCTCCCCCAGCCAGCCCCACTCTATAGCAGCAGGGATGGAGCTGAAGTTGAGATGCTCAGTGCTGCTGTCTCCTGTACTCTCTCTAGAAGCCCATCTTGTCTGGCCCATACTCTACTGAGCCAGGCTGATTTCCATCAGAGATCAGCATCTGTCACAGCTCCATGGCTCATGAGACTCAGCAGCACCTCACAAGCTTGTGAAATCCAGGACTGCCCCATTTACTGTCACCTTGGAACTTAACACAACTCTGGTTCCTCCTGGTACTCCTACCCTGATATTGGCTGTGAAGATAAGGTATTAGAACCAGGCATCCAGTCCCAACGCGAAGCTGGCAAAAGGCACTGGAACAGGTTGTCCAGAGAAATTATGGATGCTCCAAGCATTCAAAGCCAGGCTGGACAGGGCTTGGAGCAACCTGGTCTAGTAGAAGGTGTCCCTGCCCATAGCAGGGAGGCGGAACTGGATGGGCTTTAAGGACCCTTCCAACTGAAACTGTTCTATGATCTCCACCCAGAACATGGACCACATCTTTTCTTCACCACAGACCCTGAGGCAGCACCTCTGTGCAAGAGCCCAGGACAGCTCCACACATCCCAGGAAGGTGCTGTGCTTACAGAGCAGCCAAGCCATCCACCACAGAGTCGTGTCTCTGGACACAACACTCAGCCCTGTGTGTTGCCCAGGGTCCATGTGGACAGACAGAACATGCTCACGCTCCCTTCAGAGCCCTGAATCAATCCTGTAGGAGGCACCTGGGCAGTGAGGGCCAGTCATTAACATGATGGTCCAAGGCAGAACACAGGACACTCAGTCCTAGCCCAGCTGAGAGCCCTGCAAGATAAACTTCTCTTCAAGGCCACTGAAAGCAAGTGGAGATGATGGCCACATGTCTAGAAAGAAAACAGTTTGTTTTTCTTGTCAGTAAAGCTCATTTTGCTTTGATTCTGCCTCTCCCAAAAAAAGAGAAAGTTTTCAGCAGAAGAAAAAACTAAACAAAAACAACAAAACCCAAGCCAAACAACAGCAACAACAAAAACAAACCACAAAAACAGCTAACAATGAAAAACTCACGCTCATTCCCACAGCCCACCAGAAAAAAACCAAAGAACAACAGCTTTGAAAATATCTTATAAAGATTAGAAAAACCCTTACCCACTGCTAACTTCATCCTACTGACCCAGAGAGATTTAGCATCTACTCTGACCAGCACAAACTGATAACTTGGGCAGAGAGACCCACCAAAATTAGGAAGCAGTTGAAGAACAGCAGGAAAGTCAAAGGCAGCAGAAGTTTTTAGCAGTCAGGAGTCTGAGAGCCATAGTAAGGAGTCTGGAGAACTGCAGAGAACCCACTATGCTTCCCATAATGACCCCAGCTTTCCCCAAGCACGCCCTGTGGTCCCTGCTCCTAGTTGCATGTTGTGACTTTCAAACAGCAGCTGTTCTTCCAGCCCTACCAAACAATCCCCACAGCCACAGTTTAAACTCCCTCACAATTTGTGATGCAAAGATTAAAGACATGATCTGTGCTTCTATGTATTTTTTATTTGCAGGCAGGCAACAAGAGGTTTTGCTTTTTCAGTTGAATAAGACTAAATACCAACTCCTGTAGGAGAAGCAGCAGGACCCGGGCTGGTTTCACTGGGGCCCAGTTGGTCACTTGCTGCTGGTGTACTTGGTGACAGCCTTGGTGCCCTCGGACACGGCGTGCTTGGCCAGCTCGCCGGGCACCAGGAGCCTGACGGCCGCCTGCACCTCACGGCTGGTGATGGTGGCACGGTGGCTGTACTGGGCCAGGCGCGAGGCCTCCGAGGCCAGTTGCTCAAGCATGTCGTTGACAAAGGAGTTCATGATGCTCATGGCCTTGGAGGAGATGGCGAGGTCTGGGTGCACCTACAAGACGGTAACCAAACACCATCTCACACACCCATCGCCCTGGAAGGAGTGGGAGCCCCATTCCCCATCCCAGACAGGGCACTCTAACCCCAAAAGCACCTGTAGTTGCCTCCCTAAGGGTTTCAAATCATGGGCCACTTTAAACTCAGTGTAGGCTCCCATCATGCTACATGAGCTTTGGGATGACACTGGCAGAAGCCTCCTCACAATCCCCATGGAAAACATGGCTGTGAGGGTGTGGAAATACTCCAGTCTCCAAGTCCTGTCTACAGACTCATGCTGACAACTGTGGCCTAGAAAACTCATGGGCACTTCCAAAAACACATCCATCTCCCCATCAAAAATCACCAGAGACATCTATTCCAGGGCCAGAAGCAGCTGTTTCTACCATACTGACTTCCATACAATTACTTCTTCAGGCAGAGCTATGCACCAGAGCTCATTCTCTTTAAGAAGCACTTTCTGCTCTACATCCAGCTCTACTACCCCTAGAACCCACCCCCTCAACTTCTAAACTTCAGCTGGGGCTCTCCTGTGCCCACTTACACTTTTTTCTTTCCCCATCTCTCTAGAAACCCAGATTTTTCTTCCTTACTCTTTATAGCATTAACATGCAATGAGCACAAGTTGTTTTATGTGCAAAGCAGTTTCCAGCAGAAAAGAAACATTTACTCACCTGCTTCAGTACTTTGTAAATATAGATTGAAAAAGCTTCCTTTCTCTTAGGCTTCCTCTTAGATCTTTTATCCCCAGAGGCAGCAGCATGACCATCTTTCTTCAAAGGTTGTGAACTCATCTTAACCTCCAACAGAGCACCCAGCAAGTGCCGTGGGGCTGGTTATATAGCACAGCCAGCAGAACCTAACCTGCCTCAGCTGCAGCCCCCAAGGAGCAGGACAAGTACACACCTGTGGCTGATGATTCCACTTTCCACTAAAGGAAGAGAAGCTGGCCTGAGAGGAGCATGGAAGTGACAGATTCAATTAAACTTTCAGACCTGGGCAAAGAGGGGCAAGAGCAGAAGCATCTGATTTACAGGAGACAGAACGACCAGAGAAGAGCCATTCCCAGGTCCAAAAGGGGTTTGGTGAAAGGAAGGATCTTGCTTTGGGGCAAGGGTGTGAATTGGAGTACTCAAGGTACTCCAGAATCAAATGGAATCGCATCTGTGCTATGGAACAGGTAATGCCATCAGGGGAAACTCAGTAACTGCAGGAAGCATTGGGCCAGATGAAACGATGGCATTGTAAACACCCTACCAGCCAGATTTCCCCTGCTACCTAGCCTGCTCTTGGGGTCCCACCTGCTGCACACAACAGGGCCTGGAATGCCAGGAGAGGGGCAGTGGAGGCCTGACACCCTAAGTATGGATTTGACCTGTCTTGGAAACCAAGATTACACTAATGAAGGTAAATGTGACACAGGAGTTAGACTTAGACAGGAAAAACGGGCAGCAACACAGCAGAGATGTGAACAAAACGGAGTTTTTCTGCGCTTTGGAGAGAAAAGGAAGCCTTTCAGCAGAGACCACTACAGCCATTTCATACAAGGGTGATGCCGGTATGCTTGTGTGGTGGGGGAACACACCGGGGTCTCTGTGCTGCCGTGTAGAGTCTGTTGCTCAGGTATACACATCATACTGGCACATCCTGAGCAAATCACATCTTCCAAAGAGTGAGCTTGGGACACCTACTCATCAGTCAGTGATTCTGCTACTGCTTGTGCAGCCCACAGTGTTTTGCTGAATTGTTTTATTCCCAGCCTGTCCTCATGGGGAGGCACCTGATCACCCTCCCCTAGTGCAAATACACGTCACAGTGACAAGGGGGGGGTCAGCGCCACAGCAAGGTTCTTGCTCCCAGAAACTGAAACATCAGTGATCAGGCAGGACAGGCTGGAATGGTCATGTCAGTGCATTTGTGAAGGAGAATGGGCTTGTGAAGATGTGTGGTAGTGGGATCCTCTCAAAGCAGGAGTGACTAATACTGGGAGTGAGGAGCAGGGGACATCAGCACTTGTGCTTTGTAAGGGGCCGTGTGTTGTCAAGGGCTCCCTGCACTGAGGAGCTGTGGTTACCTTGGTCTCAGGTCACAGCACACAGGGACTCTTGTGCTGAAGGAGCTGGGGGCTGTTGTATCCCTCCCCAGCTGCCACTGTGTTTGTGATACACAGTGATAAACACACAGCTGTTTTTTCTGAAAAAAACCCATTTAGTTGGAAGGGAGGAGCAGCAACTGGTCACTCAGTATTAGGCACAGGGAGCCTTTACACACCAAGGGTGGAGGCACATCCACTGAACAGTACCGTCAGACTTGAACCGTCAGGTTTGGAGAATTACCATCTGCTTCCCTAGACTGCATGTGCTAGAGGCTGTACACGCTGCTGTGTGCTGGGCTTGACTCATCCTAGTGCTAGTTTTGTGGTGTATGGATCTACTTGCAGCACACACACAAAGGAATCCCACAAGCCTGCACCTGCCACTGCTGATTGGCTGTGTTAGAGCCAACCTTACTTTTGGATAACAGGCAAGAGTGACTGTGCAGGCGCTGGGTCACTTCTTTTACAGAAATGACCGTCCTAGCAACTAAGGAGCAATTCTTGTAATTTATTTATAGTTTTGCTTTTCTGCAAAACCAGAAAATTCCCAGCTGAAACAGCTTGAAGAGCCACTGCCCCAGCTTGTGGCTGTCTCTCAGATCAGTGCTCCAGGACATCTGTCTGCCACAGCTGCTTCAGCACAGCCCAACAAACTGTCACCACAGAACAAATCGAGGTTAAATCAAGGCTGATAAAGCACGTTTATAAATTCCATTTTACAAGTCCTGGCATACTGTGACCTCTAGTGCAGCTACAGCTGCTTTTGCTTTAAACAAAAATTGATCTTCAGGACAGTCAAGTTGTGTCTGTCACCGTCTACAACAGAAGCATCCGTGGCTTGTTCTGTGACTCTCCGGAAATCCAGTGTTCAGTCTGTCTGAGCAGAGGTGCCCCAGGTCTGAGGACCCTGCTCACTGCTCAGTGCCTCCACAGCTCAGTACTCACCACTTCACGTGTCTCAAGTTCTGGCCACAGCTTTGGTTGTACCGAGGAACTGAACATTCAGCAGGAAGGGCTGATCCTCACTCAAAGCTCAGCACTTGCTGACTCACCCCAGCACACCCCAAACTACCATGGCTCACAAAACAACACAAAATTGTTCTTCTCTCTTTATTGACTGATGGATTCTCGGGCAGATCTGTTAATTACACTGTTAAATAATAGTTAAAAACAAACCAAGGCCAGAGGAGTTTGAAGTGAAGTATCTAAACTGAAGCAGAAATTGGGAGGGAAGAGGCAGGAGAAGCTGGGCTGGGGTCTCCACCTGTGTATCACTGCAGCTCGGACACCCTAACGGCCACTGTCGTGACCCCAAGCCAATAGATTCCAAGGCCTGGCTCAGATGGGACATTGTCTAAGTAAGGAAACAGTTGCCCAAAGGTAGCCAGATCAGGAGAGAACAGCTCTGTCCAGACACAGAGGTGCAAGGCAAGTCGAGGGGAAGCAGTATTGCAGCAATCCTAGAACACAGCCAGAGGGAGCAGCAGTTCCGCTCCTGCCAGCGGGCAGGCGAGTTGCGTGGCCACCGCCAGCCCCACGGAGAACACGGGCTGGGGGCTCCTCAGCTCACACGTTGTGGGTCCGTTTGGTGAGCTGCGGGTCCTCATCCACCAGCTTCGACTTGAGATGCTCCTTGTAGGCAAGGATGTCCCCTTGCCACTTGGTGATTGTCTGCTTCTCACAGACCCAGATCTCCTGTGCGACCTGAGAGCAAACACACAAGGAGGAAGAGGAGGCGGAGGGGGAGGAGGAGAGAGGTTTGCAGTACAGAATTTTATAATCTTACCAAAATTAAAAGGTTAACTAAAAACTACTCTCTAAAGTCTGGCAGGAAAAGTTTGATAACTTTCACGTTTTGACTATCAGAGAAAAGCACAGAGAAACATCTTCCCTGGTGTTTTCCGCATAATTTATACAAGATTTTAGAACTGAAAATCCTAGGCGCCTCTGTATTTCTGATTTTGTTCATGGACTGAGACAAGGCAAGAAAAGCCTTTCTTGCTAAATAGGGAATTGAAACCAACGTAGTTCTTGACCTGAACTACTTGGATCTATCACAGTGAAAAATAAAATCATACCTGAACTTGCAGCCAAAGCTAGAGCTGATAGATCATCACTTGACATTTGTGGTGGTTTTTATTTTATTTTAAGTACCTAATGTTTTCCTGGGCTAGCTCAGGAATTGTTTAACATGAACACAGTAAGGGAATCGTGTCCAGTGATTTTTTTTTTTCACTCACCCATCTTTTTGGGATGAGTAAGAGCCAGTCAGCTGAAAACATCTTGTTTTAATTACTAAAATGTTAGAAAGGTGCTCTGACAAAACTCACAACTGTCCTTACCTGTTGGATGAGTCTGAAGTCATGGCTGACAAGCATCATTCCTCCTTCAAACTCGTTGATAGCATCTGCCAGTGCATCTATGGTTTCTATATCCAGGTGGTTGGTGGGCTCATCCAGGAAGAGCATGTGAGGGTTCTGCCAGGCCAGCCAGGCAAAGCACACGCGGCACTTCTGTCCATCAGAGAGGTTCCTGATGGGGCTCACCTGCCCAACACACACATGGCTTGCAGCTCTGCAGTGACCTGACAGCATGCCACCCTGACCCAAACCACCTGGGTCTCACCTTGGGCTCCCAGCAGCTCCATGACACAAGAGGACAAATGTTCAGTCAGCCTTATACCTACACTAAGCTTCTCCCACCCAGGAAGAAGGGAATTCCAGGGGCTTCTGAAGGACTGTACACAGCAAGGCCCGGCTTGTGCCAAAGGTGTGTAAGGACAGCTAACTGGTCTGACTGGTATTCACTGACACAACAATCAAACTACTCTCAACTTCTGCAGAGATAAATGGGCAAAAACAATGTAAAAATCAACACTGAACTGCAGCGATGTGGACAACTGTCACACATAGGATGAGTCACGTACAGGAGCATGTCATGCTTGGACTTAGAGCACCATAGGTGAGCCCACTCTCTTGTCTGAACCAAGTGGACCCCACAATCAGCTGAGAACCTTCAAGCACTTCTGCTTGGTATTCATCTCAGAAATAAGCAAAATAGTTCAAGTTACAATTAAAACATGCTCAGGTCTAGCACTACACCAGAACTTGCCTTCTTTCCACCCAGAGTCTGAGGGAGTTGCCCCTTCAACCCACACATTGCTGCGATCCAAAGAAAGTTCCCATGAGCAGTGAGTTATTTTTTTCTCCAATTTCAAAGGCAGAGATGGAAGAAGCATTTTGATGCTATGGTGTACCATGCTGCATACTGTATCACACTGTCAGGTATCAGTACAGCAATAGAAAACACAGAGCCTCTACTCCCCTAATGAACAAAAGCAAACCTCAGCAGCTCATACTCACCTGCTGCTTCCCTGTCAGACCATATCTGCCAATGATTTTCCTCATCTCCTCCTTCTCCTTGATCTCTGGGTAGCATTTCAGCATGTACTCCAGGGGTGAGAGGTCTAAGTCCAACTGCTCTTGCAAGTGCTGACAGAGAAGAAGAGTCAGCTTCAGGCTGTGCAGGCCAACCACTTCATGGTCCTAAGCACTACCCGCCTTCCACCCCTCTGGTGCCAGGTGAGCGGCAGAACACAAGAGCCAATAACCCCACCCACAGGACAGCCTCTGTGCTGAACTATTAGGGAATAATTTCCATTTCAGGAGCAGGAGTGCTGCTTCAGAATAGGAGGCTTGTCCACCACCAAACACAAGGCAACCAGCTCTGCCATAGCAGGTGGGAGACTGAACAGGAAGGACCAGAGCCAGCCTCTTTGCAGGGTAAGAGCACGAGCTGGAGACCATTCCATAGAACAGTTCCTTCCCCCATCTCCAGACACAGAAAGGCAGCAGTGGGAAAGGCCTCAGAAGCAGAACTACAGAGGCAAGATTCCTCATTCCTTACAGCTTTTTTCTCAGCATTCCCTGTCCCTGGGGGCTGCTGTAGGGAGTACCTGGTGGTATCTACCAATCTTCACATGTGAGTGCTTGCGAATCATCCCATCTGTGGGCAGCAGCTAGAAGGGGAAGATAAAATCATTTCACCAGGAAATCTCTCCTCTTGCAGTATGCCAGAGATACAGAATCCAGCCATCTCCACTCTGGCACAGGGGAGGCAGTCTGAACAGGTAATATGAGAGAAAAAGCCCTATATTGCAACAAGACCATACGATTTCTAAGGCCTGACTGGGGTGCTCTGGCAAGTAAGTGCAGCTTTGCTGAAGACTATCCCAAAAGTAAAGGTCCAGAGCAGGGTAGACAATGTACGGAGCAAACCTCTCCTGTGAGCAGTTTCAGCAGTGTTGACTTTCCGGCTCCATTGGGTCCAACAAGAGCTACACGAGTATCCAGGTCAATCCCAAACTCCAGGTTATTATAGATCCATGGCTGCAAATCACAAAAACCATGAAACATTATGCCTTTTCAGTAGTCTCCAGAACCTCTCTGCTGCACCTGTAATGCTCTGTCCCCAGTAGGCCCAGCATTAGCACTGCCAAGAACTTTGCTCCATTAGTCATACACTGCAGCCCCATCAGGAAGCTCAGCCACAAGTCTCCCACTCCCAAACAAGGCAGGAATACAAGTGATCTCTGTATGCATACTCCCATACTCACCCCATCCTTGGTGTATCTGAAGCTGACATTCTGCACCATGATGACAGGAGGGGGAATTTTCCCACAGGGTGGAAAGTAGAATGACAAAGTCTGTTAACACAGAATATCCACCTGTGAGACACCCCAGAACATGAGACAGCCCAGTCATTCCAGTACAACCACGCCTCACTACCAACATCAGCTGTAGACCAAGGCACCAGATTGTGACTTTTTATAAGCCCCTCTTGCAATTCACTCAGATTTATTCTCATGAGCTGCTTGCAAGCTCATCTGCTGGTTACGAATCCCTATTTCTTCCCCTTTGAAACAAATGTGGGTTTGTACTCTTTACACAAGTAAAAGCTGCACTGAGCATCCTCTCCCATCTCCTATGAGCCCTAGGCATTCCTTTCTGATTTCTGTATCTGCAAAATAGCCTTACTGATATGACAACTCCACTTCCCTCCCCTAGAAAATTCCTCCTCCTCTTCTCATTGTTCAGCATTACTCCATGCTGAGTACAGGGATCCTTGGCATCAGGAAGGGTATCTCGTTCTTGCTACCAGCTCTGTCAGCCATTCCTGCTGTCTGCTATGGACCCTTCTACTCCTGTAGTCTGTGTTTCAAATATAGATCTCTAGATGCAATCCCATGTCTGATCCTACCTTATCATTCACAACTCTCTCTGTCAAGCCAGAAGCCATCATTTTTTGAAGGGTCTTCTCCTTGCTCTGAGCTTGCCTGGCCAGCTTCGCACTACCATGACCAAATCGAGCAATGTAATTCTGCAACAAAAGAGTTAGCCAAAAGCCACAGTGATAAGGTTGAGGAGGGGCAGGGATGCCCATTACAAGGGTAGGAGGGTGCTCATGCAGCTAGGCAGGTACCTTCATATGGGCAATCTGATCTTGCTCCCAGTGGAATCGCTTCATTTGATTTTCTTCTAGTTCCAAGCGAGTCTTTACATACTGATCATAATTTCCCTGGAAAGAGAGCATGGAAGATCAGATGTGCCCAGAGAACAGCTCCTGTTTCTGCTGGTTACATGGGGCACTGTTTACTCACTGTGTAGTACTTAAGTTTGCGGTTGTGCATGTGGATGATGTTGGTGCAGACGCCATTCAGGAAGTCCTGGGAGTGGGATATCAGCACAAGGATCCGCTTGAACCTGTAGCACCACGTAAGTTATTAGAGACTAAACCAGGAAAAGAAATCCTGTTCGTTGGCCCTGATGGTGGCAAAGGCTTTATATGCACTAGATTTCTCTTGCCTACAATCAGATTCCAAGAACAAAAAGGTCACAGCCTGGGAGATACTCTGGGAAACTGGCAGTAAAGCAGCCACAACCAACTGCAGTGAGTAAATCCTGCCAACACTGTAGATTTTCACTGTAGTAAAACACCCTGCACCATTAGATAGTCTTCGCCCGTTATCACAAAGAGCCCAGAACTGGCTGCCTATGTGGCAGGTGACTTGTGCCACTGATGCAGCTGACTCCACTGGCATCACATCTCTAAGAAGTTTCAACCTTTGCTGCTTACTTTCCCCTCAGTACAGACTCTCATCCATTAGGCACACTACATCTGGCTCCACTCTAAATCCGTACAACGAGGGGTTAAAGCCTCCCCAAAAGAGGTTCAAAGTTCTTTTCTAAAGCACCTGACTTCTAAAGCAAGGACACAAAAGGTTCAACTGACAGAGCTGATGGAAAAACCTCTGCAAAGGCAAAGCCCTTCTCACAATACAGTTCATTTAGTGCACACCCCAGATAACCTGAGCTTCCTAACTATTCCTAAGCTTTTTGCCTTACAGCTTAATATTTTACCTTTGTTATGAAAGCCAGTCACCTCACACACTAGCAAAAGATGAAACCAACATACTCAGATACTACAGTTCTGTGAAAACAGAGAAATGGTGGGCAGGAAGATGACCTGAGGCCAAGGTCTGGAAAGCTCACACTACTGGTACGGTACACAGTGCTGGTACACAGGCTGCCAAGGCCTGCTCCCGGTTTTCAAGGAAGCACCTTTAACCTGTGAGTACAAACCAGCATTTCTCGTTTCTTCAGTGCCAGGGAGACAGGGGATTGTCTTGAATTCTTTACCCTTGCATCAAGAATCTCACATAGCAGAAAGCAGGTGTCACTGGTACTGCAACACAGTTATGCACCCACAAGAACTATACAGTTACTCGTGCAGAACTTGCTTACGTGCTGACAAGATGTTCATGCTCACATGCTGACAAGCAGAAAAGCACAACCCACAGAAGCAGCAAACTCCTCCGTGCTTACGTTTTCAGCTCTTCCTCCAACCACACACAGGCATCCAGGTCAAGGTGGTTTGTGGGCTCATCGAGCAGCAGCATGAAAGGCCGAATGAAGAGCGCTCTGCAAGGACAGGGGAGATGACAGCATAGTGTAAGTGCAGGTAACCCAAAGCCTCTCAACTCTGCTCTGAGTTCTTAGAACTTTGTCTGTGGCTCTGCAGAGTCAGGGGCAGGCAGGCATTCTCACAGGAGGCACTATTCCACTCACCTGGCAAGAGCCACCCTCATTCGCCAGCCGCCACTAAAGTCCTTCAGCTTCTTCCTCTGCATGGCTGGCGTGAACCCCAAGCCGTGAAGGATACGTGAGGCCCGTGCTTCTGCCTTATCTGCATCCAGCTCCTCCAGACGTTCATATAATTCCAAGAGTTTCTCACATTCCGCTGAAAGAGAGCCTTCCGGTCAGCACCTCTGCCTATAAAGGGCTCTCAGCTGCACTGCTGCACAGCTGGGAAACCTCACAGTCCCTCTGCTTTACTCCTATTTAGCCCCCTCCATATCCAAGCCTGAGACACTTCTTAAGATGCTGCATGGAATAATTTGTCCAAAGAAGTGTCATCCGTGCCCATTAGTACAAGGCAACTGGGGGAAACAGGTACCACAACATGTGAAAACTTCACCAAGGAACCCGAATTTTCTGTGGTAGGGAAGGAAACGGAGGAAATGTCCCTTGGGACTCCGAGAAGCTTTACCGTCTTCATGAGCTAAACGTTCTGCCTCTCGCTCCAGCATGGCCCTCTCTGTATCCACCTCCATCACACACTGCAGAGGGGTCTTGTCACTGGGAGGCATCTCTCGGGTCAGGTGATAGATGTCAATGTGCTCTGGGATGGGCACTTCTCGCTTCCCAATAGCTGACAAAAGCATGGATTTCCCTGTGTGCAGATAATCACAATTAATTGCTGGAGAAAGTGAGTGAGATACAACTTCACAGTGAAGCAGATGATACACTCAGATCCCACTGTAATTCCTTCCCTTTCCAACCTCAGAAAATCCTGAGGAATTTTTTTCCCAAGAGGCCAGAAGAACTGGAGAGCCCACTGCCTCACTATGACAGGCTGCCCTCCTAGCTAAGGCTCACCACCCCAAGGACAGGACTGAGACATCAAGAAGCTTCTTGGAAACCACCGCACTTCAGCCCTTGCCCAGATTTGGGGAACTTTATCTCTGTTGTACCTTCTGCTGTCTGACCAGGTCTGACAGCTGGTATCAGGATCCCAGATTCCGAAGACTTCTAACATAGAGGAAAATAATGCACTCATCCCTAAATAACCTGGGTTTTCGGGTTTTCCTGAAAGTTAAACCATGTGGCCACTGTTACTAGCACCTCTCCAATCACACCCATATTCTGCATCTCTCAATGTAGCGTCATTTTCTCCAGGGACTGTACAGTTGTTTTCCCAGTCAGGCCAAACCACACACTTTCTACTCCTCCATACAGTACAACTTCTTTGACCAACACCATCAGCATTGGGTTTACTGGCACTACTAAGCAAATCAGGCAAACAGGAATCAGGCAGATTAACAGATCCCAGACATTTCACCCAGCTCTCCACACGAACAAGATCAAAAGCACAGTTCAAATCTAGAATGCAATCTCAGGCTTCTATCAGCAATCCTAGTAATTCCCCTTCCTGGGTGGAAACATGGGACAACAGAAACTGCTGTGTCCCAACCATGTCTGTCTAACAGCCCTCTTTCTAGTTTCCAGCAATTCTCACATGCACCTGCCCAGCTTCTCAGCGTGACACCTTTACCGAGCTCCAGGGAGCCATGCCACTTCCCCCGCAGCTTACCAATCCCATTGAGTCCAATCAGGCCATAGCGTCTCCCAGAGTTCAGCTCCAGTTTGGTGTCACTCAGCAGCTCCTGGCCATGAAAGGTCAGTGAGAGGTTGATGATATGCACATCAGTGCTGTTGGGGTGGGAAGCCAGCACTCCTGTCACAGCTCGGGCAGCAGCTTTCTTTAACTCAAAGTCCTCCAGCTCCTTTGTAAGAGCATCCACCTCTATATGTAGAGAAGACCAGAAGTGTTACTGATTTACAAACATGAGGGAAGCCATAAGCCTCTGTACCAAAAGGCCCAGGACCACAAAAACAACTCCCATTTCTACAGAAGAGTTGAGGAGACCCAGATGCAATGACACTCAGCTTTTCAGCTTAGCAGGCAGATGGATATACATGGTCTAGTAGGAACTTCCACCAGCTAAATATCTAAATGTCATCTAAATAAAACAGGACTGTCAGAACTAAGTGAGCAGCCAGAACAGTAAGCCAGTTTTCTGAATGTGATGGGACTAACTCCCCCTGCAGGAAGGACTAGACTAGGAATGGAATGTACAAAGTATTGCCTGCAAGCTTAAGAAAAGGCTTGGACAGAAAATTCATTGACTAGAAAATAAACGAAGGGAAAGCTGAGAATAGAGAAACAGCAGCAGCACTGGAACAGTCCCTACTAATTTTCTGAGAAGCTACTAGGTCCATCTGCATGTTCCCCTCTTCCTTTCCTCCTACAGTACAAGCAAATAATAGAATCACAGAATCCTAGAATGGTTTGCGTTACATCTTCTAGAGCATCTAATTCCAAACCCGCTGCCATGGTCAGGGACACCTTCTGCTAGACCAGGTTGCTCCAAGCCCCGTCCAGCCTGGCCTTGGACACTTCTAGGAATGGGGCAGCCACAGCTTCTTGGGACCACCTGTGCCAGGGCCTCACCACTGTCTTTCCTGTCATGCTGGCCTTCTGTCACAGACCGACTTCACTCCTCGGTGAGAGATGCTGCCCTTTGAAGCAGCCAATGGCACTGGTGTTCTTGGCAGGCAGATCTGATTTCAGATTGTGGCAGCGTGGAATGACACCCTGGTCGTCAGCATCCAGCACTCCTGGCAAAATCACTCACTCGACAAAATCACTATTAACACCATGGCAAATGTGCCTTAGCCAAGGACCAAAAAACGTCACTGGCACTGATTCAGGACCCCTTTGGGCAGTGCCACGGAGCAGTGACAACAAGGAACTAAACAGGTGAGCAAAAACGGGCAAGGGAGTTTTATCCCTGATGTGTAAATAGCTCAGTAAGAAATATGTGGCTATCGACCCACATAGACTCATATGATCTCTTGAGACGGAAGGGACCCACAAGGATCATCGAGTCCAAGTCCCGGCCCTGCACAGAACACCGAAACAATCCCACCCTGTGCCTGAGAGCGCTGTCCAGACGCCGCCCGAGCTCTGGCAGGGCCGGGGCCGTGCCCGCTCCCTGAGGAGCCCGCTCGGTGCCCGCCCGCCCTCTGGGGAAGCGGATCCTCTCCCGGCACCCAGCCGGACCTCGNCCCGGCTGCTCCGAGCGCACCGGGGCCGCCCGGAGCCCGCGCCCCCGCCCGCCGGCCCCAGCGCTCAGAGGCGCGCCTGGGACCCACGGTCGGGAGCGGCCCTTCCGCCCTCCGGGGCTCCGTGCCACACACCGACTGCTTCTTGGCACAGCGCACCGCGGGCTGAGCCTGGAAGAACCTTGCGGGCTGCCAGGTGAGCTAAATAGGAAGGCCCAAAATTAAGCTCTCTCTCTGTAAGCGTTACCTGCCTATTTCCTTTAAGACCAACAGCTCCCTGTGGCAAAGCCTCTCTCTTTAACAGGCACAAAACCTCTTTTAGAGGCAGGCTTTTAAGTATCTGCAAACCAGCTACGTCTCAGAAAAACAGGTGAGCAGAGAGTCAGAGCAATAGCAGTAGCAAGAGAATTCATTCAGACGCTGCAGTGGTTTCTGCAGCAGGAAAGAAAACTCCAAACCAAACGAAAACCCTAAAGAACCCAAACAAGTCTGGGCATCAAGTAGCAGACGATCGAGACAGTGTCTTGTCTGAGAGGGGGAAAACAGCATCAGCCCCCTCCATCTTCACACTCCATGCCTCAAGCGAGGGCCACGGGCATCCTTCACACACATGGCCCATGCGGAGCCCCCAGGGGCTGCGGGTGTCCTTCTGCCTCAGGGCACAGTGGTCCCCACGGCGTCTATTGGAGCCGCCCGGTTCCGCGCAACCCATGCCTAAGGCGTTTCATCAGAACACCAATGTCGCGGTTCACCCACCCGGGACACAGCCTAGCACGCACGCACGGTCCGGCCGGGAACGGCACCGGCCAGGTCCCCTGCCCTGGGACACGCGGGGCAGACACAGGACTGGCCACCCTCTCACCTGGCAGCACCGTCCCGTTGGCCTCCGGGGGCCGGACTTCCTGCGGCTCCGTCCCGGCATCACCGTTCTCGTCCGGGACCCGGCGTGGCCGCTGCCGGGCCTTGGCCGCCTCCTTCTTCTTGGCCGCCTTCTTCTTGGCCAGGTCGGAGGGCATGGCGCGGGTGGGAGCTACGCCAGAGGGGGCGACAGGCGCCGTTAGGCCGCGCCGACCCGACCCGGCCCGGGTCGCCCCGCCTCTGTTCCCCGCCCCGGCGGCCCCGAGGGCCGTCCGCCCCGGCCCGGAGCACACGGCGCCGCCGACTCCTGTCGAGGGTGCCCGCCCGCCCGCTGGGCTGCCCGCACNAGCGCTAACCGTCACCTGCGCCGGGCGGCGCGCGGCCCCGGGGAGCGCAGTCCGCACGGCCGCCGCGCCTCCCGGCATGCTGCGCGCCTGCCCGGCCCCACCCCCGCAGGTACCATAAAGGCGCCGGCGGTGTTGATCAGAGCGGCCGCCAGGCACCATCGAGAGTAGAGCGGAAGCGGAAGCGCGCGGGGCGATGCGGCAGGGGAGGGGGCAGCGGCGGGGCGCGGCCGGGCTGAAGCCACCGCCATTATCCAGGCCCCCGTCCCGGAACCCCGGCCCGCCCTCTGTCCTGTAACCGGCCTGCGGGTAACAGAGCCCCGGGGCCTTCGTCCCGCAGGACCGCTGCCGCCCGAGCGCCCCGCGCCCGCCATGTCCTGCGGCCGCCCCGTGAGCTCGGCCTGGCCGTAGCTGCCGCGATGCGCCTGGGCGCGTTCCTGAGCGCGCTGCGGCCCGCGCTGCCTCTCCTGCTCGGGCTGTCCCTGGGCTGCAGCTTGAGCCTCCTGCGCGCCTCCTGGAGCCACAGCGCGGCTGAGGAACGCTGTCTGGCACCGGGCCCGCCCGCGCCGCCCGCCCGTGGGGCTCCGCCCGAGGCAGCGGAGGGGAGGCCGGGCCCGGGTCACGAAGACTTCAGGCCCCGGATTGTGCCGTATTACAGAGACCCCAACAAGCCTTACAAAAAAGTGCTCAGGTAAGTTATGTTTTTTCTGGCCCGCATTTCCTTCAAGCAAAATATTTTCATGTGAAGTTCTAAATTTTCGTGTGAGTGAACAGGTTCAAGGTGGAACTTGCTGTTTGAAATAACTTGTGTGGTAAGAGCGTGGTGCACCAAGGCAACGGCTAAGATTGTTACCTTAAGGGGTGCAAGAGACATGTTAAGGAAATTACCCTGAGGGGAAAAAAGGCAGCAAAATTGCCCAAGAAGCGTGAGAATGTTTCTTCTCAGTACAGGGAGGGTGATTCTGCCCTGCTCAGGTGAGACCCCACCTGCAGTGCTGCATCCAGGAAGGACATCAGCTTGTTGGAGTGAATCCAGAGGAGGCCACCAAGACGATTAGAGGGATGGACGAAAGGCTGAGAGAATTTGAACTGTTCAGTCTGGAGAAAAGAAGCCTCACAGTGATCTAGCTGCAGCCTTACAGTACTGGAAAGGGAGCAGCCAAGAAAGATGGAGAGAGACGGTTTAACAAGGATGTGGAGTGATGGGACAAGGGGGAATGACTTCAAACTGAAAGGGAGTAGGTTTAGGTTAGATATTAGGAAGAAATTCTTTCCTGTGAGGATGGCAAGGCACTGGCACAGATTACTCACAGAAGTTGTGGGTGCCCCATCCCTGGCAGTGTCCAAGGCCAGGTTGGACGGTCTTGGAGCAACCCGAGGTAGTGGAAGGTGTCTCTGCCTGTGGAGGGATGTTGGAACTAGATGGTATTAAAAGCCCCTTCCGCCCCAAACCATTTGGGGATTCTGTGATTCTTTTGTCACTCATGTTTAATAGAACACATTAAAATATTCTTCAAAACTTGTTTTAACTGGTCCGCTCGGCAAGAAAAATTTGATCAATTAATAGTAGTTTATGTGTTAAGGACATTTTCCTGCCTGACCATCCAGGAGCCACTCCAGGCATCGCACTGGCACTGCCCTAGGCTGTCACTGCTACGACCGAGGCTCCTTTGCAGCTACAGCTCTGGTGACCCAACAGGTGCCTTGCTCAGCTCCTTCCACACACCACACTCATGCTGTCAGACAAGTTTCCTTGGCCCCAGGTTTCCCGTAGCAGAATCACTTTGGTTTCCTTTAAGTGTTTCACTTGTGGTGCAGCAACATCATAACAGTTCAGGATGGTACCTCTGCAGAGGGACCCTGAACAAAGGGACCCCTGGACATTTCTACCCGCACAGTCTCTGTGTACTCTCTTCATATTCTTCCTCATGTGCCTCTTGGTCCAGTGGTGGTTTTGGTCTGGAGTCTTCTCACTGTTCACTGGGTCCTGCAGGGCTTTGTGCCGTTTGTGAGGCCAAAGACCACCACCCATTGCTGGCTCATGGCCTGGGGCTTCAGTGGTCTCCCAGCACCCAGGGCCCCATGTGCAGCTGGTGCACCCCAGCACATCTCAGCCACCAGCACTAGAGACTCCTCAACAATCATTATTATGTTTTTATTACGCATACCTGCTAAGCTGCACCATGTACTAAGCTCCAAGTGGTTACCTCTGCGGTATTTTAATTTTAATTGCACTGGCACAGTTTTCTAGCTCAGATAGATAATGTGAGATTGTAGCTGCCTTGAAGGAAGTGAGTGTTTTTACAAAATGGGTTTTTCACTAGTGAGTCTTCTCTTAAAGCTCTATTACTAGGCTTGACTTTTTCGCCCTGGGTAGATTCCAGTAGTTAGACTTACCCCAAGTTACCATAATTCTTTGATTTTTTTTTTTCTCCTCCAGCTGTTTGTCATGTAGGTATGTACTTCCTTTACAGAACTCGCTACATCCAGACAGAATTGGGATTCCATGAGAGGCTATTTGTGGGTGTGCTGACCTCCAAGGCCACACTGAACACATTGGCAGTGGCAGTGAACAAGACAGTGGCCCACCACTTCCCACGCCTGCTGTACTTCACCGGGCTGCGCAGTGCCAAGGTGCCCCATGGCATGGTGCTGGTGGCCCACGGCGATGAGAGGCCCATTTGGCTCATGTATGAGACCATGAACTATATCCATCAACATTTTGGTTCTGACTATGACTGGTTCTACATCATGCAGGATGACACCTATGCCCAAGCTGAACAGGTCAAGGCTCTGGTGACACACCTGAGTATTAACCAAGATGTGTACCTGGGGCGAGCAGAGGAGTTCATCGGGGGAGATGAACAGGCCCATTACTGCCACGGGGGCTTTGGCTACCTGCTGTCCCGTAGCCTGTTGCTTAAGCTCCATCCACACCTGGACAGCTGTCGCAATGAGATCCTCAGTGTGCGCCCAGATGAGTGGCTGGGTCGTTGCATCATTGATTTCCTTGGCATCACTTGTGTTTCCCAGCTCCAGGTACTACCTCCCTGCTCAGGTTTTGGGTTAGCTGAGCCTGACAGAGCCCAGAATGTTACTCGTTCTCTGCTGCATAACCAAGTGGCTTTTTTGTGAGCTGCTGCTGTGAGTTGCAGAGGAAGGAAGGGCCGTGTGCTATGGCAGCATTGTGGGGGGCCCAGAATCACAGCTGGGATTTGGAGGGAGAGAGCACACACAGGATTTCATTTTCAGCCTACTAGCAGGGCTGATTCACAGGTTTTTGAAGGCAGGATAAAGGGTATGTTGGTACCAAGAAGCAAGTGGGAATGCAGTGCAGGGTGGGAGGGACAACTTGCCCCTATTTTTTTCTGGGTACTACAGTCAGTATGGAAAGAGGGGCAGGTGTGTGTCTGGGGTGAGGAAAAGCTGCTCTGTGAACTCGAGTTCCATGCCAGTCTTTCTGGCTTTTGTCTGCTTCAGGGCCAGCATTATCACACTTATGAACTGGCCAAGAATACTGAACCAGAGAAGGAGGAAGAAGAGGAGTTTCAAGCAGCTCTTGCAGTGCACCCTGTTTCTGACATGACCCTGATGTACCGGCTGCACAAGCAGTTCAGCAGGATCCAGCTGGACAGAGTCTATCAGGAGATCCAGGACCTCCAGGTATGTGGTGAGGGATATCTGCAAAAACTCCTTGACCAAACATTTCCTTCATTTTCAGCACACTGGAGGAAGATCATTGCTTCTGTTTTTGGGCAACTGTTAGTCAGACACAGGCTACAGTCCCTTGTCTCAGAAACAGCACTTCTGACACCACGTTACCCAGAACTGCTGGTGTGACACTACCCATGTATGGTTGTAGGTGGTGAGGTGGGCCTGGGGAGGAGCTGGCCTAGACCTCTTTGAGAACGTGGTGGGGATCAGTTTCTGCTCTCTGTTTGCACAGATGCAGATCAGGAACCTGACAGCACTGACCCCTGCAGGTGAGGCAGGTGTGACCTGGCCTGTGGGCATTAACGCCCCATTCCTTCCAAAGTCCCGTTTTGAGGTGATCAGCTGGGACTACTTCACGGAACAGCACCTCTTCTCCTGTCCTGACGGCTCCCCAAAATGTGAACTCTCTGGTGCCAGTAAGGCAGACGTCAATGAAATCATCGAGTCTGCGATCGAGCAGCTGAACCGTCGCTATCAGCCCCTGCTCCGCTTCAGCAAGCGGCAGCTGCTGAATGGCTACCGGCGCTTCGACCCCACACGGGGCATGGAATACACGCTGGATCTGCTCCTGGAGGCCGCCACCCAGAAGGGTCACAGTCATGTTCTGGCCAAGCGAGTGAGCCTGGTGCGACCCTTAAGTAAGGTGGAAATTATTCCCATGCCATATGTGACAGAGGCCACACGGGTGCAACTGGTGCTTCCCTTGACAGTGCAGGACCTGGATTTTGTAGCAAACTTCCTGGATATGTTTGCTATGAACACACTGGACACGCATGATAATGCCCTGCTGACCTTGCTTTTTATCTACCATCCCTATGATGCCCAGAGAGTTGGTCAGGTGGATGTTTTTGCTGGAGTCAAAGCCATGGTAGGAGAGCTAGAGAAACGCTATGCAGAAGTTAAAATCCCATGGATTAGTGTTAAAACAGAGGTGCCATCGCAAGTGAAGCTCATGGATATCGTCTCAAAGAAGCACCCTGTGGATACACTGTTCTTCTTGGCCAGCGTCTGGACAGAAATCAACATGGAGTTTCTGAACCGCTGCCGCATGAATACCATCAGCAATTGGCAGGTCTTTTTCCCTGTGCATTTCCAGGAGTTCAACCCCGCACTGGTATACCGTGGTGAGCAGACAGCATCCTCCAACACTGACTTCCTGAGAGATGGGCATTTTGACAGACATTCCTTTGCTGAGGCCTGCTTTTATAATTCTGACTATATGACAGCACGTACCAAGCTTGCAGCCGATATCCTGGACCGAGATGAGGTGCTGGAGAGCATGGAGGTATTTGATGTCTTCCTCCACTATTCTGGCCTGCATCTGTTCAGGGCTGTGGAACCGGGGCTCGTGCAGAAATATACACTGAGAAGCTGCAATCCCCGTCTCAGTGAAGAGCTGTACCACCGCTGTGTGCTCAGTAACTTGGAAGGACTCGCGTCCCGTTCACATTTAGCCATGGCCCTCTTTGAGCAGGAACAGGCCAACAGCACTTGAGAGATGAGAAACATCAAGAGCTTCTCAGCACCTTAACACTTGGCACTTTCCATCCCCTTCCCAGCCTTGCCATGGGTGAAGGGTATGTGAGGTCAAGGGAGGAGAAGACTTTCCCAGACCCACTCTGAGGCACATGGGCTGTGGAGTGAGGCTGTTTCAGTGGAGGGGGTTTGGTTTGTTTTGGGTTTGTTTTTTTTTAATAAATTTAATTTTCTTTCCAGGCAGAGTAATGTGGTCACTTGTAAACTCTGCAGCCTCTGGATAAGGGAAGTAAACAAGCTGTAGAGTTGACCTTACTTAAAGCTATGTATTTCTGATGAGCAGTGCAGGGAGAGAGTGAGTATGAGCTGTGTATTTGGACAAAGTTACCTTGACTGTGCTACTCTTAGGGCTGTTGCTGCACCCTCCTGTGTGTTTATGCATTTCACTTTTTCAAGAGGCATAAACACTGCTCGTCTGGTTTAGCTGGACAAAGTTATTCAACTACTTTCACTTTTCTGGTTTTGGCTCTTCCCGAGCTGCAGAGTGGTTCCGGTTTAAATATCTTGGGGATGGAGACTCCATAGTGCCTCCCGGCAGTATGTTCCGGTGGATAGTAACTTTTACAGTTGAAAACGTCTTTCTCCTGTTTAAATGGAATTTCTTGCATTTCAATTTGTGCTCATTGCTTCTCTCAGCATCACTGGACACCACTGAGCAGCAGCTGTTTGTGTCTTCCTTACACTCTTCCATTACTGACACACATACGGATGAGACTGCCCTGAGCCTGTTCTCCAGATGAAACAGTCCCAGCTCTTGCAGTCTCACTGTTAGGACAAACACTCCCATTACTTAACATTTCCATATCCCTCTTCTGGACTTACTCTAGTATGTCCAAGTTCTGCCTTGTACTGGGAAGCCCAGACTGGACACAGCACTCCTGGCATGTCTCACGTGTGCTGAGGGGACAGGTCATTGTCCTTGACCTGCTGGCCACAGTCCTTCTGCTGCTGGCCCAGGAGCAGTGGCCACCTTTGCTCCGAAGGAATGCTGCTGGCTTATTATGTTTAGCTTGGTATCCATCAGGACCCCACTAATCCTTGTAGTTTTTCAGCTTTCCAGCATCATCTTTCCAGCCAACATCCCAGAAATCAAAGCCCAAAACCCTGATGTGAACTGGTGAATTTATGTGATAAGCCAGCAAGTGTGACTGACCTGTTCATTGCTGCAGGGTCACTGCTGAAGGAGAGAACTTGTATTTGCTACACTCATGAGGTGAGCAAGGTGAAGGTCTGGTGTTGGCATCAAAAGAGATGCTGAAAAATTAGAAAAGCTTAAAAGAAGTATTTAAAGTCAGGAACATTGGTTCAAGTTGGATAGAAATCTCAGATTTGCTTCTTTAACAAGTAAGGCATGCCTCATCCACATGGGAAGAAGACAGATCTCTGCAGTGCCTTATGGAGATGTGTGTTTGTTGCTAAGCACACGTTTGCAGAATGAGGACAAGAGCAACTACCTTTTATTATTATGGTTGTTCTGCATGGGGAGGTCCTGATCCATTATGATCCAAGTAGGAAAGAGACTCAGACTGTGTAGGGTGCTATTTAAGATACAATGTGTTAGAGCTAACACAATAGAATAGTGTACATCATCTCATATACTTTAGATGTGAGGAACCCCAAGTGGGCCTCTGCATGCCCTGCAGACCCCACCTGCAGTGCTGGTTCTCCCTTTTTTGCCATTAGAGCCATTGTAAGAGTGCAAGAAAACAACTCTGTTCATCATTCCTGCTGTCAGACAGAAAGGATGTTTGCATGAGAATTTCTTGCCTCACTGTTAGACAAAGGCCAGGCCACAGGAGTGGCAGAATGGCTGGGCATGACCTAGAGCTGCCCACAGGCATTTCTGTATGATGAGCTGGCTGAGACTGTCTGGTGGGCAAGGGATTTGTGCAGCAAACCCAGGCCTGACTGTTACAGGCCTGTGCGTGCACTGGTTAACGTCTCCTTGGGATGCAGCGACTGCCAGGTGGGACCACGCGCCAGGGCAGAGATGGACAGAGCGAAAACCCTGATGCTGCTCGCCTTGGGGATGGTGTGCTCATCTTGAATGCAAAAGAGATTCTGGTGCATTAGAGATAATATCCTGATGTCAGAGAGGATGCAGAGCTTGTAACTGCAGGTTTCAGTATGGTGTAATATCCAAGGAGAATTCCTTGGATCGTTGTTCTACATAACACATCTGGAAGCACTGGCAGTGGACACTAGGTGCTGTAAGAAACTAAGCAAGCAGTAGATCTACTGCACAGGGACACAGTGGGTGTCATGCCACCAAGCTGAGCATTAACCTGGGAGAGATGCAGGAATTGGCTGTCAGGAATTGCTGTGACTGAGAGCGGTAGGGGATGTGACAGGTGGGGATGTCTGGGATCTAAAACAAGCTGCTAAAGGAAAGGGTTTGAAATGACATAGGGCAAGCAAGAATCATTAGTGAGTCCTCTTTAGAGAAGGAAGAGACTCATGGGAAACAGGATAGTGAGATTTGATGGATGTAACCCAAAAGCCAGGAATGTTGTTGCCAACTTGTTGGCAAGTCCCTGCTGTGTCAGGGCATGTCAGATGATGATGCAACACTACACAGAACTTAAAATTCTTAAGAGCATCTTGTATCTTGGGAGAAAGCTGAGGGAAGCTGGAAGCTGATTCTTCTATTTTTTTAAATCCGGCTCTGTGGGAAAGGAAAGGCGGGAAATACTGCTAGCAAACTGCCCAATCCATAAGCTGGGGATTCTGGTTTTTACCTGAAGAACAGATCTCCAGCCAGTGTTGTTTGACACTTAATTGATTATTTGGAAGCAAATATAAGATATCTACAAATAAAATTGGCAGATTATGTTAAAAAATGCGAAAAAGTCATGAAGAGAAGATAGTGGAGAAGAGCGTGTAGCAGAGTAAGGCTCTTCACATAGATTTTTGTCTTAGAACAGTCAAATGCAAACTTACGTGCTTGGGGAAGAAGGTGTATCACTCCTCCAGAGAGGACTGCCTGTTAAAAAAAAGGTAAGTCTGTAAAGAAATTGACTGTATTAAAGGCAAGCAGCTTAATTTTTCTTGGACCCACTATTTTAGACATTAAAATCCAGGCGCTGTCCCAGCCCTGTAAAGTATAGGTTTAAGACATGATATAACAGATCTTTACAGGTATAAGATCTGGGGGAAACAGATGCTGTTGACGTGAGACAGCAAGAAGGGCCCTGGTGGCATAGCACACAGCCTATTTTTTAAGGCTTCTAGGGAACAGAAAAGAAAAAGAACGTTTGAGGTTCACAAAACTTACCTGAAGTTTGTAAGAAGTATTTTACAATGTGAGATGCAGAACTCTTGTAGGTGTAAGACAAGGAGTAATGGCTTTAAACTGGGTTTGGTTTTAAACGAAAAGAGGGTAGATGCAAGAGAGACCATTTTTAAAACGAGGCTGGTAAAGCACTGGCACAGGTTGCCCAAAGAACCTTATCCATGGAAGTCTCCCAGGCCAGGTTGAATGGGACTTGGAGTGACCTTACTGACCTTATTATGAGTTGGAGATGTCCCTGTCCATGGCAGGGTGGGACTAGATGGTCTTTAAAAGTCCCTCCCCACCCCAACCCTTCTATGATTCTATGAACTTTTAGAAGGTTGTGAGTGATCTGATTAGGGTGTGTGAGTACATGTACTAAGTGAAAACACTGGATACTAAAGCAGTTGTCCAGGGGTAAGGCACGACCGCTACACCAAAACGAACAGCTTTAAACTGCAACAGATTAATTCCAAAGGAAAACAGGCACATGCTTTCAGTGCTTAAAGTGAGTAGCTAGTGAAATTACAGTGGTAACTTTTCTGGTGTGCTACAATTTACTTGGTTTGTGTAACAGAGATCATTGGAGGCAAGTGTGAAATTACTTGTCAAATGTAAGTGGGCAGAATAAGTCCTTGTCAAAGGTAAGGGAGTAGAGTAAGTCCTTCATGGCCTTAAAATTCATGACTGTCACTACATAGTGGATGAAATTTGCAAAAGAGAAATCTATCAAACGCTGTTAAACACAAAGCCAAAATCTCTGGCACAGCAGGTCTCTGAATTACAAATCTGTAAGACCTAGGAGAGCTGCCAGGGAGGGAGCACTCTTTGTCTACCCTATTTTTATGATTTTTTCTAGGCAGACAGTGTTGGCCGCTGTCAGGGAGAGGGTAAATGAGTCAGGTGTGCTTATGATTTGACTCTGTGCCACCATTTTTGTGTCTTGTGCTAAAAAAGACTAGATCTTTTTCAAGTATGTGCTTAGTTCAGCCAGAAATGATGAACTATGTGAGGATCGTGATACTGATGTAGTGTATTACAGTGGGGTCATGAACTGGCCAGGAAGACATTACCATGATTGTCATGTTTGACCTTGTAGCCCTGAAGAAATGCACACCCTTATGTGGTGTCTCTGCTTACCCCAACATGCACCAGGTGTGTTTACTTTTGTGTATGCCTCACTTGCTTTGGTGTCCACAGCAATGGATATTTTTCTTCCTTCCGTTGTGAAGGTAATTTCCTCCATTGCATGTTTTAGACTGGCTGACATATCCTGTTGGAATAATCTGTTGATCCTAGAGAAGGATGTACAGTATATGTTACAAACACAAGAAGCTTCTGTCCCAGCTGCATTTTTAACTTCAAGTAACAGGTGAAAATAGACTCTCCACCTTTTCCTCTGTGACAGAGCTGCTACTCTATCCCACATTAACAAGTATATTTAAAAAAACCCCAAACCCAGATGTTGTGAACTCAGATAATTGTGTCTGATCATGGTGCCCATCAGTCTTCTCCAAGACTGGAATATAAATGATGTGCCTCTGCCACGCGACCTGGACAAGTAGCCCATCTCCCTCGGGGGATCTGCCCAGGGTGGTCTCCTCCCTGGGCCACACGTGACCCGCAGTTCAGGTCTGTCTGGGCAGGTCCTCCACTCAGTCACAGCTCACAAGCTGCTTCACCCCAAAGTGCTGCAAGGCCAATTCCCAGCACACTGGAGAGTGCAACCCAGGCACTTCAGATGGTCTAAGCTGTTCCACAGAAGTTCTGGAGTTGCTGTTGGTCAGATGAGATGAGCAGATAGGGGACAGGATGCTCTCAGTAACAGGTGCACATTTCCCCAGCTACAGCAAGGTATTCTTGCTCAGCAGAGTCCTCCATTCTCAACTCCAGCACAAAGAGCTCTTTTCATAGGAGCTTGCTGTCTTCTATTTGGCTTTGAGCATTGCTTTGTCACGCATCCATTCTGAAATATTCTGTACAGCACTGCAGAGCATGTGCAGGTGCAGGCTGCCAGCTTGGTCTCAAGCCAGGAGTCGTGGCCTGAACCACTATACCAGATGCTTTCATGCCCCACTGTTCCAAGGGCTCACCACTCCCTAGACCTGTGCTTCAGCCAAGGCAGTCACCCTTTCCTATTCCCATTCCAAACTCTTTCCTGCATGTACTAAGCACTTACCTTATCTTCTCAGCATGCATGCTGAAGCGTTGCTCATGGATTCTCAAAGGGGGCAATTTTCTGGTGACAGGTACCACAGAAACTCATTTTCCATTTGCAACAGTGTTTTGCTGGTACAAATAACTGTAGGAAAAAGCTTGAAAATGTGACACAAAAAAATGCAGTGAAAAAGCCAAAAGCATGTGTATAGTCCCTCTTTAAAAACACCCAGTGAGACTTAAATGCACCTCGTCATCTTTACCGTATTTTACTTCATCTTTTAGACTTACACTGTTTTTGAGCCTGTGAAGCTGGCAGGTTTGCTTGGCTCCTTGCAGATGGAGCTCAGTCCTTTCTTTCACTGCTTCCTCACAGCTCCTTGGAGCATCGCCCCAAAGTATTCACTGTCAGTGCTCATTCTGCCCAAACTTCCCTCCTCGTCCCCGTGGACTGCAGGGCTTTGGCAAGTCACGCTGAGGGTTCCTTCTAATTGCTCTGTCCAAGTGCACATCACAGAGATCTCCTGCTGGGTGTTTAAGAAGCAATTTTCCTTTTCCTGTTAGAATTGACACCGCACCACAGGCCCGTAGCCCGCAAGGCCCAGTACCCTCCTCCTCACCCTCCCGGGCGTCACCAGCTCCTTTACACAAGGAAAAGCGTGCAGACAGTGGATCGCAGCTCTGGGCCGGTTCTGAATTTGAAGGATTGGACGTGCCTCAGAGCTCCCCTGGCCTGTTTGCTCTCTCATCCTGTTACTACCGTACCTATCGCCACTGGAATTCTCATCGCCTCCCGGTGAACCCCGGCCCTGTCGCCGTCGGTGCGAGCCGCGCTCGGTACTGGTCGGAAGCGCTCCCGACCCTGCTGCGAGCGGGCGGTGCTCGGCCCCGGCCAGGTACGGGCAGAGCGGGCCGGGCTGGCACTGGGCTGGGCGGGGGCTCTGCGTCGGGCCCGGCGACCCGGGGGAAGATGCGGAACGAGGACGGCGGGCGGCGCTGTGGAGCGCGCGGAGGCTGCGGCGGCGGGTTGGGAGCGCTGCGAGAGCACCGGGGCTGCGGCGGCGGGGGCGGCAGGGGGCGGCGGTGAGTGCGGGGGGTGAGTGCGGGGCGGGGGCGGCGGAGCTGCA
>VXAZ01008323.1:63069-82574 GCA_013399875.1 Gymnorhina tibicen | reverse complement strand
TCCCCCGCGGAGCCGCGGCTGGAACACCCTGGCGGCTGCGGCGCCGCGCTCTCTGATTTTCCCCGCGGACTCGGCTTTACGCGGTGCAGCGCCCGCCTGGCCCCCGCCGGGTGTCCCAGCGCGGGCCCCGCGCCCTCCGCCGAGCCCCGGCGGCTTTGCTGCCTTGAAGGAACTCGGCTCGCTCGGAGAGGCAGGCAGAAAGGAGGAGCCCAGTGCTCATTTACCTCTTCCGAATGTGGGCTGCAGGCCCCCTCAGGAGGGTTTCCTTTAGCAGGGACTGACTTTACCGAGGGAGACACCATCACTCATCTGGAATTGCCCATCCTGCCCTGACATGGTCCATGCATCCTCTGGAGAGAAGGGTGCTCTTCTTAACACCCTGTCCCTGGAGACACCTCGGCGCTGCCCTTCATCTAACTGACTGCTGCCTCTGGTGCTCCAGGAGTAACCAGCCTTCACACAGGAGACGGCAGTTTTTGAGAGAGAGTATTTGACTTGCTGCCTCTAAGATGCCCCTCAGTTCTGTCTTCAGAGGGAGATACATGGTCCCAGATACTCTCTCAGGACTAACAGATCCGTGTCTGTGGGAGACTGATGCTCTGCCTGGCCTTCTGGAAGATCTTCTGACTTGCCACACATGCAAACCGTCTCACTTTGGCACCGGGAGTTTGCTGCTGGAGATTGCTGCTCCTTCCCTCCCTCCTGTTCCCTGAGGCCTGAACTCTTCTCCATTTCCTCCATCACCGTGGCCTGTGGAGGATCCCTGTGTGCAAGCTGCTGCTGGGAAAAACTTGAGGTAGAATTGAAATGGGGGACTGAGGAACAAGCAAGGTCATTCACCAGTTAGCATGATCTGGGAGAGTGTGCATTATCCTTGCCTGGTGCTGACAGCTCTGCCCTTCTTGGAGAGACTGACTTCATCCTACTGCCCATCCAAGGAAGTCTTTCAGCTTCTGAAAATAACCAGTTCCTTGGTGTTGTCTCAGGAGCAATCAACGATCTGCTGTTTTCCATGGGGACACGACCAGTGAAGACAGCCCGTCTTCCCTCGCTGAATCCCCTGACCTTTCTGTGAGGAGGAACTTGCAGCTTGGCCTTGCCCCTAAGGCAGGGTGAGGACACTCAGCCTTTGCTCTCTTCCTTTTCCTCAGTGCTGCAGTAATGTTCCTTTCTGTACCTCATGCACTCTCCCTTCTCACTTGTGCTGCCTCCACTGCGGTGTTTGCCTCAGCCCCTGCTTGCCTGGGCTCTGTCCTTCCTAGACTACAGCTCTGTTTCAGAATTCACCATGATCTTCTTTCTGTCCTTTGTTCTTCCCTTTTTCTGACCCTACTAGATCCAGAGCCTTGGTCCTGTCCCTGGTGGAGTCACCCACTCTACTCATGCGGCCTGGCACTGCCCAGGCTGGCACTGCAATGCTCAAACTTCCCTTTCTTGCCTATCCATTCTTTGAACAGTTGTTTCTATCTGCATGTCTAGGTGTGAGCTTATGCTTGAGAATGCTGTGTGTGCTGGGGCTCACACCTGTTCTGCTGTAATGCTGCTTTTCTTCATCAGCTACAGTACAGAGCTGTCAGGAGCAGCAGGGCTTTGTATGTGCAAGTGCAGCTGGCTCAGCTCTTCCCAAGTAACAGGTCCCTTTTCCTTCTTAGTCTGGTTCATCTTCTTTGGGACCTGTCATAGCATGCAGACACTGAAGCTGCCTGACTGTGCCCTAAATCTGTGGGATCATTAGTTATTCCAGTCTGCCACACTCTCCCTATCCTACTGGGGCAGCTAACGGTGCCTGTTAAAATGCTGGAGTGTTCTGGTATGAGTTGATTTTGAGTTCTTTTAGGAGTTGATTTTTTTAAGGATGAAAGCAAGCTGACTTGGTTAATGTTCCTAAATTGGCCTGCCTTCCCAAGGTCGAGAACATCTGTGTGAGAAGATACCCTTGCTTCTTGGGACAGGCAAATTCCAGGGATCCACTCTAATCCTACTCACCGTGTGGTTCTTATCAGAGCCTGCTCAATATGTTGACAGGTTACAGGCAGGCGGTGACCTTCGTGTTCTTTGCAGACTCCACAAATACAAGCTGGGTCCTGTGGGGAAACTGAACAGCCCACATGGATGGGCCAGTGCCTGGGCAAACCTGCTGTCCTGGCAGCCTGGACATGCACCTGTGTGCAGAGTCTCCAGAGAAGTCCCAAACCACTATGTCAGTCTCATCTTCCCTTTCTTGCTCTTCTTCCCCCTCTTTTTTTTTTTCCCTAAGTTGGGTTGCTTATGAAGTGTCACATGGGTTGGTGCAGTTCTAGGAAATGTTATTTTTATTGTACATTACATCCCTCTCACCCAGTATGTACTTTCTCTTTTCAGAGCTGGAGCCAAATGCATCCTCAGCCTGCTGTCTTAGAGCTGTTCCTGCTTAAGGTCAATGAGAACATCTCCTGCTAATTCATCATGACATAATATCCGGTCTCCTGCTCCATCCACAGGATAAGTTTCTTCCTTCTTCTTGGTCTACACAGATGTGACTCCAGGTGTTCAGCTGCCTTGTCTGGTACAGGTAGGTTTTAGCTCTTTGAAAGGTGACCTGTTTAGTCAGGAAGGATGTGTCTGTGCATTATATTGGGGATGGAAAATGTTTGCCTTTGGGCATATGGGAAATACTATGTTGTGAAGTAAATCCTAAGATGCCAGCTTGCTGCTGCTGACCTAAATGGGTCCTTTGAATAGCCAGTTACTTCTGTGAGAGTTTGTGCTAGTGCTGGCAGGAAGATGCTGATCTGGCAGAGTGGACTGGCTCAGAGGAAGTGACGGTGGACGATGCAGTTGCTAAGAGGAGGAGGAGTAGTAGTAGTAGCAGCAGGTATTCTTTGTGGTAATTCATTACTCCATTTGCCACAGGTAAGTATAATTAGTTCTTGTCAGGTGGTTATTGATCTGTGGGGTTCCTATGCTTCTCAGTGCAGGTTTAAATTAGCTCTCCCCAGCTAGGAAGACTTCCTCAGTATCTGCTGTTGCTGGATGGGCATTGGTCATCTGCATGATAAGGTGCTCAAGTCTGCCACTCAGATCTTAATTTTCTACCATTAGTTACATTCGTCTTGTTGCTTCCACTGTGAATATCCACCTGTAGCCACCTGTCTGTTTTCCCAGCCAGTACACAGCATGCTTGTAAGGGACTTCTGGTTTTGCCACACCTGGATTGGTGACTTCTCACCTGCGCAGGTCACCTCACTGGTAGTATAAACTGTGCAGTAGAAGAAATGCATACTATTTTGCTTTGGAAATAAATAGCCTAGATTATAACAATTCTCACTGGAATTGGAAGAACTTATGTATGAAAACTCCTTCAGTTTTTTGATGAAGATGCTAATGTTAACCTTCAGTCCTCTTTATCACTTGGCGCTCTCTCCTCACCCAGTGCCGTGTTGCTGCAGTGGTTTCCAAGCAGAGTGCTTGGGCTAACACCTGGAATTTGGTGGTCTCTCCTTAAATTGAACAGCATTCCAGGAGCTTATCTTTTCTGGAAAGATGCAGCTGGAATATAAGGAATTGAATGGTTCTTAATTTAAACTGTAAAGTATTAAGAGTTCAGTTGTTATACCAGGGGAGGTATCCAGGTTTTGCATTTTTATAGAAATGTCCTGGATGCATGGAAACAAGCAGATCCTTACACCTTACGTGCCTTTTCATCTAGCTCACAAGGTTGTGCTGTGTTCTCCGTAGTGCTTTCATAATGCAGACGCTGGCTAATAGGTCTTGTTCAGGGAACGTTCCTCAGAGGTCATCAAGTGAGGTGTGTTTGATTTTTGTGAATTGACAGCCTGAGATGCCCTTGTCAAATGTTTCCAGTATTCACTGAGTAAACGTGGAAGTGACAACGATACTGTCGTTTCTGTACCTGGATATAATTGAGAGCACTGGCAGCTCCGTGCTGCACAAGGACCCCATGAATTTTAGGGAAAGCTGTTTTGGTCTTCCTTCCATTTTTAAAAAAACTCTGCATTCATAGGTTCCAGTGTTTGAGAGACAGATTTCCTTCCTTTCCTTTCTGGCCTCTTACAGTCCTGTAGCCGTCTCTGTTTTCTGTACGGGCACGGAGATGGTGTGTGTGTCTGCCTGTGATCAGTGCCCAAAGCAAGGGATCGAAGCATTTCTCTCTGAACAGAACTAGCACCATGGCTTAATTGAAGGCCTTTGCTAGACTGAAGAATTTGCCTGCTACAAGAATGTCAGTGTAAGATTCTATTCAACATCGTACCTTTTACCCCTGAATTTGGCACACTTACTCTCTGCCTGTGAATAAATTAAAAAAATATATTTGTTTAAAGGTAGTTCAGCTCCTTTCAAGATCCTAAACTGCAGAGAAGAAAACACAATTTACCAGTTATATATTTTTATATTTACAGGCACAGCTATTGCATTGAAGTGGGAAGTCACATAAACTTAACTTTTCAGCATGTGGCCTTTGATTTGTAAATGTGCTTTTGATGAGCACCTCCGCTGTGGAGACAGGCTGAGAAAGTTGGGACTGTTCAGTCTGGAGAAGAGAGGGTTGTGTGGAAGTGTCTGAAGGGGCTGCAGGGAAGCTGGAAAGGGATTCTTTGTTAGTAACTGCAGTAATAGGAAAAGGAGTAACGGGTACAAATTGAAAGAGGGAAAAGTTAGGTTAGATATTAGGAAGACATTTTTTACTATGAAGGTGGTTAGACACTGGAACAGGTTGCCCAGGGAGGTTGTGGGTGCCTCGACCCTGACAGTGCTCAGAGCCAGCTTGGATAAGGCCTTGAGTGATCTGGTCTAGTGGGAGGTGTCCCTGCCCATGGCAGAGGGGCTTGGGACTAGATGATCTTTAAGTCCATTCCAGCCCCTTAACATTTTATGAGTCTATGATGTGAAAGAAATTTGACTTCACTTGGTGAAATTGCAAGGCCCAACAAAGTATAATATTGAAAATTTATAAATTTATTATTTTTAAAGATTTAAACCAGTCATTTTCCTCTGGCAAAATACCTATGATTCATGGCAACAGCAGAATTTACAGTTAAAAGGTGGTGTCTAGATGGAGGGCAGGAGCTGTGTTTGCAGCTGTGAGACCAGTGAGGAATGATTTTAAAATGTTACTTGCAGATTTTTATGCTTTCCAGTTTCATGGTAGAAAGAGGATATAGTGGAAGGTTACTTAGGGTTTTTATTCTTGTTTGTTCTTTGAGATCATAGGGATAACCACATAGTAACTGAATGGGCTGGCAGGCTGATCACACTCTGTTTGGACAGGGGCCAATCTGCGTAGTTGCAGGAGAAAGTACAAAGCTCATTTACTGTGGTTCACAGAGGGATAGAATGGTATGGGTTGGAAGGGACTTTTCACAGATCACCTAGTCATGTTCCAGTGTTTCATCTCCCTCATTGTAAAAAATGTCTTCCTTACATCTAATGTAAATGGCAGTTTAAAAGTGTTGTCCCTTGTTCTGTCTTACAGGCCTTGGTAAAAAATCTCTGTCTTTCTTACAAGCCCCCTTTAAATACTGAAAGATTCCAAGAAAATCTCCCTGGAGCCTTCTCTTTAGGTTGAACACCCTTGGCTCTCTCAGCCCATCTCCAGAGCAGAGGGGCTTCAGCCCTCAGAGCATCTCTGTGGCCTCCTCTGCGCTTGCTCCAACAGATCCATGTTTGTCTTGTTCTGTGGAGCAAGGTGAGGTCTGACAAGAGCAAACAGGAATAATCCCCCCCCTCACATGCTGTCCATGCTGTGGGATCAGCCCAGGACACAGGTTGTTTCTGGGCTGGCAGTGCATGTGGCCAGGATTTGTTCTATTTTTCATCCGCCAGCACCCCCAAAGTCCTTCCCCACAAAGCCGCTCCCAGTCAACTCATCCCCCAGTCTATACCGGGATAGGTGAGATGATTGCCTCAAACCAGGTGCAGGACCTTGCACTTCGCCTTGCTGCACTTCATGAGGGTCCCACGGGCCCACTCCTCTGTCAGGGTCCCTCTGGATGCCATCCCTGCCCTCCAGCCTCTCACCTGCACCCCTCGGCTTGGTGTCACCTGCAAACACACCAAGGGTGCACTCATGCCACTGTCGGTGTCATTAATAGAGATATTAACCAGTACTGGTCCCAGTGTGGAACCCCAGGAACTGCATCGTGATTTCAATTTGGGTATTGAGCTGGCATCTATTGAAAGACATTTTTTTTAGAGCCCAAGAGCTACTGATTCCAATGTTCAAAAACTCAGCTGAGGAATGTGGGAAACCAGCATGGCTGAGTAAGGACCTCCTTCCTGGTCAAACTGAAACACAGCAGGGAAATGCAGAGGCAGTGGAAGCAGGAACACACATCCTGGGAAGAACATAAGGATACTGCCTAGGAGTGTAGGGATGGGATCAGGAAAGCTAAGGCACAGCTGGAACTAAGTTTAGCAAGGGATGTGAAGAATAAGGGCTTCCTTCCACAGGTATGCTGGTTAGACAAGGAAGGCAAAAGAAACCGTATTCTGCAATAAATGAGATGGAGAATTAGTGACAACCAAAATGGAGAAGGCTGAGGTACTCAACAACTTTTTTCTCCTCAGTTTTCACTTGTAATTGCTCCTCCCAAATCTCTGGAGTCCCTGAATCTCAAGGTAGGGACAGGGGGAATGAAGTCCTGCCCACAGTAGGAGTAGATCAGGACCTGGACCATCTGAGGAACATGGACATACACAAGTCCATGGGACCTGATGAAACACATGCCAGGGTCCTCAGGGAACTGGCTGATGGTGAATCCTGCCTCTCCTTAGTAATCTGTATTCATCAAAGAACATCCCATGACTGGAGAAGCCGAAGCCCTGGCATCAACACCAGCCATGAAGCCAGATGTTGATCTGCATTGATCATGGTTGTTTACACATTAATGGATCTTATGGCTAAAAGAAACTTTTAGATCATGTGACACCCATATTTTACTGAGCACTAATTGACTTCCTTTAGTCCTTACTGTGAGCCTTATACCTTCCAAAAAGACAAGCTGGTTAACCATTGGAAATTTCAATGTGATATACTGCTTGTAGACCTTCTGTCAGTGGAGGGTTTAAGAACTCGGACAAATACCTGTTTAAGAAGGGTTTTGGCAGATCAAGGCTGACTTGGGGCAAGGGAGTATTTGAAGCTCTAAAGGCCATGCCAGCCCCTCTGCTTGTTCTCTTAATACTTAGCATTCTTGTATGAATGAAAGTCTCTAGTCTAACAGTATCTGTATGTGGTTTGTAAGTAATTCTTGTGCCAGTTTTGTGCTTGGTAGTCCAGACCTATCTTAGTAAGGAAGTGAACCAGTGTGGACTGCTAAGAACAGCATCCCTAGATCTGCCTGGGATGTGCACAGACCAGCTAGGGACCAAGGCAGTGTGCCCTGAGACAGGGCACCTGAGAAACATCCGCAGTCACAACTTTGCTGTGGACCGTCTGGTACTTTTAGTCTCCACCATCCTCTGAAGTAAATGGTGGTGTGTGTCTTGTGGACGTTTGACACATAGAGATTTTGCCAAGTGGCTTACAAGTTCGAGAAGACTGGATGCTCCTTATCCAGTTACTGCTTTTTGCATCTTCAGTGTCTCTTGGCAAGTCGTATGTCAGCTAGTGCCCTGGGCTGGCTATTTTGCATGAAAAAGATTTCATTCATTTTGAACTTAGTCCTCCATTTTTGTTGGTGGTCCTCAAGTTCTTCTGTTACAAGACAATGTGCTCCTTTCATCATGGTGACAATTTTCATTCTGTATATTTCTCCCCCTCCTCTGCAATATAAACAGGCAGTCTGCTTCAGTTCCTCTCCATAAGAGGATTATTTTGTACCTAGTCTTTCTATATCTGTATGGTTATAATTCTGCTGTATGCTTTTAGAGATGTGACCAGCACTGGCTGCAGTGTGATAAAAAACCAGGACTGACTGATACGGTGTTCTGTAATGTCTTCTGTCAGGCTCTTCATAACTCCTTCAGATTTTATTTTCTGAGTGAATGCTTCTGTCAAGTGTTGCAGCCATCCTCATCTGTTAATATCTTTAACAACGTGAACTGCACACAAAAGTTGTAATTAGTGGAGTCCTGTTTTTTGTTTGAAGAGTTAGTGTGTAAGTGTGCCACTGCAGGTAAGGAGTCAGCATGTCTTCTGTAGAGACAAACAGTGCCCCATGGGTCTATTATATTCCTATTCTATTCTCCATTGTGTCCCTGTTTTATTTGGATTAGAATTCTTTGATGGGTCATGTAAATAAAAGTGGGCTTGTCACCATACTGCACTTCAGTGTTTTGAAAATGGCTCTCAGCAAGGTTTCTAAAGAATACAAAAGCTAATAAGGGAAATAGTCAATAAAGAAAACTTCTCGTAAGCAGTAAGGAAAAGCAGTGACTCATACGATGGTTGAAGTTGGAAGGGACCTCTGGAGGTCATCAAGCAGAACTGGTTGTCCAGGACCATGTCCAGACAGCCTTTCAATATCTCCAAGGTGGGAGACTCCACGACCTGTCTGGGCAACCTGTCACCCTCACTGTAAAATACCATTTATTGATGTGCCAAGGGAACCCCTTGTGTTGCAGTTTGTGCCCCTGGCGTCAGGTCCTGTCACTGGGCACCACTGAAAAGAGCCTGGATCCATCCTCTTTGCATGCTCTCATCAGGTATTTATACACATTAATGAACTCCCCTCTGAGCCTTCTCTTCTCCAGACTGAGCAGTACCAGCACTCCTGGCCTTTCCTCACAGGAGAGATGCTCCAGTCCCTTTGTCATCTTCATGGCTCTTCTCTGCACTCCCCAGTATGTCCATGTCTCTCTTGCGCTGGGCACAGCACTCCAGCTGTGGCCTCATCATGCTGCACTGGGGGGAAGGATCCCCTTGTGGATGTCACTGTGCCCAGTGCAGCCCAGGTACCCAGCCCTCACTGCTGCCTCGTGTTCCACTCGGGGTCTTTGTGTGACAAACTGCTCTCAGGCTGAGTGGCCCCCAGCACATCCTGATGCCTGGGGCTGTTCTTCCCCAGGGGCAGCAGTTTGCACTTCCTGGTGAATTTTGCCAGGAAACGTAAGGGTACGTGCAAAGCAAGAGCACACCTCTTCTTCATTAAGGTTGGGCAGTCAAGGAGGTTCTCCATGCAAAGGGGATAGTAAGTAAATGGGGAAAGTGCTACAGAAAAAGAGAGACACAAGGCTGTTAGTCGAGGGATAATGGCCACAAAGCCCAAGAGCAGACTTCCACTGACTGATGAGCCTTTAGGAAACTACTGGCATAGCTTTCAAGAGGTCTAAGCTGAGTTAGTGCAGTCCCTGGGACCTAGAGTTGCTGAAGGTGGTGGCTGTAGAAGGACGAATAAATGCTGAGTTTCTGTGCCTTTCTGGTTCCCCATTGGTGCTCAGTGCAGGATGAATGATTTCGAAAGATCTAAATAACGAAACAACAAAATTAGGTGATAGTGTGACATTATTTGGTGCAGTAGAACCTAAACCTGTCTCTTAGGATCGGGGAAGAGTATTTCAAAACTGGATGATAATATGGCAGAATAAATTCCAGGTTGATGAATTTATATGTGAAGTGCATAAAGAAAATAAACCTACCAATGTAGCCACATTGTTGCTAAAATTATTTATTTCAGCTCAGGAAAGAAATCTTGGCATCTTTATAGACAGTTCTCTGCAAACACAAGCTTAACAGTAGTGATTAAAATGGAAAATTTGATGTTAGATATTACAGGAAATGAATTAGCAAAGCTGAAGTTACTGTTATAATATTGTATAAATCCATGTCTCTCCTATGTTCTGAAGAGAGAATGGAGTTCTGTATCCCTTAAGATGCAGTGACTAGTAGAACTGGAAGAATTCTAGAAAAAGTGGTAAGGGTAGTGAGAGGTGGAGAGATTTCCTTCAGAGGAGGCCTGTGAGAATTCTTTAAAGAAATTATATACGAAGGTAAAAGTGCTAGAGATCATCAGCCACCACTGAGGAAAGGCAAAGCACAAATGGACTTAGGATTTGTAGAAGATACAGGCATGTGACGAAATTGTGAGGCAACAGGCTTAAAACTAGCACAGAATATTGTGGGTGTTGGGGTTTTTTTTTTCAGCTGAACATAAGCTCAGATATGCCCGGGGGGGCAGGAGGCCAATGGCACCTGACTTGTACCAGCACTGGTGTGGGCACAGCCCCAGGGCAGTGCCCGTCCCTGTGCTGGCACTGCTGAGCTACCTCCTGTCCTGGGGGTAGTTCTGGGCCCCTCATGACAAGAAGGACATTGAGGGGCTGGAGTGTGTCCAGAGAAGGGAACGGAGCTGGGAAAGGGGCTCAGTCTGGTGGAGAAAAGGAGGCTCAGGGGGGACCTCCTGGCTCTGCACAACTCCCTGACAGGAGAGGGCAGCTGGGGTGAGGTCAGGCTCTGCTCCCAGGGAACAAGGGACAGGACAAGAGGAAATGGCCTCAAGTTGTTGGGAAATATTTCTTTACTGAAAGGGTTGTGAAGCCCTGGCACAGGCTCCTCAAGGAAGTAGTGGGTCACCATTCCTGGAGGGATTTAAAAGACATGTAGACATGACACTTGGGGACATGGCTTAGTGGTGGACTTGGCAGTGCTGGGCAGTGCTGGACTTACGTTGGATATGATGATCTTGAAAGCCTTTTCGAGCCTAAATGATTCTGTAATTCTGTTCTGTGATTAGTAAGTGGACTGTGTTCCCCTTCACTCTTAGGACACTGCACTGCATTCACTCTGTAAATTGAGGTATGAGGGTGGAGAAGGGGTCCCTCTGCTGCCAGAAATGCCAAGCCTCCAGGCTTCCCCATTATGGGGCATGCTATCCACTGATCCTTTGAGCCCAGTCTCTAGCTGTCTCTCCTTCCCCACCTCAGGTATATGGAGCAGCAGGCCTCTGTTTCAGTTGACACTCCCTCCCCAAATTGCAGATCTTAAGTATCAGTGCAGTCTTTTCAGAAGGATGGGGAAAAGGCTTGCGCGAGGGAGGAGAGAGAATGTGAAACGGGTTTGGGCGGCACCAGCAGTGCAGTGGGCACTGACCGCATCCTGCTGCTCCTGCACGGCTGCAGTGCAGATCCCACCTCCGCTAAGGTCCCGTGCTGCGGGACCCGTCCCTGGTGAACTGGCCGAGGCGGCCGCACAGGGGCAGTACGGAACTGCCAGGACAGTGTCCGTGCTGACCCGTGTGGAGCTGCTCCCGCACCGACAGCGCAGCTCGGGAACACAGCAGCAATCTGCCGTGTGCTGCCGTCCGGCGCTGCTGCCCCGAGGCCTCCAGTGTACAGAGCCTGCTGATTTTACAGACATGTTCTGGTTAAAACTAGTGGCGAAGACAGAAGAGAGATGGACACGGCCTTTTGCCAACCAGCTTTTCTGGAAGTGCAGGTCTAGACCACAGGAAACCCGTGGAGAGGAAGGAATCAGTTTTATTGCACATTAGATCAGTGAGAGTGAATTGAAAGAGCAACAGGACAACAAGAGAAAAGACAGGCATACAGAGGTGTGTAGGTTGGCAATGTCATTTTAAATGTTGATATCAAAACCAGATATTAGGGATAATCTGACATATTATAGCAAAATGCTTAAAACATATTCTGAAAATAGTAATGGGAGAATGATTGATGTGCTTAACTGGGGGAGGTGATTATGACTGTGTAAAACTCCTTATGATCTAAAAGATGCTGAAATGCTTTGGGCACAGTCTCCAAAAGCAGTGGTTGTCTCCTTGGCAACAGGAAGGCATCTATCTGTTCCCATGGCAATGGACTGGAGGGGTGCTCAAGGAGGGCTTGTGCAGAGCTCATCAGCGCAGGCTCCCAGCTCTTTGTCGCTCCTCCCTGGAGCAGAGACTGTGGGCACATTCAGGTGCTCTGATCCTGCAGCTGACAAGGAGGAGTGAACTGGAATAGTATGGTACTGTTCCTGCTCCCTGTGTAAAGCAGATTAATTGTGCAGTGTTGTTTCATCTGGGAAGTTCCTTCCTCAGTCCCTAATTGCCAGCATTAAAGACTTCTTTGCAGCTCCCCATAAGGAAAGCAGGATTTTTGCTATCCAGAGAGGCATCAGAGTGTGTTTGATGTTGATTCTTTCAAAGGAGTGGACAGACAAATCTGAAAAACAGGAAACGAAGTATATGCAAGGAATCTGCATCTCAACAGCCCTTTCTGGTGTCTAAAAGGAGAATTGTGCAGAGGCACTGACAGGCCTACCTGCACTAGGTCCACCACATAAGAACTGCTAATAAAGTAAGCAAATTATGTATACTAGGCACCACTTCTTCTAAACCCACTGTGATACTCTTCTAAGGGAGCCAACTCACATTTAGCACCAGAAGTAGGATCTAAGCATGGCTTGATGTTTTTATCTTTTTTAAATACGAGGCGTGGGATGCAGAAGCACTAATGGAACAGTAATCACTTCAAAGTGTAATGAACTGGGGAAATTATTTTAGAAGCAGCATTTTGAATGCATTTCTATGTATTGTGTGTAGGTATTACTAAGCAGTGTTTGTTTTTTTTTTCATCAACCGCCTGCTTTTCATTCCAGTAGCTTCTTCCTAGTCCTGCATTAAAGGATAGCAAAATAGAAATGCATTACTTACTGTCATTATCATACTGTTTTGCCCCCTAATACGTACCTTCTAAGGCAAAAAGCACTTTCGCTTCAATTGCTGCTTCTAGACTGGCATATATGGTTTCAGGTAAAGGCACTCCAGGTGTTTTGTCCTTGCCTTGTTTCTGCTCCAGTCTCCAGGCTGTGGTTCCTCACGTGAATTCACTACATGTTGATTGGGCAAGTTGATTGAGTTACATGTCATGCTTAAGTCTTTCCTGAGTAGAATCATAATATCATGGAATGGTTGAGGTTAAAAGGGACCTCTCGAGATTGTGTGTTCCAACCTCCCATCTCAGAGCTGGGTCAGCTTGAGCAATTCGCTGCGTACCAAGTTCAGTGAACTTCTGAATATCTGCAGTGATGGAGTGAACTTGCTCTTTGGGCAACCTTTTCTAAGTAAAAATCCGTTCACCTGTTGTGTATGTGCATCTGGTTCAAACATTCCCTAACCTTTTCTTCCTTCACTGAGGGCAAGTCTTCTGTGCTTCAGACATCCTTACTGGTCTTAGGAGCCTGGAATTCCTGACAGCCAATCTTGCCAGTAAAGAAAGATGCAGAGAAGGCATTCAGTACTTCAACCTCTTCTGTGTTCATTCTCAGCAAATCCCCTCCCCAGTAAGCCCACATTCTCATGTCTGTCTTTTACTGCTGAGATATTTGTAAAAACCTTTCTGTCTGCCCTTCATGTTCCTCACAAGATTCAACTCCAGGTGGGCTTTTGTTATCCTAATTGCATCCCTGCATGCTTGGACGCTGTCTCTGTATTCCTTCGGGGTCACCTGTCCCTGCTTCTGCCTCTTGTAATGCTTCAGTGCAGTCAGGAGCTCCTTGTTCATGCATGCAGGCCTCCTGCTGCTTTTGATTAATTTCCTGCCTCTGGGATGAACCTGTCTTGAATTTGGAGGAGGTGATCCTTGAAAATCAACCAGATCTCCTGGAACTCTCTTCTTTCCAAGGCTGTAACTCATAGAATTCTTCCAAGAAGATCCCTGAACAGGCCGAAGACTGCTCTTTTGAACTCTAGGGCTGTGATCCTGTTTTCTACCCTGATCCATCCTCTCATGTTCCTGAAATATCATCTCATGGTCTATAGCCAAGGCTACTCTGACCTTCACATTCCTGACCAGTTCTTCCATGTCCAGAGCACCTCTCCTTGTCTGCTCTGCAGTTGCCTGTGTTAGGAGTTTATCTTCAGTGTGACCCAGAAGCCTCACTGATTGCTTGCGCCCTGCTCCGTTATCCCCTCAGCAGATACTGGGGTGGTTGAAATCTTCCATGAGGATCAGAGACTGTGGACATGGGGATTTTTGCTGCTGTCTGTGGTCTCACTACTTCGTCCTCAGCAGGTGGTCTGCAGCTGACACCTACCACTGCTAGGTGTTGGTCTGCCTGGTAACTCTGATCCTAACTCTGGTCTGTGAGCTCTCAGCTGATTCTATGTTCATCTCTGTCCCGAGATGGAGCTCTGTGTGCTCCAGCCACATGCTTGGCTGAAGGGCAGCTCCTCCTCCTCATCCCCCAGCCTGCCCTTCCTAAAGAGTCTGTCTCCTGCCATCACAGCACTCCTGTCCTGTGAGTTGTCAGTTACTTTGGAATTCAGTGCATGTTCAGGGCAAAAAGGGACCAGAGAGAGCGTCGCTACCAGCGTGGATGTTCGGAAGTTTTCTGTGAGGAGGGAGAGGTGGGCTGTTGGTCTGGGAGCAGATACAGCACCGTTGCTATAGGAATCAGGAGAATATGTCACAACTTCATCAGTTTGAAGAGACTGACTGAGGGCCTTCTGTCCTCCAACCATGGGCAAATGGCAGAAAAGGCATTTCACATGTTCCTGCTCTCTCAGATGCTTTGCTGCAGGGAGGCTGCAACAAGATCAGGAACTGAAATATTAACTGTTGGAGTTATATGTGGTTCATTCTTCACCAGCTGCCAGACAGAACAGTAATTTTCTGAGGGTGTTCTTCAGGGCTTTGTCTTTTTTGAAATGTCAGAGACCTATTGTTTCTGCAGGTAGGCAAGAAGGTTCACAGCACTGGTCTTTTGAGGGACAAATGGAGTTGAAGTATAAGGGAAGACCAATGCTAAGCCTTAAAATAAGGCCATAACAGGAGAGGGATGTAGGTCTGCAACTGGTTTTTGATTAAATAATTTCTCATGAGGAACTGTGGCTGTTGACTCCTTACAGCACTGTGGAAGAGACAAGGCATCCTGGAGTTGCATGGCAAAGTGGATGCAGGGCAGGGTAAAATCAGCAAATGCATAAGGCTGATGGGATACAGAGGGATGCAGTATCTATACTGCATATAGACAGTTTCAGAGCAAATTTTGCCTGCGGCATTCCAAGAGGATTTAATCGGAGTGAAAAAAAAAGGATTTGCCAAGTTCAGAAGAGACAGAATTGCGGTTTTGTGATGTGCAACAGCAGGGGCTTGAACTGGGGAGAGGAAGGATTGACTCGAATAGAAGGAGGTGGAGAAACAGAAAATGAAAAAAAAGAGTAACTGTCAAAACAAAGTCAGCCAAGTGGAAGAGCTGCTAAAGATCAAATGCAGCAGGAAGGGAATAAGTTATGTGATAGACAAAAGAAGATTCTCTGAAGAACAGAAATACGACAAGCTTTTTTTGTGTTGGAATATTTCTTGGCTCCCTGTATTTCTTATTATTGGAATATTAGTGATTAACTTTCCATTACATAAACTTTCACTAATTTTTTTTTGTTTGTTTTATGCTTGTTTAGATTAGGTGAATACCCTACTGGAGATTAATATTCAAGATCTTAACTAAAAGGATTTAAAGAAACACTGTTTTAATTGTCATGGTATCTCAGACTTACAACTAACAATTTAGAAAGCCTTTCTCTATAACCTTAGCAGAAATGTATGTATTATTATTTGGCATCATATTTATAATTAGCATTTGGTGTTGCTGTATCATATATATATATATCAGCTTGGCTGTAGCATCAGAACACTAGGGAATCTCTTTGAAGAAGAAAGCATAGTTATTTCCCAAGAGACAATAAGGTAGTCAAAATCCCCCACAAGTGCATTGTTTCTATGGTTTCAAGTTGCAGGCTGGGTATAAAGTGATTAGAAAACAGGTGCCAAGGATGGGGTTCACAGGATAGGAATTTGGTGGCTATTCCAAACAAGTGTAGCCAGACAGCTGGCACGCCTGTCGGGATGACTGGTATTCTCTATTCCACTGCGCTCCTTCTATTTCCATCTCTTAACTTCGTCTGTAAACTGTCAAGGTCAGCGACTACATTGTTCTTAGCTGTACCTCCTCGTACTCTCAGGCACCAGAAACTACTGAGTCCCAAGAATGGGAACATGTGACACAGAGTGTGACACAAAGTACAACACATAGCTCTTCTCCCTCTGACAGTTCATGGCCATGCACAAACACGCCCCTCTCCTGGGAGTTCTCCAGTGTAAACTCTGTTTTGAAAAGCACTGAATGCCATGATGATTCAACTTACGTTTCTTCTGCCTGTGTTTCTTCTGTTGTTAAATCATCTTTTGAAGATGATTTAACAAGTGTGCCACCACTTGTGTGCCTTGTCATTCAGACGTGGTTTTTCCTGGGATCACTCTGGCATGTTGCTGTGCGCGCTGTGTGCCTGCTGACCCCATTGGCAAAGGCAGGTTGTGGCTCCGAGCTGGGAGCTCCCAGCCTGCTGTGCCTGTGCTCTGGTGAGGGAGAGGAGCAGACAAACCACTGTGTTGTGCTGAAGCCAGACAGTTTCCACTTCTGCAATACTCAATGGCTCAGAATGAGCCTTAGTCGAAAACCCATTGTCCAGTTGGAGCCCAAGTGCTGTAATCGTGTCTCTGTGCCACAAGCTGCTGTGCTCACGGTCCTGTGATTTCATACGTGTATTTATGTACTGGGTGAATCAACGCTGAAAGGGTTAGCAAACCATCCTACCTGCTGCACAGGCATAGCACAGTTCTTCCACCTCAGGATTTATCTTCCACCAGCTTGATTTTTTCCAGCTTAAATCTCCTGTCTAACATTTTAGGCCAAGTTGAGTTTTTTATCCTCTCCCCTGACCAGCGGTGAAATTTTTCCAGACTCTTGTTGTGTGAGGATTTAATCTACATATATTTTGCTTCCCTCTTTTAGATCTTTGAAGGAGGTAAAAAAGTCTGTATGTAACAGCCAACCTTAGAGTGCACAGTAGTCACCTTCCTCCCACTTGTTTTTATTACTTGTTTGTAACTTTTCAGTAATGTTACATACAAATTACATACAAATTATGGTCCTATTAAGAATTTCAGGCATATGATAATGTTTTATTACATTGCCTCTAAGTCACATTTGCCATTTCCCACTGGCTGCCATTGTTTTTTTCCAAAGCCATTGTTTGCTGTAATGATGTACTGTTTGAGATTAACTTTGACTTTTTGGGGGTAATCTGTATTTGTTGTAATTATTCTGCCAAATAAAATAATTTTAAAAGACACTTGGCCTTGTCTGGCAATGCAGTTTTTTTATGATCACCACTGTTACTTGCTCTCAGTTCCATCATGTTCTAAGGCCAATGTGAATGTATTCCCCTGTTAGCTGTCCTTCCAGTCCAGCTGAAGTGGGAGCTGGATTTATGAGACGGTCCATGCCAAGATTGGTCTGTTTTCCTTCTTTGGTTCTGGGCTTTCTCCAGACTCCTAGTGCTCAATTCTAGGGCAGCTGTGCATATTAATACATCCTTCAGTCCATATTTACTGACTATTGGTTTGCTTAAACTATAGATACTTTTCAAATTATTTTCAGTGAGAATAGGACATAATTCTTAGCATTGCTAGTATTAATCAGAATGGACTTCAAATTTGTTTTTGCTGACAAACAAACAGGAAATCCTGTAGGCTTTCTGACAATACAGAAGGGCAAGAGTACCCTAGGCAGATGCACTGGCTTCATCCTAAGTCCATGCAAGGCTCAAGAATGATTTTTGAAAGAAAAAATAACTGAGCATGAGAAGGATATGCATGGTGTGAAAAAGCAGCCTAAGTTTACTAATCTACGCTTTCTCAGATAAGTAGTTTTCTACACAAAGGAATCAGTGTCTTTCTTGTCTAGACTTGAGTGAAGCCTTTGATACAGTGTGATCTGAAAATTTGGCTGGGACTCAGAAGACAGGTAATAGTAGAACTGCAAAGTAGGTAAGGAGCTCAGTAAAGAAGACACAAAAGCCACTGCAGTTTCTTCAGGATTTGTCTTGGGATTGGTGTCATTTAATATTTTCACTAATGGCCATGGCACAAAAATAGGCACTATAATAATTAAATATGCTGATGATACAAAATAGGTATCGTTGAAGCAGAAGAGAACAGGTTATATGGGAAGAACTGCTTGACTGTGAACTACACAAACAGAAACCGGCTGGTATCTGGTGACAGTACAGTGCACAGCCAGCACACGGGGCCTTGTCACAGGAGTAGGCACTGTATGCCAGAATCTAATGGCAGTGCTTAAGAAGGAGAAACAGCCCAGTACATCAGTTCGCCTTCAAGAGAATGTGGAGCTGTCACTGTCAGGATGTTGTGGAAGGCAGCTGTGAGCCTAGTGAGGTTTGATGGATTTCTGCTCGTGAGAAAAGTCTTAATGGCACACGAGGATGTGGCTTGGACACTGGAGGTACAGTTCTGTCTGCCCTTATTCTAGCCAGGTTAACTGGGACTGACAGGAAAAAGATGGAATGATGAGAAGTGGGCACAGAGTTTTAGGAATGCAAATAACAGCTTCACTTGTTTAGTCTGACAAAAGGAGGAGTGAATGTGGATGTGACTGGTATGTAGAAATACTTCAAAGCATAAACATTAGACACAAAGGACTATTAAGGACAATGTTGGTAAGAGTTAGCAGCTGTCCCCTAGGAATACCAAGATTTAAAGTGCTGTGCAATAAACTTATATCTGAAAGGGTTATTATATGTGACATGTTTGCTGTTGATTATACATGGAATCAGAGAATTGTAGAATGGTTTGAGTCAGAAGGGACTTCCCAGTCCGGCCAGTAGACCAGGTTGCTCCAAGCCCTGTCCAGCCTGGCCTGAAACACTTCTAGGGATGGGGCAGCCACAGCTTCTCTGGGCAACCTGTGCCAGTGCCTCACTACCCTCATTGGGAAGAACCAGTGGTTCCCTCAGCTGTGTTCTGTCAGTGAGTGACAGCAGGTGAATCTTTAAGATGCTCTTACCAAACACACCCCAAAGCCATCATTCTAACCACCAAATATTATGAAGATACTTAAGACTTTTTGGACTAGGGGGCAGTTGGTTTGAGGGTAGTTGTTGATAGCTCTTTTTCTCTGCTCCCTCTGGATTGCCCACCAAGAATTCCTCTATTTCCTTCACTTTTGAAAAATTCAAATCTGTATTCCCAACTGTTCTCCTTCCAGGACCAAAGTCTTACTACTAACCTCTCACACTTTGCAGCTCTGCTCTGGCCCGTGACTAGAGGATGAGGATTGTGGCTGCTGCTTGCAGTGCTCTGGTTCTTTGCTCAGATGTTTGAAGCTGTGCACAGCTGTTGCTGCACGCTCGGTGTAAAGAGTGTGTTGGTGAGGATGGAAAAGTGGAGGTAAAGGCACAGTAGAACTAGACAGTTTACCATGAGGTCAAACAGAATTGTGCAGAATTGGCTAAAATATTAGGATGGTTGATGACATGATCATTCTGATGACTCATTATTTTGTATCCTATAATATTACATATATATTTTATATATTTCTCCATCTTTTAGCATCCCTGCTGTTGCCTTTGATTACTTTTAAAATAATCAGGAAATAAGTTTCTCTCTCTACCTCTGCACAGTAATGTTTGGAACCTTCAGAGACAGAGACAAACACTTCCCTTTGCCTTACTTTTTTTCTCCCCTCCCCTCCCCTCCCCTCCCCTCGG
>VXAZ01008323.1:0-60204 GCA_013399875.1 Gymnorhina tibicen | reverse complement strand
CGCGCCGCAGCCCGGAGCCACCGCCCCTTCCCGCGCCGGGCGGGCGGGCAGGGCCGCGGGGCGCGCCGGGCCCGTCACGACGGGTGCTAGAGGAGCCGCTGCGGCCCGTCCTTGGTACCGTTTCACGCGGTGAGGGCCCACACGGCTTCCCGCGAGGGGGGGAACAGCCGCACGGGCCGGGACTGCTGGGACCGCAGGCCAGCGCGGCCCCAACAGCTAGTGCAGACTGTGAGGAAAATGCACGGTGTCTGTCGGGAGCAGGGAAGGAGCTCACATGATGGGAGCCAACATTTCTGTGTGAGTCTGGGCTCTAAAACACATGGCAGATACCAGCTAGATGCTGCCTTGCCAGTCGTGCTGGCATGTAGAGTTTAGAGTCGTTTAGGTTGGAAAAACCCTTCCAGATCAAGTTAACCTGACATTACCACGTCCACCAGACATGCAGCAGTTGGTTCCAGATTATACGTACCTTTAGTTCAGCTAGAACTTGAGGAATTGTTCCAGCACAGAACAAGGCAAGGCTATGTTGATTTGCTTGGCATATTCCTTCTGAGGGGCTGAGAGGGGGAACTGATAACAACGCTCACCCTCCCTAAGTTTCTGTGATTCCTAGGGCTATTGCCACACACCAGCACTTAGGCTGGAGTGACCCTAAAAAGCAGTGGAAGTCACTGTCTTCATCCCCATGTTCAGAAGGCTACGTGATCCTCATGGCTTGCCCTTCAATGCTAGTGAATGCAGTGTCTTTTCTGCGCTTGTTTTTATTTTTGGATGAGGGTAGAATATGTTTTATTTGTTTCTGATCTGATTCTGTTCTGTTTGCAGTCTTGCCAGAAAATTCACAGCCCCTAGACAAGAATTTCAAGCAGAGGAATAGAATAAACCCCTCTTGTAACCTGGCAACATCTCGCCTATGCTGTGTTAAGGGAGACCAGGGAACGTCGGCGCCTGTGAGCCGCGGGCGCACGGAACTGTCGGGAAGCAGATCAGTGCCCCAGGCCATCACTGCGGGCTCGGCCATCATGGAGGAGCCACACTCTGCTTGTGGAATGGCCGCCGTGCTGCCAGCGCCACGCTCGCCCCAGGGCCGCGGAGGGGGCGGTCTGCTGCTCTCTTCTCCTTCCCCCGCGGGCTTCGCGTTCCCAGCAGTGTCCTGGGATGTCACACGCTGTCGCGCAGGGCTTTGTGTGACAAGCTGATGTCTTAACAGCAGCTGTGGTGTTAATAATTCGTCTGCATCTGTCAGTCCCCTGGGGTCTCTAGTGGATCCATCACAATGGTACCAGAGCATCCCGAGAGTGGTCTGGGGAGAGGCGGTGGGAGTGGGAGCATTGGAAACAAGCCGTGGGAGCCGTGCCGCCATGCTGCCCCCCACCCCCTTCCTCCGCTGATCTCACACTCTTTCTTTCCCCTCGCTTCCACATGTTGTCCCTCCCTGTTCCCAGCTCCGGCCTCCCGCTGCTTCTCTCTCTTGTCCAGAGGGGTTAGTTCTCGTCTCTCATGCTGGAAATGCTGCCAGCAAATGTTTCTGTGTGCTGCCTGCCAGGTCCCTGGGGAAAGGGCCTGGAAATGCAGTGCGGGAGGAGCAGTGGGAGCAAGGGAAAACCACTGCTCGCCTGCTGCATTTTCTAATGGGAAAACATCTCTGTGAGGTGCTGAGCTCTGTGTCACTGCTGAAGTTGCCCCCTCCCCCTTCCCCTTGCCCCAGAATTTCCCATCCCTGATGCAGAGGAGGAGAGGCTGCAGCACCACCACGGAAAACTGAGACGTGTTTTTCAGTTTGCCTCCTGCTTATCTCTGCTGTTTGGACAGAGAGGTTTAAAAAGCTGGATTTTCTGTCCCTGCAGAGTAAACAGACAGAGCCCGGCAGCACAAACTATTTCTGGCTTATCAGTGGAGGAATGCAGCAGCTGAGGCTGAGCGCGAGTGGGCCGTCAGGAAGGCCCTGAAGGGGCCCCCTCCCCACTCCGCGCTATTAGAAGTGTGAGAGCCCAGCAGGACTCAGAGGGGAGAGTTGGAGAAAAAGGCAGAAAAGGGAAAGAAAGAGGAAGAGAGAGAGTGAGAGAGGCTGAGCAGACCCTGATGGCTACAGATGAAGTTACAGGAGGGGCTCGCAAAGCTACGAAAAGCAAACTTTTTGAGTTTCTGGTCCATGGGGTGGTGAGTCGGGAAAGTTAGTGAGCTGGCTGGCTCTGAATAGAGGGATGAGTGGAAACTGGAGGTTCTGTGCTGGGCTGGATCGGCTCCTGCAGTGTACTCCTGGGGTAGCTGCCTCACCAGGGGAACACCGGGATGTGTGGAGCCCCCAGCCTATGCACTGATTCATTGATAATACAGGCTTGTTTCTGGGGGGATGTGTGCTGTGCTTTTTGCTGTGATTCTCCATGAATGGTGAATAGCATGCTTTTTAGCCTGATCGTGGTGCAGGATCTGCACTGGATCTAACCCAAATGGGCTTGTAGGACACTTTGTTCTGCAATCAAACTTGTGTTTTGAAAAACAATGCTGGTGAGAGCCTGATGAAGCCTTGGGGTGCTGCCTCTGGTTCTTGTCTCCACTCTTGGCTCGTATGTATCCTCTGGCTACTTAACAGGTGACTTTCAGGGGCTTGAAGAGATTAGCTCTGCAGATCTGTAACAGTCCATGGAAACTCACCTACAAGAGAATTTCAGGGTGCCATGCTTAATTAAAGCAATCCTTCAGGTCTTTAAAAATGTTCCAGCTTTTGTTTAAGAATCAGGTCTTTGATCTCCATTTAAGGGGAAATGCTCACCCTGTTTTGCTGCCACTGGAAATGTTCTCTAAATGACTCTAGTGTCTGAGAGTAGTCACCATTTATAACATTTGGATTTCTAGCTTTGATACACATTTAACAGAAATAAGGCTGTTAAAGAGCCCCAAGGAATGCAATATTGTTTGGATACTGATAGTCCTGAGTGCTTCTTTCTTGAGGATTCTGGCACCTCCTGTGACACCTTTTTGAAGACATCAGGTGGGGGCTCTTGTACAGAGATCATAGAAACCTGTGGGGCTTATGGCAGACTATTGAGTTGTTTCCATGGTTCAGGCTTACTCCAGATGTGCAGGATCTTGGCACGTGTCCTTTAGATCCTGGATGTGGTGGGACTGGCATGGCTAAGGACTTTGAGGTGGCATTCTGCGTTGGTGAGAGCTGTGAAGAGGTGATGTGGTGCCAGTGTACAGGAGCAGGCTGGGCGAGATTGGCAGCTGTTCGGGGGTGACGGAGAGCGGGTGTACAGGTGGTAGCAGTGGTTTTGTTGTGGACATGTAGGTTCGTCAAGGTACTCTGGATTGTGATGGCTGTGTGAGCAGAACCAGAAAGAAGCAAGTTGGGAGGGTGGCAGATGGGATGATTGTGTCTTTTTCTAAAGTTTCCCTTGGCATTTGCACACCAGTGCTCTTCCTTTAGTATCAAGAAGAGCATCAAAAATAGTTATGTGAATTTGCTTATTCCACATCTAGCTGGCCTTCATGTGAAAGCAGCACGCAGGGCTCTTAAGCCTGGGAAATTTTTAATTTATACTGGAATGAATATAGCAGAACTCATTTCCATTACTTATTTGGATGCCAGGAAAGTCTGCCTTTTCTGCCCTGGGAGTTCTGTTGCTAGTGGCATCTTACTTGAATATATGCATTAGCCTGGAGTATCTGTGTATGTTTGTCATCTTTCTGCTTCTTGTTGCCGAGGCTGGGGCTTCTTGGCTGTTGTTCTGGTGCCTGAACGCTTCTTGTATCACCCTCTCCTTTCCTGCATTATCATCTCCCTTAGTTCTGCTTTGCTGCCTGGTTTGTTCTTTCCTTCAGTTTCTTCCTCATCTCAGGTTCATTTTGATCAAAACATGGGTTGGGGTAGTCACTCTTCCATAACTTAAAAAAGATGAAAAAAACTTGTAACTTCATTTTATCTCTCCAGGCCCTGTATCGTACCAAATAAGAGAACATGCCATGCCAGCCATTACCTTGAGTTTACCTGGTGCTGGCTCCTGTGTTTTATTGCTACCCGAAGTGTGTCAACATCTGCATTAATTCCTTGAAAAATCAAGTTGCATAGCAAACTTTAGTGGAATTTCTTGGAGTCAGATTCTGCTCTAATTTCAGGGACCAATCTCTTCTTCAAATGACTATTTTTTTTATTCTATCTATGATAACATTATTTAATTTGGTTATTGAATTTTTTTTTTTTCCCACCCCCTAAAAATGGGGAGAAGCAAACAGAGGTGGAATGTTGTGAGAAATTTTTTTTTTCTGCTTTGTTGACACTTACATGAACAGGATAATTCTTAGGTGTTTCTTAAGGGCAGTTAGCTCTTGGATTCACTTGATCTTTCTGGAAACATATGTTCCTTTGCTAAGGTCACTTTGCCCTTTGCTCTCGTGCACCTGATCCTGCTTTTGTGCTTTTCCATATTGCCAGCTTAGACAATGTCTTCTTCCTCATTTGTCCCAGGCAGATAGGATCCCCCTGGAAAGTGAAATCTCTTAAAGGTTGAAACTCTCAAGTGGGATGCTTCATTCTCCTCCTACTTGAGACCTTGGTGGTTTGTTACACCTCTGGTTAGCAGTTGGGCTTTTAAAAAGGTTAAATTTCTTTCAGGTATTTATTTTTACTGTGCTTTTACTCCTATTCTGTTTCATCAGTGTCTTGCACACGGTTTTTGTGGGAGGAAATTTTTTTTCCCCAAAAGGCTTCATCCTGTACTTTGTCCTTTTGTTGTTGTTGTTGTTGTTCCTCTCTTTTTCTAGCATTTTTATGGACAAATACGGCTTTAATCACCACATTTATGTTGATTGTCTTTTTATGAATGCGTTTTCTGCTGTTCAGTAGTACACTTCAGGCAGTCTTTATGACATCTTTCTAGGTGTCCCGCTGTTGCCTTGTATTTTGTTGAACAAGTTACTAGTCTTACCGCAGGTCATTCCTTTCCTCGGTTTCCTGTATCCTCTAGTCCCTAACACAGGCCTCATTGCTGGCTGGATCCCTTAAATGGATTTGTCTCCCTCCCCTGCTTTTTTCTTTGTTTCTTTCTGGTTTTTCTTTTCCTTACTCAAACAGGTATCTGCCAGTTTAGTCTTGAGAAGGTCCGTGGTGCAGGTCTTGTCAAAACTCTTGTCCAGACATCTGTCCCCTTGTGACTCGATTGCAGGAACCTTCGCTTGGTGCCTTGTGCTGGCGACCTTGGCTGTGTCATCTGCACACAAGAACCTGCTGAGAGGTTCATTTTCTTCTCCCGTTGTTCTGACCTTTTTAATCTGCTTCTGTGTCCTTTTCCTGTTCCCACTTTATCTTCCTTCCAAAGCCAATCTTCTTGCCTTTTATCCACCAGATACCCCTATAAAGGTCTATGTGCCTTTCTTAACTCTGGAGTCATAGCTGTATTTACAATGTACTTGCTGTCACTTCAAATCACCTTCTTTTTCCCAAAGTGATCTTGGTCTTTGTCCTCTTTGCTATGCTTAGGAAGCTCTCTGTGGCAATATAAGTCCTTATCCATATTTATTTTCTGCTAATAGGTGTTATTTCATAGGTCCTGCTAATCTCTGCAGTTTAATATTAGTTACACTCCAAGATGGCTAATTCATACAAACCTGTGTATCACTGATGTGACTCTTTTGCTTATCCTCAGTCCTCTTTTTGTGTGCCTATCTACCTCTCAAATTTGGTCATAGGATTTTATGGTAAATACATAAACTGTCTTATATGAAATGGCATTTGCAACAGTGAAAGAAGAGTGTCAGAGCATGCCAGCATGTAAACAAATATTTAATATATATGATAAATAACTTGTCAGTGTTAGAACAGACGAACAGGTCTCATGGGTATGGAGGGTCTGTAGCAGATTTATCAGTGATTTAGAAAAAGGGATGAGTAATGAATTTCACAAACAAGTTTTGCATCTCCTGATAGATTGCTGAGTTTAAATGAAATGTCACCATTCAGGAGAAAGGCTTGGATGGCTTGTGAGCTGCCTAGTGTCTGGCTAATAAGAAATCAAGTGAACTATTAGCCTGATTGGGAAGTGGGGCAGGGAATAACGCAGAAGCAATTGTAAATCCATGGTGTATACTTACAAGAATGTTTTTCTGATTTTGGTAATCTGTATGACTAACAAGCCAAAAGACTGGGAACTCAGAGGGCAGTAGTAGTGGGAGACCTCTGAAGGCTTCAGCAATAAGGGAATAGGGGTATTTTTGGTTTTATTTATAATATGTAAGTATAGAGACTGATTATGTAAGTTGTAAAATCTCTGTCAGTGGAGGCTCTTAGGTACTGATTAAAGAAGAAAAAACATCTGTCAAAGGTGATGGAGATACTGGTGATACTTCTTTGAGATGAGGAAGAACTGCATGACCTGAAGGACTCATATTTCAGTATATTATTAAAAATATGGGGGTTTTATTAGAATGGGAAGAACTAAAGATCTTTTCCCAAAATTGAATGGTGATCTGTTTTAAGTGAATAAAACTGACTGTTTCTCCCAGCCAGTCACAGGGTTGTAGAGATCACTACTGGCAATAGTGAGGTGAAGAGAGTATGACCAGGTTTGAGAAGAGTAGAGCTTTCCTAATGAAAAATATCCTAATAATTTTTATTTTGTCATGGATATAGATACCATCTTGTCAGAGCATAAGCCAGCTGACACTAGAATGGCTAGAAAAGAGCCTCATCAACTGTTGGTTTTGGACAGTTTGTTCCACTTCCTACCCCAGGGCTCCCTGCGTGGGGATCCTCAGGGGGACATCCTCGGGGAACAGGGCCTGGGATGGAGGCACTGGTTTGCTGTGTGCATATTCCCTGTTGTGATAAACAAAGATGTATTTGGGGTGAGTAGGGCAGCCTGGAAGAAATCAAGGGACCTTATGGCAAAGCATTTGATTGGGAAGGTAGTTGCAGGAGACAGAGTGAAAACCTTGTACAACATTCAACTGTGTGAGCAAGCTGCTGGTAGGGACTGAAGCTTTGTCCTTTTCTAGCCATGGACTGATTTCAGGCTGTCAAACAGAAAAAGGTTTATACATAATTAATAAAACAAAATCATATTAATGCTAGCCAAGGCTTTAATAGAGATCAGTGTGATTTTGTGCAATACGGGCTTGTTAAACAAATTTGAGTTGCTGGTTAAGAAAACTTGGATTTGCTGAGGAATGTAGGTGATTGGATAAAATGGATCTGTGAGGTGTTTGAACTGCTCTTCTCTTCCTAAAGAAACTAAAACCCAAAAAACTGTAGAAATATGAAAATAGTCAGACTGGATCATTTAGTTCAGTATCCCACATAGAACGGGGCAGTGGAAGGCAGCGTGGAAGTACAGGAACAAGGCAAAACCTTAGTGATGGTTCATACGAATTCTCTCTGATTTGGAGCTTGGGAGCTTTTAGACCCAAAGCTGCCCTGTGTGTAGTGCATCTATATGGATTTTATTGATGGAGGTTAGTCTAATGATGTCTTCCGAAACCTTTCTAAACTTCTAGCATTCAGTGTTTTGTGTCAGGAATTTTTTCAGCTTATCTTGCATAAGGAATTATCTGATCCTGCCAGCTGTTGTTTGATTTCTGTAAGGGAAGAGACGACGAGCTCTTGACCAGCCTCCTCCCTCTCCAAGCTAGTCGTGGTGCTGCAGAGCTCTGTTGTTCCTCTCCCTCCCAAAGCCATGCTTTTTAAAAAGCCAAGAGGCGCATTCTGGTAGTTGTTCACACAAAATCCCTTCCATACATTAGATCACAGCAGTGGTATGATCAGATCTATTAAAGCTGGTGGAACTCAAAGCTTGTCTGTAAGGTTTGTTTGTTTCAATTCCAAAGACTTACTTTGGGGTTTTTTTTGTTGCATCCAAGTGCTCCACTTGAGCTTGGTGGCAGATTATTCTGAGCTGTGAACAGACACACATGAAATAGAACTGAACTTTGTCTTGTGTTACAATTCACAGTTCTGTAAATGGGATGGTTTCTAAGTTAAAGATTTTTGGATTATTGTGAACATTTTATTAAAATGCATGGTGGCTGGTACACTTGGATTTACAGACTGAGAGCTTTTGAGAAATGGGGGAAGGTGAGTATGGCAGGAAGCAAGAATTGCAATGCTGATGTTTCAGCTTACTAAGCCTTTAAAAGATTCATAGACATTAAAAAAGGGAACTCATGAAGTAACATCTATAACTGTAAGGAGGAGAGAAGCCTTGTACCAGTTTTATTTGTTGTACTTCTAGGAGTCCATTTTGAAACAACACATCCAGTTGGGAAACCATTTGTGCAGTCAGAAACTTGAAACAGTCAGAAACTGCCATCAGACAGTATCAGTCTAGTCTAAATTTCTTAAGGGTTCCAGGTACTTCTAGTTAATCATTCTTACCTCCAGACAGCATCAGGTATCTCCTCTTGCTTATGTTTATGTCCTGTAGAAATCATAGAATGGTTTGGATTGTAAGGGACCTTAAAGATCATGTTGTCCCACCCCTCTCGCATGGGCGGGGACACCTTCCACTGCACCAGAGTGCTCCAAGCTCCATCCAGCCTGGCTTTGAACACTTCCGGGGATGGCGCTGCCACAACCTGGGCCTCACCACTCTCATAAGTAAAGAATTTTCTTCTAATCTAAACCTACTGTCTGTCAGTGTGAAGCCCTTCCCTCTTGTTCTGTCACTCCAGGCCCTTTTGTAAATAGTCTCTCTCCATCTTTCTTGTAGGCTCCTTTTTAGTTAAGAAATATGCTGTTTGTATTCTTGGTGGTGGTGGTTATTCTCAAAATCTGTCAGTGTCTCTGTTAACAAGAAGCTGGTGGCTGTTCCCCACGAGCCGTAACAGCCTCCTGTGTGATGCTGAGGTGGATGGAGTCTGTCAGGACAGGAGATTGCTGTAAATGCAGCTCAGCACTCAACTGCAATGCAGCAACTCCTGGCTCTCTGTTCAGTTCTTTCTGAGGCTTCCTGTGGGTGTTTTTGCTTTACTTTTCTTGACACTTTCTCCAGGTTATTTTCCTCTTACTGGTATGTCCAGACAGGAAACTTCCTTTTTTCTACTTCTGCGTTTTGACTGCTGTGATGTACATCCCCTGAGAAAAGACTTTGCAGTAGAAGAATGTAGAAAAGCACTGCTCTAATGTTGTCTCATTACTGCTGTCAGACAGAAGTTCACTTAAGGATGACAAAGAAGACAGAGGCAGAGCTCTGATGTGACCGGAAGTTCAGGCAAGGAAGAAAGTAAACAAGCCAAACGTGGCTTCAGAAACTGGTCAGTGGAAGGCAGTGAAGGGATATGGCAGCAGGTGTCAGGGAGGTGGCATCCTGCTGCACTGACCGTATGCCCAGGTTTGAACAGCTGTAGCCGTGCACATGTATACATGAGTTGGCAGGACTCTTGGGGACCAGTACACTTGCGTGAAATATTGGTCGTGGGCCTTTGTGCGCTGTACTGTCTTTGCCTTGCTGCTCTGCAGGCACCTGTGCTCTGCTCTCTGCTTCACCTTCTCAGAGCTGTGAGAGTGATCCCTTCAACTGGGAACAGGCTGTGGTCTTCCTCATTTCCTGTGGCCCACAGTCGTTTTGCCCATTGTCCAGTGAGGTGTTTGTGCAGGTTAATATACGTAAATGGAATCAGTGGAGGTAAAAAGGAAATAGGACTGTGGGTACAAACAGAGGTGGGTCAGGGATGGGGGTCTCAGGCAGATGATTTCCCAAGAAGGAGGATGTATCAGTGCTTTTTTGCACTGCGGCGTTTCCCATGGATGCTTCTTGTTTAAGACGGATTCCGTCCTGCTGAGGAAGAGAGGGAGAGACAGATCCTAACTCGTAGACAGATGCACCTTCAAGATCTCTTTCAAAAGCTGTAATGGTATTGGGATACTCTTTAGTATGAAGACTTCTTTTTTTTAATGTCACAGTTGTGAAAAATTCAATGTATTGTCCATCACTGCCTTGTTTCTCACGTGCGTTTGAGAGCAAAATAAGCTTTTAGATAAGGTGAGGTACTGCTTGTATGTTCTTTTATAAAAGTTCAAATAGATAAGGCATTTCTGTATCTTGGCAGTCTAGTGGGCTTGCAGCAGGAAGGCAGTTGCACAGTTGCATAGTGAGTAATATTTTATCTACGAGTGATATCGGAGATAGGAACATGAGAACAGAGGCGAAGGAATGAGGCGGTCAAGGAATGAGATTGAATGTGCTTTTGCTAGAGCTGCCTCTCTTTTCTCATGTTTGTCCTTTCTCTGTGTTTCTCTATTTTAGTACTTATCAAAGGAAGCTGAAGGAAGTTCAAAGGCGTAAGACCAGGACTGCGTAGATTTAGCTTGCTGACGTTGTTCTTTAAGCCCTAAGGTGTCCTTTAGAGCTGCACCAAAAGGGGCCTTCCGTTTTATCCATGTGGCCAGTGAGTCTCCGTGAGATGGCTGTGCTGAGGATCCGGGCTCTTCTGAGTGACTGTCAGATGTCCCTGGCTGACTGACAGGCAGCAGCTGGCCCAGTGGTCTGCCCTTTGCTGGAAGGAGGCCACAATGCGTGGCTTGACAGATGACAGATCTTAAATGCAGGCTCAAGAGAGAAGCATTTTCTGGGCCATTTCTTTCTGCTGACTCTGCCTGGGTCAGAGGGTGGGGGCGCATACATGGGGACAGGGAGCACTGTTCCCTTCCAGCTGTTCTTGGGCTCCAGGCTCATGGCAGAAGGCATTTGGAGCTTTTCACAAAGCTGCAGTTTGGTCTGTCTGCTGCCTGCTGCTCTCTCCATGGCCATACCTGCCATTGCTTTCTTATGTCCACACTTGCTGAATTCACCTGCGTGGATTCCTGCGCTGGTCACTCTCCTACCTCCTGCCTTGCTTCTCTGTCCATACCAGTTATAGTCCATATTGGTTCTTTGCTGATCATCCATTCCTCTCCTTTCTCCAGTTTCCTTTATAGATACAAGCGTGAGGGATATCTAAGACTTGTGATGATCAGGGCGGGCACTGAGCTGGGGCTTTGGGAGCTACAGTGGATTTGGGTGGTTAATTTGGAGATGCAGGTCCAAATTATATTTAGAATTATGTTTTATTATAATACCTAATTATATATTTAGAAATCATAGAAATTATGAGATAAAGATGAAGTAAACTTTAAAAAATAATTATATATGTTGACTGTGCACAAACTATTTTCTTCCCACCCCCAGTGGACTGGCTTTTGCATACCCTCGGGGGTGCTTGCATCTCCTTTTGGGGTCCGGTAGTGTAATTCTCCAAAGTACTTTCTCAGTCTGCAACTATTGAGCCAAGAATGTCTTCCATGTTGTTAGCACCCCTTTGGAAGAGGGTTCTACAGGCTGATACCCAGAGTGTGACAAACTCACCCCTTCAGTGTTCTGTGAGCCTGACGCCTCTGCTGATGGCCAGGGTTCACTATTCTAGCAGGAGCAGTGAACAGTCAGTACCCAACTGCCCTCCCCAAGCCAAGCCTGATTCTGCAGAGCTCTGACAAACGCCCCTTTAGATCACCCTGGACCACTTCTTTCCAGATGAAAAGTCACAATATATTTATTTTTACTTCCATGGATGCAGTTCCATACGTTAAGAATTTCTGTGCAATTCATTGTCCTTGTTTCAGCTCTGCTCTGCCATCACTGAGCTGCAGGAGCCAGAGGTGCACACAAACCTTCACTTGTGGACACACCGTGGCCAGTGGCACACTGATAACCTCTGTTCCCTCCACTCTTACTTCTTTTCTTTAATGACTTTTTTTGACCTCTAGCGATTTTTTTCTGGAAGCGTCTGTTTAAACAAGACCTTGGTTCTGCTGGGCAGCAATAAGCTTAGGGCCCATTGCTTTGTCTGTGATTCTTGGATTGTTTTTTCCCTTTTGTAATTCACTTCAATATGTATTGAAATACATTTGCATCTTCCTTTTAAGTGTTCATTCTGTCTCGTAAAGTCCTTCTGCAGTTCTTGAAACTGGCCTTCATCCTTGCCAGCGTGAATAACTTAACATTACCAACAAACTTTTTCACTTCCTTGCTTTTTTCCTGGCTTTTTTTGGTTCTTTTTTTTGTCCTGGGTTGTTTTAAATGTGCTGAAAATGTGAAGTCCCAGCAGAATTTTACATGTGCCTTCCTTTTATTTTCAGAACCAATTACTTTTGCCTCATTTCTATCCTTTAACCAATTGTTTATCCATAATGGATGCCACTGCCTCTTGGTTTCCTTAAAAGACTTTGTAGAGAGACTTGACTTTCAAAGGACTTTTGTTGTATGGTTATTCTTTTTCTCATTCTGGTTCAAATGCCTAGAGTGTGTGTGTCTGTATTTTTGCATATATGTGGATACATACATATTGATAATTCTCAGTATGAGACTAAGCTCGTCTCTCTGTTTTGAATTGCATTTTACAGGCGTAATTATTTTACTGGCGGTTTTCCTTGATGGCTATAAACTTTTAGAATTCAGAATTGGGTTTACTGTGTGTCTTGTGCAGCGTTAAGCTTGTGACTTGACCCGGAGTGTCTCTTAAGAGCATGCAAAAGTCAACATAAATGCCAGGGCTTTAGAATGCCTACAGGGGCTGCTGACAAACTCCCACATCCATTTCATTCTTTTTTTTATTTTAAAGGCTTGATCGGAGACACGACCTTTTTCTTAAAGAATTCATGTTGCATTATGAACTGACACTGCTCTCTGGTGTAGGTGAAGTAGAAGGCTCTTAGTGGAAAGTGTTAATCCTGGTGTTTTGCCTGTGCTGGTTTCTGTCTCCCAGCTGATCAGAGCTGCCTGCTCGGCAGTGCAGAGTGTGCAGTGGGAGCGTGCTCGCAGCTCTGAGCAGCATGTGAGCTGCACCAGTTTGGACTGCTTGTCGCTGCCATGGGGTGTTCTCCTCGGGCTGAAGGTAGAGCTTACAGCTGTAACGTGGTCTGGATATGCCACTGACCACCGAGTGTTTTCCCAAGCCTAGCATTTTGCCTCCCTGTTTCCTGTCTACTTTATCCCTGAATGCCTCTTCATGACATCCAAGACACACCAGTCACAGAGCTCACGTGCTTTGTGTTGCTGCTTAGCGCTTATCAGGATGGACAAAACGGGGAATCTGTTGGGGCTAGTGTTGCATGATGTACAAATGTCTTGGCAGCTGCAGAAACAGGAACCAAACTGGCTTTTCTTTCTGTTTTGCTTTTCCTCCAGCGCCCTGGGATGCCATCAGGAGCTCGAATGCCCCATCAGGGGGCTCCCATGGGTCCTCCAGGCCCCCCATACGTCGGAAGCCCCTCCGTGCGACCTGGGATGCCCCAGACTGTGATGGAAACAACAAGAAAACGCACTGCACCACAGCAGGTCCAACAGCAGCAGGTGCAGCAGCAGGTGCAGCAGCAGCAGCAGCAAGCCACTCAGAACCGAGCTAGGAGGTGAGTGTTCTGGAAAGAAAACACAGGAGGACAATTTGAGGAAGCAAAGATGATACCTGTTTAGCAGTAGGTAAGACCTCTAAGATCAAATGAGACAGAATAGAAGATGTAAGTATTGTCAGTTTTTTAAGCAGGAAAAACACTGGTAAATTTTACTTTTTTTTTGTTTGTGAATGGTCTTGAACAAACTGACCTTTAATAATGTCTGGTTTTGCAGTTACTCTGCTTTTACTTCGCAGGTTTGTCAGGCCATAAATCTGTCGACTATGTTTAGCCTTTAGAATTAATGAACAGTTCTCTTCTAATATAGTAAAATTACTGTATTATTTGTTGCCTGTTCTGTATAGTTGCTCTGATTTCTGACTGGCTAACAAAATAGTTTCTAAATGACACAAGTGGAAAAAGCTTTGGTTTGTCATGTGAATACTTGTACTATGGTCACTCAGAAGAGTGGTCATAAAACTTGCAGTTGTCCCAAGAGTTTTTACATATGAAGTAAATAAATATGCACTGGAAGTAATTTCATGAAATCAGAGGGATTTCTATAAGGAACTTTGTTTTTGAAATATGCCCACCTTGTACATGACTGAATGCATTCTCTCTTAAATAAGTTGGCTGATTTCTTTTTGCCAAGTATTAGACTTCTTCAGTCTCGAGTGTTGAGTGTGATCCGCACACATAGCGTGCAGTCCTCTGTGTGGGCTACCTTTTGCAAAGTCATTATAGCTGTATATACAGCTTCAGGCAGTGTTCTGGTGGTATCATGGAATCCAGTTGTAGGTAAAACGTGACTCTCTAAGCTCAGTTCTTCAGGACCCCTGCTCTGACCAGGTTATATACCTTGGATCAGCAAGCCAGACTTGGGAATGCTTGTATCTGGGATGCATCTGGAAAGGACACTGATCTTGAGAGTATTAATACATTACAATTGAAAAAGGTTGAACATGGAAGGAATGTGTGTGAGTGCAGCACGTGAGCACAAGCAGTGCATGTGTGTCTTGGAGGCCTTGCCCGGCACCACCAAAATGCACATTCTGTAGCACCTCCCAGGAGATTCTCCAGGAAATTGCACAAAATAATGCCCAGCCTTCAGGTACTAGGGCGGATATAACCTGAAAAATTGCCCCTGCTGGATAATTAAGGTAAACTTCAGTCACTAACTAGTTTCCAGGGAGCATTAAAGGACAGTATTTTCTAAAAGTTGATGGCCTAACTCACAGAAGAAAATTCCCCTCCCCCGTTCTTAACTTCAGTGTTTTCTGGTTTGGGACCCAGCAGTGATCTCTACTGCCTTGAGCCCAGTTCACAGCAGTGCTCCCTGGGTACTCAGAGAGCTTCTCTGTTTCTTCTGCCATGCCTTCCCTTCAGATAATGTGTTGAATGTTTTCCCTTTTTTCATTTCCACCTCCCTGTCATTTCTCATTCCGTTTTTTCAGGCACACTTTTCTGTCACGTTGGGTCCAATTCTAGGGGTAAATGAGTTCCATGTTTTCTAGCACGGGCCAAGAAGGTTGCACTTTTTCTTTCTTGGCAGGTTTGGTGGAGACAAAAATCTCACTTCTGTAATAGACTGCTGAAGAACTGGTTGAGACCCAAATTGTTTGGGGATGTTGCTTTGTTTGTTTCTTGCTTTTTATTTGAAGTCTGTGAGGTTGTTGCAGGTACATGCATATCCCACTCCCTTTGGGAGGCTGGGTCTTGCTCAGCCTTTACTTCCAGATTCTGTGAAGTGTTTCAGTGCAGATTTGATTTTGTGAGCTGTGGAAGGTGTTGGGAGTTTCACACCATGTAACATTCCATTCCCATTATTCCTACACTTTTTAAAAGGGACATTGTTCACCTACTAAGTTGGGTGTAACTGAATTTTCTGCCCTCTGCATCTCCAGGCACGAAGAGTGCCTCAGCCCTGGCTTATGTGGAGATGGGGAAGAGTCTAAGAATCTGGCTTATTATTAACAAGCGTAGGAAGAGAGTCTGCCACACCAGTGTGCGTGGAAACAGCTTTTATGTGGACACGGCTGACGACAGACTTCCAGTACAAAGACAGTAAGGAGGGGGGTGTCCTTGTGACATGGCAGAGTGGCAGCAGGTGGTTTGCTTTCTCCCATTTGTCTGTCACAGATGGAGTGATTCATCTCCTGCTTAAGATAAAGGCCTCACAAATTAAAGAGATGAAGAACAGGACCTGAGTTCCGTCTTGGCCCTGTTAGAGAAAGCTGGGTGACAGGTTTGGTGGGCACAAACAGTTCTTAGAATCTGAAGAATTCAAAACACAGTGTATTTGACAGTCTTCCTAACAGTACAGTTTCTCAGGCACGTACACATTTGTGTTTATGTACGTGAGTACAAGTGTGTTTTTAAAAGCACGGCTATAGAAATGTGCCTGTGTATGGGTATGGACACAGTATGTATACACGCTTCAGCCACACATACATCTTCCCACATGTGCGTTCATAAAGATGAAGAAATGTGGAAATGTAAGGCCTTTTACCTTTGTCCATTGCTCATGCAATTTTAGTTTTGTTTTGTTGGTTTGGTTTTGTTGGTTAGTTGGTTGTGGGAGTGTTTTTATTTTTGGTTTTTATTTTGCCTGTTGCCTTTATAAGATTAAAAGGTCTCAGAGGTAATCAAACCTTTTTGCCAGCAGAAGACCGCTCATGCAAATATGTTACAGTAAAACAAGTGTGTATGTATATAAAGAAGGAAGGGTGTGCATATGTGTGTGTTTTCATACATCATATGAAATACACACATATGTATGTGTGTTCTTCAGCGCTTAATTTTGGGCATGATTGAATAAATGCGTGTTGTCTGTTTGAGCGAGTTCACGTGCCGTTTGCAGCCACTCAGCCACTCAGATGTGCACACACATAGGTGTGTCTGCGCACGCCACACGTGAGACTGTCCTCCTGCACGCTTGTCTGTACCTGGAAGCGGCGTGTGCACGTGCACTTGGATACATTGCCGCCCTGCACCACAGAAGGTGCTGTGATCAAAGAACTTACAGACTTCTTTCCAGGATGCATAAGAGAGAGCCCTGATTTGTTCTTACCTAACTGCCTCCCCAGGCTGCTGAGAGAAGGGGTACAAGGTCCTGGGCATGGGTGAGACCCTTTTGCTGATGCATGCACAGCTGTGCAGCAGCATGTGGAGATGTCAGGATAATTTAGCAGGTGGCCTCGTTACTCCTAGATCTGTCACCATGGTAACGTGTTTTTTTCTTTAAAAAATGTACAGTGCCAAGAGGAGGAAGATGGCTGACAAAATTCTCCCTCAGAGGGTGAGTCGCTTTCATTTCCTATTCCCTTCACAATCAGTTAAGCATCTTAGTGTAATTAGAGGAATTTTAGAAAATTCTTTCACTTTTTGTTTAAAAATCTAATTAAAAAGTAAGTAGGCAGTGGGTGAAAGTCTGGAGAGCCAGGCTGGGGCTGGGCTGGGGGCTGGGAGCGTGGAGCAGCCCGGCCTGCGCGGCCTCGTGCCTGGGTTAGCCGAGCCAGCACTGCCGCTTGCTGGAGGGACCGTGGTGCTGGGCTGCCAAGCGACAGCTCGGCACTGGGGCCCTCGGGTCTCCAGAATGCTTTTGATCCATTTTTGAGGCTGGCCAAAACCTGGTCCAGAGTGTGGCTGTACCTGAGGGGATGGGCTCAGACTCAGGTCTCTGGCCCAGTAGAGCTACCAGGTTGTGATTTTTGTGGTTGTGTCACCGTAGCACTGAAGTGAACCCGTGTAAACAACAGAGTCCAAGGGGTCTGTGTTGTCTAGAGAGTTACTAATTCTCTTATCCCTGGGGATATGTCTAGCTTTTGGTGTCTGCCTATGTTTGATCCTCAATGCTTACATCATCTACTTCCTTTCTAAACATTGGGATTTCTCTCTGTTCTCCTCTCTCATTATTCCCAGACTTTTCCTTTCCTTTACCCTCTTCAGTACAGTTCCACAAGAACCTGCTTGGTCCCAAAGGCTTCAAAACACACACCCTTGTCACATCCTAGTCTCAGTTGCTTTGACTGCTGGTGCTTTTTCTAGGCTCAGAATCCCTTGGATAGATGTGAACTTTTCCTCCATATCCTTTTCAAATTTTCAAGCTCCACTGCTAGTGTGAGCCCAAACTTGCGAGCAGGCTCCAAAATCTCTTCTCTGACATTTCACAGGTGCTTACTACCAGCCATCCAAAGAGGTGAGCCCACTTTGGTACTCCTGATGTCATACTATCACTTCTTCTCTTGTCATTCCTGCCACCTTCTGAAAGCAGAGCCTCTCATATGTAAGCCATTAGATCTCATGTTGCTTGAAAGGACAAAGCTACCATTAAACCCAGACCTTTGAACTACTTGCAGCCTCCCTGGTAATTGTGTTGAAGCTTCATTCCTGCTCTGCTGGTGCTCTGTACTTTTTTATAATGAAAGCAAAGTTTCTTGTACTGTCAGTTTTGTCTGTCCCACACAAACTGTTTCCACAGACAGTGATACATCCTGTGTAGTGAGGCTGTTGCTGGAAGTATATGTCCATTTTGAGGCACTTTTAGTTTTGTTTTGTTGTTTTGGTATTGTTGGTTGGTTGGTTGGTTGTGGGAGTGTTTTTATTTTTGGTTTTTATTTCGCCTGTTGCTGTTAGAAGATTAAAGGTCTCAGAGGTAATCAAACTTTCTGGCCAGCAGAAGACCACTGACTCTGTTTACCAAGTCCATGATAATTCTTTAATAGGTAGAGCCTTATATAGGTGTGTCAAAAATCTCTACAGATGCTTTCAAAACCATTCTGTCATCAAATTTTCTTGCTTTTCAGTATCTTTGTTGCTGCCTGCCAATAGCTTTAACTGATGGAGTAGCAAGGCAATTGCTAGAGGTCTTTTCTGCAGTGGGGTTTTTATCAGAGCAGCTGCAGTGCTGGTATCAGTGACGTGACCTCTGTCTGGGTTAAGGTACTCTGTTAGGCTGCAGTTAGTGTGTCAGAAATCTCTTACACCATCTGTGGGATGAAGAAATGCTGTGTACATCGTTGTCCTGTCAAGTGGAGGATTTGCACTGGTGGCTGTGGAGTGCACGTGAAACACAGGGTAAAACTTGCAGCTTTCTGGAACTACCTCTGGAGTGGTTTTGCAGCCAGTCAGCATCTGTTACCCGCAGACTTTTTGCAGACTCCTGCTTATGTTTTCTGGGAACTTTGAAGGGGAGAGGGGAAGATATTAAATACATTTTACTCTTGAAAATGATCTTATGTAGTAGTGGGAAAGGAGGTGCCTTCTCAGTATTCCTCACTATGATAATGACTCAGGCAGTTGGCACAGGTAGCCTCTAGTTGGATTTCCAGGCCCTCTGGTCAAGCCTGTGCCATAGTCCTGGAGCACAGTGCTGGCTGGGTAGGATCACTGAGCCACTCCAGGTCAACTATTTGAGAAGGATTTAATTTTGCAGGAATATAATAGTATGAAAAATTCAACCCAGCAAACTATTGCACATAGGAAGATTGGATTAGGGAACTGCATGGGACATCCTGGCACTTCCAGTCTGGTTCCCTCTGTCATGGAAGCCATGACAGAACTGACACCTCAAGACTAGTTAGGTTCCTTACTTGAGACGTACTTCCGATCTGGCAGCTTGGGTTTTTTTGTTTTGCTAGGCTCGGCAAGGGAAGTGCTTTTAGCTTGCCAAGTAAGAGGCGCTCCCCTCTTGAAATCCTCTTAGTCATTTGTTTTATCTATTCCAGGTTAAATTAATCTCTTTCAAACCTTTTTAAATCTACCTCTCAATAAACCAGAACTATACATTGTAGGAGAGATTACCGGTATCACCAGTGCTTAAATGCCACTCCTGCATTTTTATCTTTACTGGAAATAGCACTGCAAATTGGTATTGCTGTGCTTTTTTTTTTTTTTTTCATGGCCTTTCCACATTGATACAGCCTCTGGTCGTTCTGTGATTGGCTAATACAAGTATTTCTGCTTTCTGTCATATGCAACTGATGAATTCCCATATTAGAGCAGAATTTAGACTCTGAGGCATGATCCTGTGCTTTGTAATGCTGTATTTCATCCTATCTCCACTATACAGTTCTGAGCTTCCTTACATTCTCTGTACTATCATCTGCCTTGCAATGACAGTGACACCCAAATTTATCATTACTAAGTTTTCTTGGCATACTTCTCCTTTTTGTACAAGAACTATTAATGAATGGTCCATGAGGTACTTCCTGCTTAATACTTTTTTGCTATGCCAGGTCTTGTTCCAAACCCTATTTTTCAGTCTTAAGGAGTGGTTCCCTTTATGACTGTATGTCAAATGCTTTACTTAAATGCAAGGTGATTGTATTGACTGCATATCTTTTGTCTAAAATGCAATTTTAATGAACACAAGAAATTGGTTAAGCTCAGGTTGACATACTATAACATCATGAGGTTTAATATTTTTTTATAGCGTATTTAACATTAACTCCAGTTCCATCCAGCAGGTTCTTTCCCATCCCATTTTCCTCATTTCTGGATCTTTCCCTTGTTCACACCTGGTTGTTGCTGAAACCCTCATTCACTTTTGGAGAAGTTCACTGGCATCTTCATTCACAGCTGGGGACCTAAATCTCTGGAGCTGATGTTGCCTTTGTGACCCAAGTTTAGCAGTTGTGCCTCAATTTTGACCTCAGATGACAAACTGTCTGTAGGGACACTTGACTGCACCTCAGATTGCACCTCTTTCTCCAGGCCTTGCCTCCTCATTACTTCTGGTCAGTCTTATTTTCTCGTAGTGTTGAGTCATTACATTTTTTTCCCAGGAACTGTGAATGTGATCCATTCTGTTTCTTTAGCTTCCTTGCCCACCCATTCTGATGCAAGAATCTCAGCTGAAAACTATTCTGGCTCCATACCTGTGCCTGTCTCTGCTTTTCCTTGTTTAACTTGCTGAGTGGAGTGCAACTTTGAAACAGCAAACTGCCCCTCCTTCAGTGGCATGCTTGTCTCTTAGTATTGGCTGCTGTTCTTCCCACTCAGCCCCAAATTCCTGAGGACTTTTTGTCTAGCTGTGCTGACAGGTTTTTGTACACCTGTCCTCTCCTTTTCATCCTCTCTACTTCATTTTCCTTTACGCAAATATTTAGTCAATTTTTGCTGCTACTGTTCACTGACCACCATGTGGAATTCTCTGCACAGATCCCATGCCATAATAGCTGTCCTGCTGTGGTTTGGTCACTGCATGGCTGTTGTCCACCTCTTTCTCCATCTGAGCCAACCAGAGGTGAGGAACACCTGGATCTGCCATTCACTTGTAAGAAAGAAGAGGTTAGGGGTGTGATAATCAGTGGTAGCCTTGGATATAGCAACTGTGAAATAAAGAAATTCAAGATCGTCCAGGGAATGAGGAAGGAGGGTAGTCAAGTACAAACCCTGGACTTTAGACAAGCAGAGTTTGACTTCTTCAGGGGACTGGTACTTGTGGTTCCTTGAGAAGCAGCTCTGAAGGGCAGTGGCTCAGGGAAGCTGGGAGGTCTTTAAGGATCTTTAAGAGCAGCCTGTTTTAAATGCAGGAAAATGAGCAGATTTATGAGGAGCCCAGAATAGGGAACTCACGGAGGTGGTCCCAACATCAAAAGGCAATGTAAAAGAAGTGAAGCAGGGACGGGCTACAGAAGAGGAGATTAGAAACGTTGCCTGGGCATACAGGGAATGGTTTCGGCAAAGTCAAAGCTCAGCTGTAGTTGAGATCTTCAAGGGACATCAAGGACAAGAAAAGCCTTCTACTATTGCACTAGTAATTAAGGCTGACCAAGGAAAACGTGTGCCCCATGGTGAGTGAGCTGGGTGATCCAGTGATGACAGACACAGTAAGTCTGACGCACTCAAAGCCTTCCTTGTTCAGTCTGCACTAACAATGCCTCCCATGCCCTGTGGTCAATGAACACATCCAAGAGGAACAGCTGACAGTGGACAGAGATGGGGCCAGGGATTAGTTGAGGAAAGTTGACCCATACCACTCCATGATACCCAACAGGCTGCATCTGAGGGAGCTGAGGGAACTGGCCAATGTCCTTTCAAGGCCACTCCCTCATCCATAAATAGTCTTGTATCCAGGTTGGGACATTCTGGTCTAAATGGGCTGACAGCCATGTGGTTGGGTGATGAGGCTGAGAAGGTGGCTAATGGTTGCACTTGGCCATGAAGACATTGACATCAGAGTACTGCAGGGATGTGTCCTGGCAGCTGTTCAGTCCAGCATCTTTGCCACTGGAGGAGGCAGTGCAGTGCTTGCTTATAAATCTACAGATGACGCCAGCCACTGGGTGGGGAAACCAGTCGATATGCTTGTGGACAGGCTGGAGGAATGAACCAGCTAGAATTTTATGAAATGCAACTAAGTCAGATGTTCTTCCTTGGGAAAAGAGGAGGGCTGCCTGGCTGGGAAGCAGCGCTGCTGGATAGGCACTGGTGGACAGTGAGCTGAGTGTGAACAGGAGGTATGCCTTGTCAGCAAAGATGACTAACAGCGTCCACAGCTCTGTGGCCAGGAGCACAGCCAAGAGATTGAGGGACTTGATTACCCTTCTTTGCTCAGTACTCATTAGCTCACTGCTAGAGCACAGTGTCCAGTTTTGGGATCCCGAATTCAAGAAAAACATTGGCAAACTGGACTGAGTTCAGTGGATGATTGTCAGGTTGATTGAGTGACTGGATCAGCACATGAGGGAAGACTGAGACAGCTGGCCTTGTTCATCCTGAAGGAAGGCTCTGAGGGGACCTAGCAACAGCAATGGCTTGCCAGCTGCTAAGAGAGGAGGACAAAGAACATGGATTGCTTTTGCCATTTTACTGGACTGTGTTACTGGCCCTGTGGTAGTCAGTCAGAAATCCTCCTCAAACCACTCTCTCTTAGGGGTCGCAGGGTGGCACAGTTACGATTTATAAGGAGTGTCAGCCCTTAGCTGTCTTTCTTTGACTACCGTAGAAACCTCACTGGTAGAGACACTTTTGTCAATAAGCTGTAGGCTAAAGTTTCTTAAGTGGGGAAACTGTCCGGTAGCTGCCAAGTCAGACTTCAGTCACTGCCACTTAAGATTTAAAAATTCTGATTCTCAACAATACCTGTGAAATGTGTGGGTTGTGTGCATCTGCCATAGGTAGTAAAAAAATGGCTCAGGATCAAATTGAGCTTGTCAGACATGGGGGAGTAAGAGGTCTTGGATTTTGTTACGTCTCTCAAAGACGGGAATTCTAGGGTAGCCTAATTCTAAAGAAGCTGCCAAAATTCTAAAGAAGCTGCCAAATCTCTATTTATTAGTGATTTTCTTTTTTTTTAAATCAAGATGGCTGAAACTGTTTTGTTTGTCCTGCTTAGGCAGAATGTTCAGTGAAGAGTGCAGCTCCAATTGTTCCTGCCTGAAATGGGTCCAATTTTATTTATTGGGTTTTTTTCTGGGACCTTGGAGGTGCACAACAGTAGGACTTCTGAAAGTTGTGCAGGCCAGCTGTTGTACAAAACAGGTTCAGATTACATCAGCTTGCTCAGGACCTTGTCCAGATGGGTTCTGAATACCTCCAGCCAAGGATGGACACTCCAGAGCATTTTTTGGCAGCCTCTTGCAACATTTTAATACCATCATGTGTTTTGTTTGTTTTGACAGAGGTTTTTTTTACAAACCGATTCCTTACAGGGAGTGAATTGGCCATGGTGCAGTGACTTTCTGTTGCCTCTCACCCTAATCGCATGCACCTCCAAGGGGAGGCTGGCCCTGTCTATGCTTCACGAGTCCATATGGCAGTCGCACTCACCCAGGCGATCTCCTTTTCCCTTTTCTCCTCCAGGCTGGAGAAGCTCTTGCAGCTTCTCTCGGCAGGTCTGTGCTCCAGCCCCCAACATCCTACTGAGCCTCTGCGGGCCTCGCTCCAGAGTGTCACATCTTTGTGGTCCTGTGCCCACCAGTCCAGATCCAGTTTCACCAGCGTGGCGTAGCAAGGAAGAGCCTCTTTCCCAGGCTTGATGGCAACACCTGTGCTAATACAGCCCCCTTTGCAGCTGACCTTTGCTATGGCTGCCTTACCCCACAGACTCCTTCTGCACTTGTTGTCTGTGCATCAGGGCCCCCAAGTCCTCTCCTGCCAACCTGTTTTCTACCCCGCCCGGTGCCCACCTGTCCCCCTGCACGGCGTCATTCTATCGCAGAAACAGAACTTCTCCTGTGCTGAACTTCACCAGGCTGAAGTGCCGTCCTGTTTCTGCGGCCTGTCAGGGTCCCTCTGAACGGCCTTGCTGCCCTGACTGACTTGGGCTCAGGACCCTGGGAGGCCTGAGGACAGGACTTAACCAGGAGCAATGGAGCCAAAGACAACATGGAGAGCCACAGCCTTCTCTGTGGCTTTTGATGTGAGCAGCAGAACCAGACCCAGACCTGGTTCTGGGTCTTCTGGGTTCTCCTTAGCTTTCCTTCTGCTGCTGAGCTTCTTGCGGAAGGCTTCCTCATTGCTTTCCCCAGCCTGCTGACTGCCATCATTGCCTTCCAAGCTGTTGTACTGTGACAGCCATAGAAGCTATCCAAAGATGTTGTTCGTATCCCAAAATTTGTAGTGTTGCAGCTGTTCCTTGGTTTCTGATTCTGTCTCTCAAGCCTTGCACATCTGTTTACAGGCAGGTGTGGTGGGTCCCCCACATTGTGCTGCTTCTACAAGGAAATTGTGAGAGGCTCTCCCATCAGGCCGTTCTTTCCACACTGTCCTCACTGCCCCCACTTCCAAGTTGGCCATTTTTTTGGTCACCATTGATAAAAAAACCTGTGGAAATCAAGGATAAAAATGCATAATTTAGTAATAGTTGCTTTTTACTATTTTTTAAAAGTTTGAAACATTAGAATTTTCACAATAGAAAGATAAACAACTCCAGCCTCTAGAAAGGCACTGTCTTACTAATGTTAATAGTAATCTCTTCCAGTTATCCATGTAATTCTAAGACAAAGTGTAACTCTATATGCTTCAAAACCTTGGCTGACAAGATGCTGCTTCTGCTAGGTGCTTTCTGGAGTTTCTTCAACTAGATGAAGGCTGGAATGGAGAATTTAAGTGTTGAAATACTATTTTCACATTTATAGTTAGAACTTTTGTAGAAGAGTGTAGACTTGCATGGAGCTATGAACTTTCCAGTTAGGGCAAACCATGCAAGAAGAAGGAATTAGGCAGGCTGCACAGATCCTTATCACACAAACATTATCATGCCTCCAAAAGATTATTCCATTAGTAGGGTGAGAACGCAAAAGACTGTAAGAGCTGCCAGAACTGGCCTGTGTGAGCCTTTGATCTAGCCCAAAATCCCATCTTTGCTGTGACCATAACACATCCCTAGAGAAGAATACAAACATAGCAAGTACAGTCCTTCTCTCAAGTGCTCTGCCAGCCCGTGGCTATTTGCAGTTCAAGGAATTGGATGCAGTTTTGTCTTTGGCTGATTTTGAAGTGTTTGTGCTTTTTAACATCTTATAATATTTAACATCCAGTTTGGTTATGGGAATGGAATAGGAAATACCCTTTCACTTTCATGTGGTAAAAGATGTAAAAGTGTGGAATAGAAATATTTATTGAAGGTTTCTGCTGTTTCTACAAACTTACTAGAAATTTTGTTAGATTCTGAGTCTAGTACCCATTGAACCAGCTGGAAAGGTTGTATCACCTGTGTTGTATAGGCTGTATCTTAAGGACTCTGTAGGCCTCTCCCTGCTTCACCATGTGCCTGGGGGGTTCACGAACTGACTCTGATGGAACTTGGCATTAAAGATCTGGAACTACTTTCTCAGTCCAGAATTTTAATTGACTGCAGCACACCATGATTGATTTCCTCAGGCAAGGAACTGAGGAATCTTTTCATCTGTGCAGAACAGGAAGAAACTGTTGGGATGTGTTGTTGGGTCCAAAGATGTGCACTCACTTCCTCGCTGCCCTTACTCTGCAAGCTGTCTGTCAATTCCTTGATGTTTCCAGGGTAATGCTTGGTCTTCGTGCTCGTGTTTCTTTTATTATTCTGCTGATACTAACACTTTGAGAAAGCATATAAGCAGTTAAAAATATAATGGTTCAGCTAAAGCTGAACAGAATTTTTTGCTCTGTGGCTTCTGCTTTTCCAAAGTATCGATCTTGCTGTAAGTAGAGCAGGTATTCTGCCACCTCAAAACAAACTGAGTAGGTTGAAAGAGACATTTATTTGATAATCTTAATCAGTCTAAATACAGCGGGGAGAAATTGTTCATCTTCAGGCTGGAAAAGAAAATTATTAAGAAAGGGATGACAAAAACCTGTAGAACATGTGGGAAAGGTGCCTAGGGAATGCCTGCCCACCACTGCTCCAGCAGTGCAGGGAAATGGCATCAAATGAAGCTCACTGGTGGCAGGCTCCAAATGAGCAAAAGGAGGTATTTCCTCCCACATTGCCTGGTGAGGTTCTGGAACGCTCTGCCTTGGGCTATTGTGGATATTAAAAAGGCAGCAACGTTCAAACCTTGTCAGAGACACAGTACTAGGAGAGCCAGCTATTGGCATGACCTCGTGCAGTAGTTGTCATGTCCTTGCAGAACACAGGGAACAGGTGCATGCCTGGTGTCTCTCATATGGGTGTTTGTGTCTTACACCAGATATAAACTGTAATTTTAACTGTAACTAATTCTGTTCTAAAGCAAAACAGGAATACCAACTCACTTTTAATTCCTATGGAAATATTATAACAGTTAAATATTTTAGTTACATAGGTGAAAGCTAGAGTGAATATTGTAGAAATAGACAAGGTTGTCTGGTAGATCTGTTTTAATTACTTACAGTACCTTTTTTTTATGGTTTGCCTGCATGAGGTATTCCAAATGAAGAACCAGCATTTTCATTTAAGGGTATACTTACCCATTTCTGAGCTCAGTTCATTAGGTCTTCCTTCCAACCTACTTCATATCCCCTCCTCTGCTAACTTCCTTGTAAAAGAGAAAATAAAAAGGGGGGGTGTCAATAGAACTAATGTAGTTAACTAATGTATTAAAATACCAATAAAAGTTGGCAGGATCATAAGTTGAGACCTGATAGCTGGTTGTGTTGAAACTTTGATGTGAAGGTCAATTTCGCCTTAGCCAGGGAGATGTACTGGCGAAGGCTGTCATCCTACCTGACAGTTTTTACTTACAATGGGTAACACTTGTTTTTGAAACATCAACGTGAACACCCCCCCTCTTTTAGTCTAGAGAGATGCAGCACTCTTCTAGTTTTGAACAGGACAAATTCACTGCACTTTGGATTGCCGAGAGTAGTGGCTCCCTCGCTGCTGGTAGCTAAGCCTCACTTAAAGGAAACAGCCATGATTCAGGCCTTGTGGATTCAGGTGGGGTCTTCCAGAATCCATTGGCTTCAGTTCTGTGCTCCCGCTTTTCAGTCTGTGCTTAGCCCATGTCACTGAGATCTGCCTCGCTGCCTGGGAACTGCTGTCAGAGAGAGAACTCCTCTGGGCACATCTGTCCGAGGGCTGGGAATGTGTCAGTATTGCTGTTCTGGAACACGGCAGATTCATGCTTCCAGTGCTTGGATATTCCTTGCTTCCTTCTCAGATCCGGGAGCTGGTTCCTGAGTCCCAGGCCTACATGGATCTCTTGGCCTTTGAACGCAAACTAGACCAGACCATTATGCGGAAGCGCGTGGATATTCAGGAAGCACTGAAGAGGCCAATGAAGGTATGTTGTGAAAAGTTTGTAGATTGTGTCAGGGGAGAAAAACAATTTTTGTAGTAAATGGTGGAAATACCTTTCCAGTAAAAGTCCCATTAACAGAAATGCTTTGAAATAGGTCAGACAAAGCTCCTAAGAGCAAATGGCTGGGAATCAGCACACAAAGAAAAGTGGTAGAGAAAATTCTGTGGCTATTACCAGCTCTAGCTTCTGAAAGTCTTAAATAAGGGGAATAATAGCCTAGGGATAAATAAACACTGGTTTGGGAACTTTGTAGTAAAATGATAAAAAATGAGAAAATAAGAGATTAGAGGGGTGTGCTGAAGGTATGTATTACATTTCCAATTCAAATTCAGTCAAAAGTGGAACTTATGGAGTACCAGAATATACAATGGGAAGAATTATTTACAGAAATGATTATTTGTGTAAGAAAAGAATCGATGAGATTTTCTGCAGTTTCTATTAGATCAAGTCCAGCACTTCACTTTTCCTAATATCCCACTGAAATGGTCTAAGTTTTCTGAGTCTATTCATTGGAATCATGGAAGAGTTCAGATAGGAGGAAACTGAAGTTACCTAGTTCAGCCTTCTGCTAAAAACAGGGTTGTCAAGGCCTTGTTGAGTTTTGAAAATCTGTAAGGATGGAGGTTTCACAGCCTCATCAGGCAGTCTGTTACAATTTTTGTCCACTCTCATTGTGAAGAATTTCTTTTCATGTCTCATTTAAGTTCTTGTGACTGTGTGGGGTAGCCCATATTCATTCATCTAGTAATTCCCATAGAATGAAGGGTTTTGTATATGTATGTCCGCTGTGAAGTAAAGCTATTGTTCTTGTCTTTACCACAGTGATGGGAGTCAGCCCAACAAAGATCAATATTCCATTGTGTTTGTCACTGTACAGGTATCTGATCAAATGTGGAAGGCTTTTACCTCTTGATGTTTTTCCAGTTGATATATGTGAAACAAAAAACCAAACAAATAAAACCAAAAAACCCCCAAAAACAAACAAACAAAAGAAACAATTAAGTTCCATTAACATACCTAGATAGATAGGAAACTGAATCGTGGATGGTCTAAATCACGAGTTCATTGTTAAAAAGTGTTGTGCAGAGTAGATTGGACTCTCAGAAGAAATTATTTGTCTTACCTTCTTGATATGGGTAGAACACTGTTCTTTTAAACTAGCTAGGAATCTGGCCATGTTTAAAAGTGATTGAAGGCTTTGACTTGAATTCATAAATCAGTAGGAAATTGTTTCTTCTGTGCCAAACTCTTTAATGAGGGACTTAACAGGTACACAGCGTCCCAGCTGTAAGCTGTGCAATGGAGATATTCAGTGTCTGGGATAGGGAAGAGTGTAGGATACACAACTTTCTACAGAAACTGTAGACAGAAAATTCTGTTTCCATCTAAGGCTCAGCAAACGCATTTTAAGTATCAGTTGCTCAGTTAACATCTAGAGAATGATGAAACAGATGTTTTTCAAATTCGTGTATAGGTAGTCCTAGCAGACCTGTCAAAATAGAGCTAAACCTAGATAAACTTGGGTTTTTCTTAATGTTAAGTATTTTCATTTTATTGTAGTTGCAGAATTGGTAACAGCAATAGAAGTTATCTCTGCATTTCCATCTCTCATCAAAGGTCTTGTAATTTTGAAAACAGTGTTTCTCAAACTGGGACTGTAATCCTGGGAGAAATATGAACTTGTCTGAGGTATGTGAAATTATGTAGGGAATATGCAGGATTTCTCAGAATTATCAGCTGTAATTGCAGTTACAGTGTTAGTCGCAGTGATTGAGCTGTAGGTAGAAACAGTCATAGGGAACCACAGGTTTATGGTCTAATGTTGCTCAGGCTGGGGGTTTTTTTCTACCTGAAGACTAACCATTCTGGGGAAATTTTAGGGGGATGTGGTTTAAGCATTTTTTTCCTGAGGACAGTGCATAAAATATGTTTGGCTTGTTGATCCTACTTGGATCTCGTGAGAACAGTTGCACTGTTGAACCAGGTGACAGCTGTGGGATGGCTCAAGAAGTGAGGAGGCCTGGGGGTTGTGCGGCTGTTGAAGGGAGAAGTGGCCTTCCCCACCTGTCAGCTCCTTTGACCACTGTCAGCAGCCCCCTTCAGCTGCCAGCTTTTCCAGTTTAGATCCTGCCTTGGCAGTTTTCTGCTAGTTGGGCACTGCTGTGTTCTCTATTCTTCCTCAGCCAGTCCTGCATTCTTGGATTGCATCTGTCATTAGAATCTCAGAATTCCTTGTCTGCAGAGCAGCATTAGCAAGAGTCCTTGTAGTGACTTCATGGAAGACCCACATGGTCAGAATTACAGAAAAAACTTTTAGGAGGTAGTCAGGCAGACAGGGATGTTTGATAGATATAGCAAGCTCCATGGCCTGAAAGAAATAGAAACCGTACACTCAAGTCCAGACCAGTCGTTAAAGAAGAATGAATTACTGAAAAATCTATGCAGCTCTAAGGCCGTGGTGGACTTTGGGAGTGGGATTTATTTGGCTAAGTATAGACATATCCATTTTATTCACTTATATGTGAGCTAGTCACTCTTGGCTCCGTTCATAGTTGAGAGATTAAGTTGGTATAGGCAATGGTGTTCAGGGCACAATTCTTCTCATACAGAAGTGGATGTTTAAAAGAATATAGATAAATAATGCCCTAAAAAATGCCTATTTCTCTCCATTGTGTAAGCCTGGGATAGACAGTTGTGGGCACAACCATAATTTTAAGACTGAGATGGTTTTCATCCCAAAGCTTGAACTAGGGTCTCCTGACTGAAAGAGGGATGAGACCCATGTCACAAGCAAAGGCTCCTACTCCAAGTCCTGGCACCACAGACAGTACTTCGGTCTGACGCAAACCAGCGACTGTCATCCAGGGACCGTCACTCTTTTGCAGTGAACTGGTGTGGGACATTCAGTTTACCAGATGCGTATAGTTGCAGTTTCCAAACTAAATTATCTGCTTCCAGGTTCTCCATTTTTAGGTTAAAAACAAGTAGCAGCGTCAGAATACCATCATAGTGTCTCTCTCCCTGGTGTTGTGAATTGAGATTTTTTCCCCCACTTTCAGGTTTTAAGATGACTGAGGAATTGATATCAGATTGTTGCCAGAAAGCAATTTGGTTTTTTTTCTGAAACACTTGTCTGGTGGCATAATTTTATGTGTTATGCTTTTTGGCTTTATGAGATAAGGAAAATACGAATACCTAAGCTCCTTCTTTAATCAGTCAGTGTTTTAAATATGTCTTTCAAGTTCTTTAATGTTCTCTTTTCTCAGGTAAAAAATTCATTCCTCCCAATCACTGTAGAAAAATAGTTTTTCAGTGCACCTGGCTTCTTCTTATTACCTGTCACTATACAACTCCTCATTCTCTCCTTAGAAAGTACAGTATACAACTACCAAATAAGCTGCTACAGCTGATTTTGTAGACTGTTGTGCATACTAATTTCCATTTTATTCCTCTGTAGCATTTGTTTCACCTTTTTTTGAGTTTTGTTATTGTTGCCTAAGCTTTTATAGAACTGTCTACAAGTGTTTTTCAAGCACTGCAATTTTGAACTCAGTGAATATTATCTCGTTCCTTTTATGATTCATGTTGCTTGTGTAGTCTACCAAGTCACTGATTTTTCTGCTTTGGGTTGGCCATTTTTAAGTTCTTGTCCATTTTTTTTTCAGGAGTTACCTAACTAATTTTGTTTCCTCTGCAAATTTTGACATACCTTGCTGCTGCTCTGAGTGAGATGCCTCTATATTCCAGCTCTGATATGGACACACTCTGTTTAACTTGGGTCTTTTATAATGATCAGACAGTGGTCATTGTTTTTTCTGTCTCCTGATTTTTACTCTCCATGCTACCACTGCTCATTTTGCTTCCGAAAATGTTTTTTTCTGTGAGATCAGTAAACAGTTGCTCTGTTTATGCAAAGGCAGAAACACAGATTTTAGTATTTTCTGTGCTTTCTGCTTGAGGTTTTTATGCTATGTTGAGGTTCGTAGAAGTTCACCCATAAGATATACTTAGAGAGCTCTTAACACAATACTGCTTGTAAGACTGGCAGCCAGATTTTCTTGAGTCAATCAGCAACAGACTATCTGCTAATAACTTTGTTTGTTTGTTTGAAATCCCAAGCACAGCTTCCCTGGAAGCGTCCTGGACGTTTTGTGTCCAGCCTTGAGGGTTCATTGAAGGAAACTTTAACTTCAGCAGTTAATGTCTGGGGGATAACACATAGATCATGGGATCATCATGTACTCACTTCCTGATTTGACTTGTTAGGGATTCAATACTAATGGAAACTGAAGAAAAAAAAGTAACACTGTAAACCAGGGGAAGTTTTCTGAAGGATTTGACGGATTTCCAGCATTTCACTCATTTACTTGAACTTAAAGCTGTATTGATTTGTGTGAAGATGACATCGGAAAACTTGGAGAGAGAGCAAGCTGTAGCTGTGCTGTTCCACCACTCCTGTCAGCCTCCCATTCAGACCTGTTTGATTTCACATGAGCTCGCCCAGCAGTTGTGCTGAGACCTTTGCAGGAGTTCATTGCTGACATGACTGCTCATCTGTTACACATGATTATTTTTTTCCTTTCCGTTTTCTCAAGGAGAAATTGTAAGTGAAATGCAATGGGTTTAGGGGAAGGCTTTTCATTTTAATATGACTGCTATGTAAAGTTCCTTTTGCTAAAGTGAGGTCAAAGATCCGTATCTTACTCTTAGAGAACAAGGAGATCAAGCATTTGCTGATTTTTGGACAAGAGATGATTTGATTCACAGTGTTGATCAGGTCTCTGTGAAGTTCCCCCTGCTTAACTTTGCCTTTGTGGGTGGTAAAGTTCTGGTGTGTCTGAAGAGATGAAGTGTGATGCTTTCTCTTTGCCCTAGAGCTGTAAGTCTTCTCCTTAGTTTTTGCTCCCAACTACTGAGGATCCTTTGGTTGCTTCCTTTTCTGTTCTCTGAGAATCCACCATACAGAGAAGAAAATAAATTTTAGGTCTGTGTGATAAAGCGCATGGCTAAGAAATTTGCAGAATTTATTGAAGGGCAGTGGCTTCTTGCCACTGCTTTATTTAAGCTGCAAAGCAATCAAGTTGCACATAACTTTTATCATTTCCTGCCTGGATGAGATGGAGTTGATTAACTGGAGATGGAAGATTATGTCATTCTGAGAGCCTTCTGGATATGAACTTGACATTATTGTGGAACACAGGGGTACTGACAGTGAACCGAACACAGTGGTTTTGGGTGTGTGTCAGCAGCCGAAGAGACTTTATGGTCTGTATAGTGACTCTAAAACCCCACCCAGCACCATGTTGGTGTCTTCCTTCCTTGAGCTCAGTTTTGACTGTAGTTCATCTCTGAACTGGCATCTTCCAAGACTGGACATCCTTATGACAGCAGTATAGCTGTATATGCTGGAGTTGTTACTCACTGGGTAGATCCCTTCAGGTAGCATTCGGACTATACTCTTGGGTCCCAGCCAAGGGTCTTGCTTCACAGGCTCGATGGTAGTTTAAATCAGCTGCCAGGAGAATAGTCATGGTAGGAGAGAAGGAGCTTGAGGGTCCAAAGCAACTGTTCCTGGCTGTAGAGCCATGGTTCTGAAATTTTGCTAGGGATTTCTAAATTTATGTTCTTAAAATTCCACTGCACGAAGTGTGCATTACCACTGCTGGTGATAAGGGTATGTAGGGCAAGTTCAAGTGCCATTGTCTAGTTCCCTGGACCTGGAAGAGGAGACAGTCGGCTTCCCAAAATGTCTGGGAGCAGAACCGTTCCCAGGTAGCTCTTAAAACCCCCAAGTGGTGCTGGCGACACTAGATGTGTAAGGAAGAGGTAGTAGTAATTCTGGAAAGGGCAGAAAAAGAAGGAAAAAATGGAGCAGCAGCAGGGAAACATGGAAAAAACGGAGGAGCAGCAGGAAACAAACAAGATGTGGACATGATGGCAGCAGCTTCAGAAAGGTTGTTGAGGTTTGAATGTGTCTAGGTCAGTACAGTGTGGTACAGGGCATGTTGGGCTGTTCAAGCAGTGTTCATGGGCAGATGCCTCTTTCACAGTTTCTTACGCTGCTCTCCGGAACATCTCTGGCGGGTCTGGCTGACTCTGCAGGTCATGCCTGAACCCTGGAAGTCACAGAGTTGCTGGAATAAGAGCAAACCTGAAGAAATGAACCATTTTCAAGGACACGTGCAGAGAAAATTTGGTTTACAGAATTTTATTTTTTTTTAGTTTTATTTTACCCAGCAAATGTCAGTTTTCCTCCTTTATGTTCCCTTATTCTGTTTTGTGTTCTAATGAAGATTTTTATTAGATTTAAAGCCCACTTGGTGCTGAAGTATTCTTGCAGCTGTACAGTTGCCCTACCTGACTGGTTTCTTGAGGAGTCAAGCAAGGATCTTTCTGTGGTTGCATTTAAGAGATTATTACTGCCTTAACAGTGTTGCAAATTTGTGGTACCTTTTGGGCCAAAATCTGAAGACAGCCCCCAGGGTGCAGGTTGGACATTTTGTTGTCGGATAGAATGTTTCTACCCGGCAGAGGCTGGAGGCACAGCATGTCACAGTACAGACAGGTTGTCAGTAGTGTCTGTATCACGTTGGAGTCAAAGGCTAAAAGGCTTTCGATGTAAAAGCAAGATACGTAAAAAGTAGGAGAAATGATCATTTTAGAGACACCCATTACTTAGTATTTTTATTCACAATTATTCTAAATTCCTTTCTGATGGAGAAGTCAGCTCGTATATAGGTGTTACAGTCAGGAAAGAGTTAAATCTAAGAGAATTTGTTGTGTAAGACCAAACACTCTAAATTGAAGAGAGAGATGCAGGAGAGACAACCAAATGATTTGCAGACTCAGACTCTGGCAAAGCAGGGAAAGTATAGGGAAGCCAGTAGGAGACCAGTTCTGAAACGTAAGCTGCACCTGGCTTGTCCATGACTTGAAAGACTAAGAGAGTGCTAAGGCACTATCAAAGGAAAAGAGTGAAAGTGTGGAGGAGAGGAGTTCGATACTTCACAGTTCATTTGGGTGTTGTTGCTAACTTGGTTTTAGGTGGAGTGGACAAGACATCTAGAGAGAAAGGGAGACATCTAAAATACTCAGATTTGAATAAGGATGTTATTGTGGAGAATGATCTTAGTAATGAAATGTCAGACTTCTGAGGAAACAGACACAGTTCCTAGCTGGATATGGGGAGATGTGAGTAGAGAAGGAGTTTCCAGGGTAAATGGGAGAATGAAGATAATGTCTTTGGAAACTGAAAGAAGAGGAAATGGAATCAGTGATATAAACCCAAAATACCAGGAGAGTATCTATGAGGAACTACTAAGTAAAAGCCTGCTTGTGTATGTAGGTACAGTTCTGCATCACTGCAAGTAATCCAGGCGGGGATAAAATTTAGGAATGGTGCATAAAATGTGCAGGGTAATTTGAAGAGTTGTGAATTTAAAAATGTGAAGTCCTTCACAAGTGTGCCACACGAAATAGAGACTTGGAGTCATTAAAATAATTATATTATGAAAGAGCACTTTGGCAAGAGAAATCCTGTGGGAAAGGCTGGAGAAAACATGGATTCGCAGGAATGTTTCTCTGCCTATCTGCCTGTTCTTACCTGTGTAAACCTGTTGTTTTCTGCCCTGATGGCACTTTGGAAAATCCTGTTCCCTGCCAGAGAGTACTATTGACACTCCATTTCTGTCAAACCTCTCTGTCACTGTCTTCTCTGGATTTGGCAGAATGTAATAATTTCCCTGTTCCTCTTCAGCCATATACCTCTGCCTTCCCCATTCCTCTGTGCCAGATTATGCTCTATGACCTGCTGTATGTAACTTCCTTCTCTCCTATGTGTGTGTGAAAGCTTTACAAAATTGCTCCTTTCTTGTGTTGTTTTGTCTGCATTAACTTGATAACTGTAGCCTTTTTGACATCATCGTGTTGCACATAGGTATTGGAGATCAGAGTCCCAGAGTAGTTTTTGGTAATAATCTTTCCTGGAATCCATGCATCAGACTTAATGGCTGTGTTTTCCACATGGTGCATGGAAGGAAGGGCACTGAGAAATTACACGGCCATAAGCCACCACACTGACTGGGAAACTTCAGGTGGTCTGTAAAAATGACAGTGTATAGGCACGATTGTACCTCTGACACACTTGAGCACCTGGGCGTTAGGAATGAAGCAGGGTGCCCTCCTTCACCCAGGTCTCCCAGCAAGGTGGAACTGCAACATGTTTGCTGAGGGTGAAGGCAGGTGGGGTGAAGAGGAGGGTAAGGCAGCTGGTGTGTGTGTGTGTCGGTGTGTTCAGCTGTGTCTGCAGGGGGATTATTACCAGATGCTGCATGATGGCAGAATGCAGATAGGCAGAGATGTGCCTGACAGGTAGTTTGCTGCATGAGCTGTATTTGTGACTGCCATTTACAAATCTGAACTGATGCAACTATGAAAGACATTTATGTTGCAATAGAGTTGCAGCTGAGTTTTAGCAATCTAGCTAGGTTGAAGCCAGAAAGGACATCATATCATGCTTTTCTCACAATGATTTCTCAGATATCTAACCCAGAAGTACAGGATGTATCACTTCTCGGGCTTGGCAACCTCCTGTCTTCCTCCGTTTACGGTGAATTTTAGCATGTTTGTATAGCCAAGAGTTTTTGAAAGGAATTTTCATGTCGCCGACCGCTTGACCGCCCGGTGGCCAAGCAGGCGACTAGCCTGGAGTGTCCCAAGCTGGGGACAATGAGAGGCTTCAAGTGCCCGATGGAAGCTCCTGCAGGAGCTGTTTGCTTGCAGGCTCACAATGGAGCAGGCAGCAGTCCGATGTTACAGTAGCGAGGGCAGAGGCGAAGGAGGAAAGAGAGACTCTCTGTTGCAGTGTCCCAGTCTTTATTATCTGTCCTGAAGGTCAGAGAGCCGGGATGGGGGCAACCGAAGAGCCCCGAGGGGGCGGACCCCGAGACTTTTATCCCCAAGGGGGATGAGGGGATGAACAAAGGGACAAACCAATAGGGAAAATGACAACTGGTGACGGGTACCCAATAGTTTTAAACTTAAGGAGGGACTAATTCAAACAACCCAATGGGGAACATGAAACAGCAGAGCTTTCTAGCAACTCATTGAATAAACACAAGATGGGTTGGAACATAGGCGGGGAAACAACTTAAGATTGACGGTTCGGGGGTGTGGTCGGGTCCCCAGGACCACCTTCAGGCTCCTCCTCAGCCCCACTATCTGGGGCTGGGAAGTCAACCCACTTGATGTAATGGAGGCGGAACCCAAAGGTGGGTTGGGCCACCGCCACATTTTCAGATTCAGCTCTTCAGTGTATTTTCTTACATGTAACAGAATCTTAAATTCTAATATAACCGGTGCAACTGTACAAAACATGGAGATTCTCTACTAAATGTGTAATTATAACCTTTCCTGCGGCTTCCTCAGATCTTGAACTTAAACTGGATGTGTACTTTTCCATTGTCTGTGTGTATAACAGCAAAAGCGGAAACTGAGACTTTACATCTCCAACACATTTAATCCTGCAAAATCAGACGCTGATGACTCCGATGGCAGCATTGCTTCGTGGGAGCTGCGCGTGGAGGGGAAGCTCCTGGACGATGTATGACTTATCTCTGCTTCACTGGGGCTGGCAGGACTCTAAAGATTGTCCTTTGGGGTGGTAGGTTTTACTGGGGACATCAGCTGAGTCAAGACATGTCTGAATGGCAGTGATCACTTGTTGCTGCTGGGAAGGCACCATGCCCAACCCAAGTGAGGGATAAGGGAATGTCGGAGAGTGCAGCAGAAAATGAGGCAGATGTAAGGACAGGACAGGTAGGTGGAAGTGGAGAGAAGAGGGCTGAGGTGAATCCCTTCAAAGAGATGGCAGGGTTCAGGTTACAACAGGTGTGATTAATTCAGGCCTACATCAGGCCTTGCATCTTGTGAAGAGCAGGGTAACAAGGAGAAGGCAGTACGTCATATTCTTAGGGAGTACAACACAATGTATGAATGGTTAGAGCAAGGATGGAAGAAACTTCAGTGATGGATTTAGCTGTCCTTGGGGAAGGCTGGACTTTCCTAATAAAGGTGTCATGTCTTTGAATAGACTTCACAAGTAAGTATTTATAGGCTAAAGAGATGGGGAACATGCATGCGTGGAGAGGGCAAAGGCTTTCACTCTGTCTGGAGGTAACTGTACATGGATCAGAGTCTTGCTAGAGGATGAAGTGACAAAGTGCAACATCTGGGAATTGAAGTTAGACAAATTCAGTTTAGAAATTAGAGCATATATTTCAATAAAGAAAGAGAGTCTTTATTGGAACAACATAGCTTTTCAATTACCGGTATTTTTAAATAAAATATTATCTGCATGAAATACAGAGAAATAAATTGGAATCCTGTGGCCTGTATTCTGTGGAGAGTCAGATTAGGTAATCACAGACCTTCCAGTTTTTAATGTAGACGGTATGAGCTATGTAGTAAACAATGAATACTTACAGTTAAATGAAAAGACAAAATGTAAAAGGAAATAGTTTTGCTTTGTGTATGACCAGTCTGCAGAATTTACTGTAATCTGATAAATCAGACCAAGAAATTAGCATTCATCAAAAAACCCCAGGCTGTTTATAAAAATAAAGTTATACAGAGGCCTTAGGACCATAGAATGGTTTGGGTTGGAAGGGACCTTCAAGACTGTCTCATTCCATCCCACTGCCATGGGCAGGGACACATTCCGCTAGCCTGGGTTGCTCAAAGTCCTGTCCAACCTGGCCTGGAACACTTTCAGGGATAGGGCAGCCACAGCTTCTGTGGGCAACCTGTGCCAGGGCCTCACCACCCTCTTGAGTAAAAAATACCTTTCTTATGACCAGTCCAAACCTACGGTCTTTCATTAAAACCATTGCCACTTGCCCTGTCACTACAGGTCTTGGTAAAAAGTCTCCCTCGAGCTTTCTTACGAGACCCCTTTAAATACTCCCTGGAGCCTGCTTTTCTCTGGGCTAAACAACCCCAGCTCTCTTGGCCTGTCCTCACAGGAGAGGTGCTCCAGTCCTGAGATAATTTTCATGGCCATTCTCTGGACCTTTCTCATGCATGCCATGTTCACTTTACAAGCCAGTCCTTTTCAATAACACTGAGATGTGGGTGAGGGTCTGTAGTGACGCAGAGTCCCCAGGCAGGTGCAAAGGAGAGCCGCTTTATTGCAAAAACCTGGCCTTTTTAAGCAGTTAGCCTGTTATCAGTTACATAGTTTTAAAGCATAACAAACGTAATTCACCCAACCACCGTGCACCATGATGTGAACACGCGATGGTTATATAACATGTTTTTCTACCTCTAATTCAGCTGTGTCTCTTTCCCACCGTCCTTTTCTACCTAGCCGAAGTAACACGCCTGAGCCATGATTTTACAAGGCCTTCCCTTTATAAAGCTTTACTTACCGGTAACACTAAAGAGTCAACGAAATCCTCCCTAAAGTACGCACTGTTCCACTACTGTTGAGATTTTTGCATCTTACCCTGTGTTTGTCAGAGGGAGAACTCAATTAGATTGATGACACTTGTGGTTTACATGGGATTTAATGTTCAAGACAGAGAGATTGAGAAGAAAGTCTAGGACACAAGCTAATAAATGCAACCTTACACGTCTGGTTCTTCTGCTTGTACAGCTCAGCAAACAGAAACGGAAGTTTTCATCTTTTTTTAAGAGTTTGGTTATTGAACTGGACAAAGATCTTTATGGACCTGACAATCATCTTGTGGAGGTGAGAAGGTTGTGCACCCTTTGCATGCAAACCAGGTACTGGCATACATAAACACCTGGTGCCTGTTGCCTCCCTTTTTTAAGGGAACTTGCATTCATTATCTCATTTAAGGTATTTTCAAAGTTTTCAAAATTCCATTATTTTTAAGAATGTTTGCTAAAGGAATCTACCCTAACAACATAGGTGGATTAGTGATGTAGTGCACATCTTATAACAGAGTGTATGAAAAGATGAAAAAATTGTGCACATTTTTCCTAACAAGCGCACTAACAGCAGAGCAGATTCTGCACTGAAGCTGAATTGAAATGATTGGGGTCGGGGGTTGTGGGAGTGTTGTGGTTTGGTTTTGTTGTAGGGCTTCTTTTTTAAATTGCCGGATCTTCAGAAAGCTTGTACTTGTCTGATTCTAGTGTGGTGTACTGTGCAAGGTGCACCTTCATGGACATCAGTGGAAAAAAGACCAACAATTTTGCTTTTCCCTTTGTTAGTGGCACAGAACTCCCACGACCCAGGAAACGGATGGCTTCCAGGTGAAGAGACCTGGGGATGTCAGCGTGCGATGCACGTTACTCCTCATGTTGGACTACCAGGTCAGTGCACTGCTTTCGGCGTGGGAAATACAGCCACTGGGACCTAGTGCAACGGAGCAAATTCATCTTGTCGCATACATCAAAACCCAGTATACTTGAACTTGCAGTGTCACGTGGTCCATTGAAGATACCAGATTATTTAAAATCTAAAGGGGACAATTTGAGTGAGTTTCTAATATAGTTAGCAAAATATTGGTCTTGGCATTATGATAACTAGTATTTTTATTGTTCACCTGGAGAAAAAAATATGCATTTCCTCCTCTAGCTTCTTAGAGAATAGTCAGATAAGTTGCACTCAAGGTACGCATGTGGTTCTTTAAAAAAAAATTCAAAGGAGTAGCTTTTGCTAGTGGTACCTGAACTAGCTGTGTGGCTGTGGCAGCCTTACCTTGGCACAAACGATGGACACTGCAGTTGTGGAGCTGACCATTCTGACTGAAACCATCCCTGGAAGAAATGTTGCTGTCTTAAGGAAACTGTTAAGAGTGCACTGCTGCAAGTAGATGGGATCCCCCTTTTCGATGACAGTTCAGGCTCAGATGCATTTTGATGGTATAACTTCAATAACTTGTTCTCTGCCACCTTCTTTCCCCTCCAGGCAAATAGCATCTATTCAGGATACAGACCCTCTCATTTTATGTTAACAGAGGGAAAATTTTATTGATTTTAGGGAGTGTATGGGCTAACTGAAATACTGATATAGGCAGTGAGAATTTTTACTGTTAAAGACACTATAATGATGTTTGTTATGCTCACCGTTATTATAAATTTATGCTTTAGAATACAAGTTCTTTTATCCTTAAGTCTTGATTTGTTATAAAGCTAGCTTTGGGTGACCTGCCACCCATCAGAGTAATCCTTGCTTAATAATGTGGCGAATACTAAACCTGAGTATGAGTACACACTTGAAGAAGCATCAAATTCCAAATTATCCGAGGAATTTATATTACTAGAGATGGAGAACAGGGAAGTTGAATTGTATCACTGAGATCAGGAAAAGAAATAAAATCCACTGACTGGTTGTGGTTGGGTAAATGTTTTGGTGTGCACCAGAATGATGGGAACACGCCTGAAAAAACAGAGTTCCAAGACAGTGTGTTGATGTGAGACAGCAGTTACTAGCAACTGTGGAAGCATCATCCTGCCTTCTTTCTCCCTCTCTGTGGTTAACTTTCAGCAGTTCAGAGGAAGGGCTGTTCTTTTTCTTCTCCCATTCCCAAAAGTGAAAATGTGCATCAGTGTCAAAAAGGAAAATTCTTCCTGAGTCTTTGTGCAAGTTTTTATTATTTGAAGCATGTGCTACAGGTAATCCATGTGCACAGCCCAGGTACAGTGTCCCTCTTCCGGAGTACCAATGGTGGGACACAAAAATACAAGCTTGTATTTTTCCAATCTCTGTCATTGAATGGTATGCTTTTCCTGAGGAACAGAGTCCCCAGAGAATTAAAACTGAAACTTTGTACTTGTGTATCCGTCTGCTTTCCTCTTTATTGCCACCTCCTTCGCTTTCTGTTCCAGCCTCCCCAGTTTAAACTGGACCCACGGTTGGCCCGTCTGCTGGGGATCCACACGCAGACACGCTCAGCCATCATCCAGGCTCTCTGGCAGTACATCAAAACAAACAAGCTGCAAGACTCCCACGATAAGGAATACATTAACTGTGACAAGTACTTCCAGCAGGTAACTCTTTTTTGGACACAGTAGCTCTTTAGAAGCAAACTGTAACATACAGCCACGAATTTGGGATGAATGAAAATGACTGGTTTTTATCTTCCCTTAATGATTTGCAGTATCCTCAGTACTGAATGGCTTTCAGCAGTCACTACTAGTATCATTAACACCCTCCCCACGTGCCAGTGTTGTCAGAACCCCCGACATCTGGTGGTTCAGCACTCCCACAAAAGCTGTGGCCTTTCCAAGAAGGAGGACTTCTGTGTTGATTTGATGGAGTTTTTTCCCCCATTGTATCATTTTATACTAGGAAACATGAAATAATCTGCTGATTCTGATTGTCAAATCTTACGTAGACCTGTTTTCTTCCCTTCTCTTTCCCTGTTCATGAAGGAAGAAGACATGGAAGATATAATTAGAAAAGCTGTTTTTTCTTCAATCTTCTTCAGATAATTAAATGATCTGCATGATATTCTGAAAGTGGCATGTTGAGACTTTTTGTCTTTCACAGTGACCTCTAGAATTAACCAAGAAGGCCACTTAAAAGCATCTCCACCCTGTCTATAAATATGATTATGGGGTTTTTTGGAAAGGTAGTGTTAACTGACCTATCACTGTCTTACTTGGCTTTGTTTTTGTCTAGGTTCAGGTTCACGTGATTTATTTTGAAAGTAATTGAAAGTAGGGTTTGTGACATCCTTCTGTGTAAGGAAAGTACTGGCAATTACAATGAATGAATAGTGTTTTAGTGAGCAATGGAAGTAAACGTTGCGATGAAACTTGTGTCCTAGTTTTCTTTTTAAGTTTTTATTTTCCGTTATTAATTTGCCCTACAACAGTTCAAAGTAGCCAATGCTCGAAGTAAATTTAAAGACAGCTTTGCACATCTGAAAATACCAAATGCAACAAAATAACTGTGAGATTCGTGGGAATTTTTAGGAATATAGAACCAAAGTGAGCAGGATTATATAGTCACTCTCTTGTTTGTTTGGGTTTTGGTTTTTTGAGAATTACAGCATAGTCTTTTTCGCATATAGTGAAAATTCCATATTAAAATTCCATATTAATTCCATATTAAAATTCCATATTATAGTGAATATTCCATATTATTTGCCACATAAGAGTTTCTGGCAAAATGACAATGCTCTTCTCTCGATTAGATGATTTGATTTCCATTCCTTATTTATCTGTAGCCATTTTAGACTGAGTTTTGTTTCTGCCAGCCCAAAGAGGAAATGGGAAAGGGGAGATGAAAAATATTTGAAAAATCATGAGCAGAATGAAAAAGGTGAAAAAGGAGTAATTTTTTATATTTTGGTCAATAATTACAGTCCATCAACTAAAAGTGGCAGGTAGCAAGTTGAAAACAAACAAAAGGAGTCAAGCATATTTAAACTTCAGAGGTCCTTGCAATAGAACCTTTCAAATGCTAAAAGTGTATATAGGTTCCAAAAGTGACAAACTAATGGATGAAAAGTCTTGGGCTGTTTTAAATGCAAAACTGTGAAGGTTGGGAGAGTGTTTTTGGGGAAGAACTAGTATATGTTTCTCCTGTTCTTACATTTTCCTTTCGTATGCACTTTTGGCCATTACCAAGGGCAGGATAGTATGGTAGATTTGCAGCAGGTCCTTTGTATGACCCTGTACAAATGTACATATCTTACTTTTAGTAAGCAGGAGGGCCTTCTCAATTTTACTTATTTTAATTTTCAGTTTAAGAACTTTGCTAGAGTAAGAACTTGTTGAAGCCATCTTCTCCTCATGCATCTCATTAGAGGTTGATACGGTCTTAGGTGTCCTTTGCCTTAGAACTCTTCAGGAATGCTATGATACCTGATAATTGTCTTCTCATCCTCAGAAGATGAGTCACGCGAGAGAGTTGGGAAGTAGCTGATTGCTTTTCTAGAAGACTGAATCTCACACCCTGCAAGAGCTGGCTAATCTGGAATAGTTTCATAAGAATGCAGTGCTTGCACAGATTTAAATCATAAATGGGATTGTTTTGAGTATTTCTGTTTTCCTTAGGTCTCTGGCAAAACTGTCCTAATTAGCTGATCTTGCTTTCAAAACTGACACTACTACTTAGGAATCTGAATCCCCTTACAATAAATGAAATATTTAATGATAAGGTTTTTTTGTTTTTCAGTCTAATACTCTAAGGTTGAGAGACAGAGGGCAAAGGAATTGGGTTAGTAATGCCTTCCAGTCTGATAATTTTTCTGTAGATTATATAGTTTTAGCCACATAACTCCTGGGGAAAAGAGCGTTGTCCTAGCTGGAAGTGTGCTTGTCACTTAGGGGAGCAGTACATAATGCACCGGTGTCTCTGGCATTCCCCTTGAGATACTGGTCTTCTCATTTGGTATGCCAGCTTTTCAGAATCCTGCGCTGCTGTGTTGTGGTTATATGTAAGGGCACAAGACGGTACGGACTAAAAAATTAGCACTGAAAGAGTTACCTGACCCACCAGGATCACTGTAGCCAGAGAGGCTTTCAGAGGCAAGGGTTACAAGTTTAGACCACTAACTCCAGTTAGGCAGGAATATGAGAAGCCTTAGGAAAATTCCACCTACCCTTAGTTTCCAGCCTCCCATCCTCCTCTCACTAATATGTGTCCTTGATCCCTTTTCCCTTCTTAAAGCTCTCGTCGCTTGGGCATGTACCCATGTTAGGAGTTTGACATGAGAGTTGAGCCAGTGGTGACAGCAGATTAGATGGAGCTTGGTGGAGAGAGATTTTGGGTGGGAATTCCACAGTCATCTCTATCAAGCATCAGCGTTCAGAACTCAAATAAGAAGTGAGCTGCAGACTCATTAGGTTTTGTTACTTCCTTTTTCTTCAGAAACTAGCTGGCTGAATTCCTGGATGCAGGCAAGTCCTACAAATCAGACAGACTTTAGAGTTGATGAAGACGGCTCTTTTTCTGTTTAAAAACACTGTTTACATCAGCAGGGAGATTTGAAATCCACTGTGTTACAAGCAAAAACAAGAAAAAAGTTTCAAAGGTATTTCAAAAGCAATAGAACCTTGCAAATGGTTCCCGGAGCTGGATCCTAGGTATTTCTGCTGCCAAATTGACTCAGTTGAGAAAACTGTGATTTTCAAAAGATACCCTATCTGAGCAACCAGAGCATCTGACTTTGTATGTCTATTCTACAACCTGACAGTCCTTTCTTTTCAAGCCTGCCTGCATCCTTTGTCTCTGGAGCTGCAAAGCTTGTTTCTGTTTGCAGATACAATACTGTGAGTCGAGTATCTCTTCTATCAGGTGAAAATAGTTTCCCTAAGAGGCATTTGCATTGGCATAGGCCTGGTTTTTACAAATTGCGTCCGCATAAGGGCACCTTTGAAGGCAGATGTCAATATATAGAAAGTTCAGGTTTGTTTGGGTTTTTTAAGGTCACTTTAAATGGAATACCTTTAGAGAAAAGTTTGTTTGCCTGTTTGGAGCATTAAAAATCACAGTAGGAAACAAAGGCTGTACTTATATTTCTGAAAACTCCAGGTGTAAAGAGTGTTTCTAGATTCATGGCAATGCACTGCAATTACAGAAAATTTCCAAACTCTACAGCTTTTAACCCTTTCCAGAAGAAATTTTTTTTTCTGAATTCAGTAGAAATTCATTGTGTGATTTTTGGGGTTGTCCTATGCAGAGCCAGGAGTTGAACTCAATGACCCTTGTGGGTCCCTTCCAACCCAGGATATTCTATGAGTCTATGATTCTGTTTAGCTTCTGGACCATAGTAAAGAGAAGGTAACCATGAACCGTTGTTTGGAAAGGGGTGGATCCCTTCGAAGAGGCTGTTCAGGCTTTGGTTAAAAATAAATAATATCACGTTGACTTTATTTGTCCTTAATCCTAAAAAACCCACAAATTGCAAGTGGTTTTAAAATCCAGAAATGATTTTTTGTATTTTTCTTTAGCACAAAATATCACAGGAAACATTCATTGGGGAAAAAAAAGGCAAACTTTTCTGTGTTTTCTCTGGTAAAAAAATACAATCATTTTCTTTACAATGTGCTGTTGTAAACCCTCAGTAAGAGAGGGAGTATTTGCTTCTCTCCCATCATTGGTACAGTTGATCTTCATGTCCCATTGAAAGGCACAATCTTCATGTGCCCTCCGGCAGCTAAACCAAAAGTGAGACACCTGAAATTGTCATGACCTGATGGATATGTCTGCAAGCACAGATGAAAGTACAACAGCAATTTACAGGGACAGAAGTGACCAAAAATTTAATCTGTGCAAGGAACCTGAACTACAGTTTTCAAAATCACGTTCCTTAATTGCCTCAGTTCCTTGTGAGCTGCAGATTTCTTACTTTATCATTTAACTGCAAGATAAGCTTTGGACAAACAACGTTTGTTGTTTATTGTGTTCCAGATCTTTGACTGTCCACGGCTAAAGTTTTCTGAAATTCCTCAGAGACTCACTAACCTACTGCTGCCGCCAGACCCGATAGTGATAAACCACATCATCAGGTAAGCTGGCTGGTCAGCTCGGCACTGTCACGTGCAAAACACTCACTAGATAAAGTACAGAAACAGCTGCAGCTAGCTGTAGGGACCAGAATCCAGTTTTTATAACTTCCAGGTGAATACCTTGGACTTCGTTGTGTGTTCGTTCTATGTGTCATTCTAGTTTGTATAATTCTGAATTATTTTCACTAGCACAGCACCAGTTTTCTAGGGGTATGAAAAACAGCTTTTATATTTACTAGAATACCAATGAGAGAGTTGATAGGGCTTTTTCCCTGAGGAGAGAAGAATGAAAGTTTGAACCCACAAAAAGAGATAAAAAAGAAACTGAAATGAGATATTGTTCATCATGGGCAATCATTCTAATGATACATTAATTAAAATGTACAACAGCATTACGATTTCAAATGCAGGGCCAGTCCATGCATGCTTTGTTGGGATTGTGTCACCTCTTTGACTGTTAGTGTTGTCCTGAGAATGCCAAGGAGTCAAGAGATCTCCAGAGATTTACAGCAAAGAATGCCTGGATTCAGTAGGTCATTGTGACCAAGATACTGAGCTCTCATATCCTTGTCAAAACAGATGTCTTTGTGGCATAGCAGAGGAAATATGACTTTCAGCTCTCTAGGGCTCTTCCAGCATGTGCCACATTTAAGTGACAACAGTGTACATGGAAGAGGGGGATAAAGAGATGTCTGGGGATTGCAGCTTTACTGTTCAGGTATTTCAATCCTTTCCAAGTTTCTTTGTGGTCTGGGTCAAAACTCTGATTCTGAGTGTTTAAACATTATTGTTACTTAAGCACAATGATTTGATGCCGTACAAAATATTGACAGCAAATGTTTCTGAATTTGCTTAAAATTGGGCTCTTCATTTTAAATTTGTAACAGATGTGATAAGAAGTTTAAATATTACGTAGGCTGTGAAAATAAAATCTGCATTTTGATTCATTTGAATGTATCAAACAGAGTAATGAAAAAGCAGCTTGGTGGCCATGCAGATTGAGAGCTGTGTACATACTGTCATTGGACACAACTCAGTGACCTGTCTAATGGACCACAAAAAAGCTGACATCCTCAGAGACAGAGACAGATAGTTATTGCTTAGAGAAAAATGACAAGGAACTGATGATTATGTTTCCGGGGGCAGAGAGATGGCAAAAAGGTTCTGGAGGAAGTGGTTTTTGTCAGGTAACAAACAGCTAAAGAACAGGACTTTGTGTCTAGTAGCGTTCTCTGATACGCTGTGTGCACCACACAGCATCTGACAACCTTAAATGGTACTGATATAATGGTGTGGAAAAAGGGAGAATTAATTTCCTGAGAGCAGGCAGTACTTTCGCAGTGAAGTCTTTACAGTGTCAGGCTAAGCTAAAATAAATCTGGAAGTCTGTCACTGAATTTAAAGAAAGTAATTTTTAGACTCATAAAGTAACAGAATAATTTACAGCAGAAGGGATTGCTGGTGGTCATTGAGAGCTCCCCCATCCAAAGTCAAGTCAGGTTCAAAGTCTGTCCAGGATATTTAGGGGCCTGGTCCAACCAAGCTTAAAACAGGGTCTCATAAATGCTCTGCCCTGTCCCCCTGCATTCAGTTTTTCAGAGTGAATGTAGTCAGCCACTGAAACAATATGCCCACTGCCTGTCCTGGTTTAATCCAGTCTTCAGCTCAGACTCCCCATCCGCTTGTTCCCTCTCCAGCAGGGCAGGGGGGAGTGTTAAAAGGGAGAGAATTCATGAGTTGAGATAAAGACAGTATAACAAATGATGATGATGATGATGATGATGATGATGATGATGATGATGATGATGATGGTGACGGTGATGGTGATAAACAAAATCCAACAGTACAAGTGATACAGATGAAAACCATTGCTCACCACCAACTGATTGATGCCCAGCGAGACCCTGAGCAGTGAACACCTTCCCCAGTTTACTGCTCAGTATGGCACCACATATTTTGGAATATCCCTTTGGTCAGTGGGGGTCAGCTGTTACGGCTGTGTCGCCTTCCAGCTCCTTGCGCACCCCCAGCCTCTTTGCTGGTGGGTGGTGTGAGGAGCTGAAAAGGTCTCGACACACTGTAAGCAACGATCAGCAATGACAAAAAAATCTCTGTGTGACCAACTGTTTCCAGCACAAATTCACAACACAGCCCCATACCAGCTACTACTCTATCCCAGCCAAAACCAGCACACTACTACAGAGAATTTTTCATCACTAGTAATTGTAAATATATGTGCTCTTAATTCAGATAAATCCTCAGGCCTGCCTTTTACAGGAAGATCAAGTAGATCACAATTATTCATTCTAGTTTTAGAGGATATGCACAAAGGCAAAAATGTGAAGTACTCTAAACTTATTCTAGACATTTTAATAGTATTGTAGAATCACTGTCTGGGCAACAACCTTCCTTTTTGAAAAAAAAGAAAAAATGCAATGGGGTTGAAGTGGATATAAAGTAGAGATGAACAAAAAGTCTCTGATCTTGACAAATATTCTAAATACTAGATAGACTCAATCATGCAGAATGCAATTAAAAATACAGATTCTGTAATAATTTCTGATCCCCATGATACTGAATGCATCAAATTTAAAACTGGTAGAAGTAGAAACTGGTATAAATCTTACCTGAGCTCAAGCTAGAAGTGGAGATTTTCTTGAGTTGCACTCTTAATTGTAGCTGACACACCTGAAATCAGAGGTAAAAAGAAAAACCTCCGTGGGATTTCCATTTCCGCAAAGAAGCAAGACATCTTCCACATTATTAAAGGACACAAGCAAACTGCAAAGCATAGCTCTCCAATATTCTTCTAGTACAAATAGGTTATCTCTGGATTCCCCCTTTTGGATTTGCCATCATGATTTTTAAAAAAACCAGTTCCTTATAAGGAGTGAATTGGCCATGGTGCAGTGACTTTCTGTTGCTTCTCACCCTAATCGCATGCACCTCCAAGGGGAGGCTGGCCCTGTCTGTGCTTCACGAGTCCATATGGCAGTCACACTCACCCAGGCGATCTCCTTTTCCCTTTTCTCCTCCAGGCTGGAGAAGCTCTTGCAGCTTCTCTCGGCAGGTCTGTGCTCCAGCCCCCAACATCCTACTGAGCCTCTGCGGGCCTCGCTCCAGAGTGTCACATCTTTGTGGTCCTGTGCCCACCAGTCCAGATCCAGTTTCACCAGCGTGGCGTAGCAAGGAAGAGCCTCTTTCCCAGGCTTGATGGCAACACCTGTGCTAATACAGCCCCCTTTGCAGCTGACCTTTGCTATGGCTGCCTTACCCCACAGACTCCTTCTGCACTTGTTGTCTGTCCATCAGGGCCCCCAAGTCCTCTCCTGCCAACCTGTTTTCTACCCCGCCCGGTGCCCACCTGTCCCCCTGCACGGCGTCATTCTATCCCAGAAACAGAACTTCTCCTGTGCTGAACTTCACCAGGCTGAAGTGCCGTCCTGTTTCTGCGGCCTGTCAGGGTCCCTCTGAACGGCCTTGCTGCCCTGACTGACTTGGGCTCAGGACCCTGGGAGGCCTGAGGACAGGACTTAACCAGGAGCAATGGAGCCAAAGACAACATGGAGAGCCACAGCCTTCTCTGTGGCTTGTGATGTGAGCAGCAGAACCAGACCCAGACCTGGGTTTTCCTTAGCTTTCCTTCTGCTGCTGATCTTCTTGCAGGCAGCCACAGCATCACAGATTCTCAGAATGTTTGAGGTTGGACTTCTGGAGATCATCTGGTCAAATGCCCTGCCCTGCTCAAGCAGAGCCACCTGTAGCAGGTTGGCCACAGCCATGTCCAGATGGCTTTTGAGTGTCTCCAACATGGGAGACACTGGGCTGGGGGAAAGGCAGATGGGCTTTGAGGGTCTTACTGCAACTTGTGCTATTGCTTGGTCACCCTTACAATAAAAACGTGTTTCCTGGTGTTCAGATGGAGCCTCCTGTGTTTCAGTTTGCACCAACTGCCTCTTGTCCTGTCACTGGGTACCACTGAAAAGATCCTGGCTCTATCTTCCTTAAACCCTCCCTTCAAGTTTGGTAAGTTCCCTCCCCACCAGCCTTCTGTTTTCTAGGCTGAATAGTCCCAGACCTCTCAGCCTTTCCTCAATGTGAGGTGCTCCAATGCCTTAATCATCTTCATGGACGTTTGCAAAATTCTCTCCAGTAGCTCCATGTATCTCTTGCACTGGGAAGCCCAGCACTGAACACGGTACTCCAGGTGTGTGTCCTCACCGGTCTTGAGAATAGAGAAGCATCACCTCCCTCCAACTGCTTACAACACTCCTAATGCAAATCCATCCCTGGAAGTTCTTCTGCTCCCCCAAGTCTGTCAAGCTCAATTAGATCCTGAGCAAATTTTTTTACTACCTACTGCAGATGCACACAACCCACACATTTCACAGGTAGTGTTGAGAAACCAGCATTTTTATATTGCAAGTGACAGTGACTGAAGTCTGATTTACCAGCTACTGCGCTGAAGACTGTTTTCTTGTTAAGAAACTTTAGTCTAACAATAAAGTAAATGTTAAGTCTAAACAGTGACAAATTAAATATAAATTTAGGACAGGACAAGCCAAAGAATGATACTTGTATTTAGCATAACAGGTCTCAGGAGGATGTTAGAAATTAAATTTGATGGTCTGGGCAAAAGCTCCAGCTCAAAAGTCTGTGAAATCTGACTGATAAAAGATGAGAGAATATACTAGAATATGAAAATGTATAAAGATACCCTATTCTTAAATTTTTCTCACAGCCAACAGGCCTTCTTGAAGAGTGTATTCTGGGCTGGATGGATATTCATTCTGATTCATTATGGCAGTTCTCATGATCTTGTGTTATACTCTCCATAGTGTTGACCCCAACGATCAGAAGAAGACGGCTTGTTATGACATAGATGTAGAAGTTGAAGACCCATTAAAGGGCCAGATGAGTAGTTTTCTTCTCTCAACAGCTAACCAACAGGAGATTACAGCACTGGATAACAAGGTAATAGCCCAAGAGTAATGTACTCGTGTAGATTCCTGTGGGTTTGGTGTCATGTGTCAAAGACAGTAATGTTGTGCGACGGGGACTTCTTAAGGGCATGTGCTTTCAAGGGATGAATCGACCAAATGCAGTGGGAATACATAGGGCTGAATGGCATTCCCACTTAGGATTTGATCCAGGGCCTGACACAGCTGTTGAGGTGATAGTTTCACAGGTAGCATACCGAGTCCCCTGACACTTGAGAACCACCTGAACTGTATGACTGTAACTTTTTATTGAGAGGTCATGATAATCTTGCTAAATTGCTAAGCCAAAGCTAGGAGAATCTCATACTCAGGTGTGGGTTTTGTATTCATAACTGCAGAACAGCTCTCTGCGTTAGGTGGAAATATGGAACATGCATGGCAGGAAAATCACTTGGAGCAGTTTGGCAGTTTTAAGTGTTAGTGGAAGAGGATCATGTGCACTTCAAATAATAATGCATGTCTTAAGGTAGTGGTGGGCTTTGCAGGCTATTTCAGGGGTTCGTGTCCTACGGGCTGTTAGCCAGTTCTGGCACGTGTCAATGGCTGGCTTGGATCGGTAAGGTTTAAACAAAAGTGCCTCCTCAGACCGAGGCCCAGGTTCTCTTTGTTTATTTCTCATACAAACAAATATGTTAAACTCTGGTCTTCATGCAGTTTTAAAGGGGGTCTGGGCACCAGCAATACAACGGATTCTGGTAACTGTTGCAGTATCTTCTCTGTCACGGTTCTTGAGGAAGGTCCTTTTTTCAGCAGGGCAGCTGCTCAGTCAGTTGGTTCCAAGCCTATACAAGCTTGCAAGCAGCATGCATAGGGTTATTCTGTTTGCAGTCCCGATCACCTTTACCCGTGTCTGTGTCACCTCTTTTTTGAATATCTGCTACAGCACAGGGCAAGCTGTGATCAGTGAAGTTACTGAAGTCACTGCTGGGTGAATGGGCATGGGCTGCTCCTGTTACTTACTCTCTGTACATTGCATTGCTGTGCTGCCATGGAGTCCCCTCCTGGGAATTCAGCACATGCCAGTGGAGTTCACTCCGCACAACTATAGCATTTTCCCAAAAAAGGAATGATTTTAAGTTGACGGCAGCTCTCTTCTCTTAACATACTTACTCTAGGAAGTAACATGTAGTACTTACACTAGTGGCCTTGATGGCATAGCGGATCAGGGGAGGATTATTTTCTCCCACGTGCTTGGTCACCTTAGCTGTTTTGGCAAAAGAGATGCATACATGAAACTAAATGAGAGAGGTTTACTATTTCAAACTAGAATGGTAGAGGAACAGGGTAGCAAAAGTTTGCGCTTGTGTGTGTATATGTGCAAATGATTCATGAACTGTCCTCCTCCTGATCATACTTGATGATATTATCCATTATAGGACCTTGACTTCTTTTCAGTCTTCATTCTTCCCTGCTGGTTAATGCTCATTTCTTCCATAATATTTCTGAAGATATGATTAGTTTTCTATAAACCTTCCATACTCATGATTTCTCATTGTTCATGCTCTTCTTCTTTTTGCAGCCATCGTGACTTTTACAGGCTTTCTCTTAAGAAAAAGTCTAGAAGTCATGGCTGTTCATTTGGCATGGACTTGATCAGAAAACCGCTAGAGTTTTTAAGGATTACAGTAGGATATTGAAGATTTGATGATGATGATGATGATGATGATGATGGTAACCAAGGGAATAATTGCTTTCTTGCACTGGGCACTGTTTAACTGCATATTTATGTAGCACCTTTCCTCAAAGATCCCAGTCTTGGCAGGCAGAGTGATTCTACACAGGAAGTTATTACATTGTACAGTGACATGGCTTAGCTCTGTATGCCATGCAGGAGTTCAGTGCAGGAAGTGAAGGAGAATCCTGTACATACTTGTATTGCAGAAGTGCAAGTGAAACCAAAATGTAGTGGCAGGATTGCAGTTAAGTTGCTGCTTTTTGAATTGAAAAAGCCCTAGGAACCTGCACAAGTCTGTGGTGTAGAATTGTCACCTTTATCTATTACCAGGCATACAAGGATAGTAACAGAGCTGACCTGATGGTCAGTGATGGAGCATGGGAGAAATTAAACAATATCTGCTTTGGTTTTTTTCTGTCAGATTCATGAGACAATTGAGTCCATAAATCAGCTAAAAATACAACGTGATTTTATGCTGAGTTTCTCCAAGGATCCCAAAGGATACATCCAAGACCTTCTCCGGTCCCAAAGTAGGGATCTTAAGGTGAGCTAAGGTTTGAAAAGGAACGAATAGTGTAACCAGAATGGATTGTACATAAGAGTGTATAGCCAAACATCTAGGATGGGTAATTGGTGGAAGACAGACAATGAGTGGACTACTGCAATCCCAGAGTAGACAGTATGCAGGAAAGACAGTTTAGGTCATATTCCAGTTCCAGTGGAACAGTGGTGCTTCATGGGAGTGGTAGGTCAATTTACTGGTGCCAGACAGTAAATTAAAAATGCAGGGCTTTGTTGATGTATTCTGTACATTGAAAGCTGTATTAAAACTCAGCAGGAGCATCCTATAGTACAAGATCACAATTTGGGTGTTTTGTTGGTTCATAACTTAATCTATCAGCTGTCCTTGAGTTTATCTTTGAGATATGCAAGAAATGGAATGTAAAGAAGTTCAGTTGTTCACTAGCAAAAATTAATCATTTGTTCCTCATAAAGTTTCATATTTTCTGTCTTTAACTGAGATGCCTCAAAATCAGTTGTATTAATGAATCCATGAAATTATTTTAATAAAATCATTGTGTCTTTCGTATATAAATGCCTATTGTTAAGTGAACAGTCTTCCAAAAATCTCCTGTTAAGATTATTGTTATTATTATTTATATTGTATTCAAAGGGGACAGGCATCTGAAAGAATGTTTAAATAAAGCAGACTTTGACTTGAGGAACTTAAAAACAAAGCTGTTGTGGAGCTTCTCTAGCTATATACATGGAATAGTTGTTCAGAGTTTTCCCTGACTGACAGCTAGTCCCATAAGAGCCTTTTCTATAACGTTCTGCCCTGCTGGCATCAGAGTTGTGATTCCACAACACTGCTTTGCAAAATATACCAATAACTGTATTTACCTGTGATTCTGTGATGCTGGAGACATAGTCATCAGAATTCTATTTTTTTATAGAATGATTCCAACCCCCTGCTGCCCTGTCCCTGGAGGCAGATTGGACAGGGCTTGGAGCACCTGATCTAGTGGAAGGTGTCCCTGCCCTTGGCAGGGGGTGGAACGAGATGAGCTTAAAGGTCCCTTCCAACACAAACCATTTGATCATTCTATGATCCTGTTTTGGCAGTAAGCACCCACTGTCCATTTCCTTTGGGCTTTGAGAACAGTTCTGACCATTTTTATGTGTAATGTAGATAAATTTTCACTCTGGGTGAATCTGAAAGTTTCTCTGTGTGGTAGAAGAACTACGGTGGAAAATGGTTTTATTTTTGTCATAGGTGATGACTGATGTGGTTGGAAACCCGGAGGAAGAACGCAGAGCCGAATTTTATCACGAGCCATGGTCTCAAGAAGCTGTGAGCAGATATTTCTACTGCAAGGTATGAAAGAAATATCCACGCTGCTAACTTACAAATCCATCTCCTGCCAGTGAGCAATGTAATCTGCTAAACCGTACAGTGTGTCTTTTTCTTTCAGATCCAGCAGCGCCGACAGGAATTGGAACAATCTCTGGGAGTGCGTAACACATAAGTACTGCTCACAAGATTCCATTGGCATCATGACCACCAAACCAGTGGACTTTTCAGTGTTACTTAGCTCACTGTTACGCATGGACCTGCTTCCTGACTGGATGAGAACATACCGTCAACACACCAGTCAGAACACCAGCTTTAGAGTGACCCTTGAAAATCTTGCCCAAGATGGGTGTCTCAAACCATTCCAAGCCAGAGACAGCACCGTACAAGTGTCAGTGTGAAAGAAGACTAAAGGTTCACTCATCAATGCACATCATTAAATTTTAGTGGAAAGTTAGACACTACACAGCAAATCCTATTGGGCTATGCTTAGAATCATGGGTGGCACCGATGGGGGAGGTTGAGACAGGTGTTCTAGGAGACCACAGATGCGGAGAAATAAATGCAGTTCTTATCCTATGGTACCCAAGAGCCTCAAACAGTAACTTATCTGGAATTAGACTAGATAGTCTTTCTTACAGCTGTGGAATGCTTTATATTCCTGAATAGAGTTTTTATTCCAGCCGGACCAATGCAAGAAGCTATCTCACCATCTGAAAGAACAAACTAGGAGGATTTTCATCCTGGAATGCAGAGCCCGTCTGGAAGAAAGACACATAGTCAGGACATCTCTTCTGCAGATGCAAATAATTTCTCTTCCCCTTGTCCCGGCAGTGAAAGGTAGATTGAATCACATATCACTAGATGGGTATGATCTGTGTACTGTACTGAGAGAATCATCCCTGGGATAAGAGCTTCTGATGCATCCCTAATATCAGTGGTATTAGCAACAAATGAGGCATTCTGAGAAAATTAAAATAACGTAACGGTGCTTCGCTGATGCCTGCCTTTAACAGAGCAGATACTAACAGTAACTACATATGTAAAATACCAGATTACTTAAATGTTTCTCTGTGTGCCTGTAGAGTTCATCACTGAAAAGAACTTCCTAATTCTTGGTGCAAAATCCAAGAAGCTTAACTTCATGTAACATGGTAGATTTTTCTTTACTTCAAGATGTTAGCAGAGTCCCTGGATTGGTCTCACATTTTGATCATAGGTGAACTGCCTCTTACTATTAATTATTTAGCTCTCCCATACATGATATGTGCTGGTTATTTTGGATGCTGTTGAGTTATAAAGCACTATCAACCTTAAATAGCACAGAGAACATATCCCTTGGAAATCATCTTTGTAAATGTATGACAAATTCGGACTATGGGAATTTATAGAACAATTACTTGGAAGCAGGGACATCTTCCTTAAATCCTTTCCCTCCTCATTTTTTGTAGTGCACAGATGAGTTGTAATTAAAGGCCCAACATGATTTCTAGTCCAAAAAGTAGCTGCCAAAGTATAACTCTGTCTATTTGATGTGGCACTCAAAATGCTCTTCCAGTTTACTTCTTTTCACCTCCTGTCTTTCACTTCCTTGGAAAGAGAATCAAATTCACATGTGGTATGGAAGGAAGGCAGCTCTTCTGAATAAATGCTTTTTTTCTCTAGTATTGTGTTTTCTGCTGTCTTTGCCAATTTCTCTCTTAGTTTAACTTAAAAGTTTCTTCTGTTCAGTCACAGAAGAGATAGTCTTCTCTTTACACCTTTGTTTAATATCTTTGTTTTCACATTAATAGTGCCGTAGCTTTTATTCCATCCGTTGTGTTCAGAGATGTCTTGGAAAATTTACTTTGATTGCATTTACTTGATGGCAGTACTCTCACACAAAACCTGTTGGTGGTACTCTCACACAAAACCTGTTGGTGTGAGAAAAAGTACGGCAGTATTGCCTGAGGCCTTTGACTGTGAATGGCTTGATTTGGAATTTTTCCCTTTTGTGTTAAAACCTCTTTTCACAGTAAAATGTGAAATCCTGCAGTCTTAAACCAGTTATACCGAAGGGCTGTGAGGCTGCCACAGTGATTGACTTGAAATGTTACATAATTTAGGACTCCACTAATTGGACTACAAGCAAGCATTATGAAGAGAAAACAGTGGGGGTCATCTGCTACTGTGCTTCCGTATTCGTTATGCTGCTGTGTCCGTTGTGTGCATGCTGCTCAGTGTATAAAACGCTTGTCGGTAGGTGGCAAACAGAGCAGCTACATTCAGGGGCTATGTTCAGTCTCCAGGAATAAGAAACGCAGAGAAAGGTACGCAAGGATATGAGAAGGGCACTGGGCTGAGATAGATGCCTGCAGAATGTCTGCCAGGGAATTCTGGGGTTTGAGAGCCTTCCCTCTGAAGTGGTAAATACTTGTGAGAAACATCAGTCATTTGCCACAGCTGGCAACATACTGGAGTGCAGCCTGGTTTTAGAGCCTCTGTAGAATTAATTGGATGGATCTGGTTCCAAGTCTCTTTCAGAGCAAATTAAAAAAACTAAGGTGGAGTTGGTGCCAGTGCTCACAACTGCATCACTGAAAGCTGAAGCTCTGTTAAGCAGCAGTATTACACTGAAATGTGTGTGTGCATGAATCGGGCACTGGAGATGGCAGTCCAGAATCTAAATCCTTATATCCTACTGTCTATAAAAAGAGACTGGTCACCCTCAGTGAGTCTTAGGAATCAGGAGCCAGGTATCTTTCCTTGGGTTAAACTGGGGGTTGAGATTTTGATGCCTTTTTCCTGTGTTCAGGAGCTGTTCAGGCCTTTTAGTGAAGACACACAGAGAAAAATGTTGTCCTCTGTTCCACAGGTGCAGCTAAGAGCTTGCTTGTTTGCAAAACAAAGAGGAATTTTATTTGAAGAGAAATAATGAAGCAATACTGGAAGCAACTAGACCAAGTGTTGTTTGAGCATTGAAAATGAAAGGTAGTGGCACTGAACAGGCAGGTAATTATGGCAGACTGTGAATGAGAAATTTATTTTGAGTTCAGGATGGTTGTCTTTTTGTGTGTATAAAAGATGACAAGAAGATGTTTCAGGGTCTTCAGTTGCTACAGTACAATAGAAATCTATGCATATCGCAAAAAAACCTGTGCATAGAAGTAATTAATGTATAGATGATTATAGATTGTTAGAAAATATAGCATCCAACTAGGAAAGGGTTTAACAGAATTCTGGAGTACCAGTAGGAGGGAAATGTATCTTGGAGCAGAAGTGTTGATACGGCAGGTTAGAAACAGTTTTTTTAGTCTTCTGGGTTGTTGGCCATGAGGCAGGAATCAGATCAAATGTTTCTTAGAGACTGAAGAGGAAACAAATGTTCGGTTATGGAACGAAGAGAAGAATACAGCAGTGGGAAAGGAAATTTAGAAATGGAGCAGAGTGCCCCTGAAGCGCCAGTAAGACACAGCACAAGATAATGTATGTGCAAAGTACTCTTGGAAATAGCACAGCCCACGCGAGTCTGTGCATTCTGTGTGCATGTGTGTATGCGGACATAGAGAGCATGCAGGAGAGACGTCTCAGAGGTGTGTAGCNGAACCAAAAGTTTTGCACTTAACTTTGAGACGCACTGTCAAAGCACGTTCACTGTTACCGGCAGGGATTCGGTTGTTCGAGGTAGCAGGGTTGGTAGCCGTAGTGCAGACATCGTCTCGGCTGGCAGGTTTTTACACCACATTGTTTAGAACTTATCCTGTGGAAGCCAAGTGAAAATACTAGTGTATAAATCAATACTGGTGCATATCCTAGGGCTCCTAATTTTACCAAAATGCTAATCAGGTATTTGGGGATTGTTGGTCTGGTTTTGTGTGGAGAACCCTTTTATGGCAATGCAAAGAGAGAAGGAGGGAAAGAAGGCTCTTTTTTCCTAAAGAAAGCGGTCTCCTTTCTGTAAACTGCTCTGTTGTTTAATAGGATATATCTGTTCTGCCAGATCCTGTATTATAAACATCTTTTTCAAACTCACTGAAGAGAGGAACTCCATTTAAAAAAATACAACAGTGGGTTTGTGAGAGTGAGCAAATACTTGCATAAAGAATGGGGAGAAGGGAGAGAGCGACTCCCTCTACTCTGTAGCCACCGTATTCATTGTATGATGCCGAGTGATTCGTAGAAAAGCTTTTAACAATAAATACTTTGTTTGTTTGTATCTCGTGCACTAATCTTACGTGTCTTAACAAAGACGGGTACGTCGGTTTCTTTCTGCTCCTGATAACGATCTCTAGTGTTTGGATTTCTCTTCACTTGTGAATGCCACAGACAGGCAAGCATTTACAGGTTTTAATGGGACTTGACAAAGGTGAGAACTGTTTCTCTTTAGATCTTTCTTACGTGAATTCCTTTTTTCACTAGATTCCACCTTCAGCCGTTTCCTACTCAGTAAGTGAGAAATCCTTTCCATTGGAGAGATCTGGCTCCTCGTCAGCCTAGAGCTAGAGCTTGGATGCTGTAGGAATTACACAGTCACCATCTCCACTGTGGTAGCAATTAGGTGGATGCCACTTCTATAGCGCTTGTCCCTAGGTTGCGCTTAAATAAAAAAATCAAATGGAGTTTATTCTACTATGTGTAATATGTCATTGCAGTTCCAGATCGGGCCAGGAGCTTCTGAAGAGGAGACCCCTGCCACCTGACGATTGTCGATTTGGCTCGGAATACTGTTTTGTTCCAGAGTGGCTGGGTGGAGCAGTGGGGACAGTTGTGGTTTGTCAGCTTCAGAGGTTGATTGCAAAAGTCGCTGAAAAGAAGAATGACGAGGTTTGTCAAAGCGGTGCTTTCAGACCCCACTTGACATCTTTGCTTTGGGTTGGAGGTGCTCGTGTATTTGCACTGCAGGCAATGAATGTCCCCTTCCAAATTCAGCCCAGCAGGTCCCAAAAGCTGTTACCGGGAATATTTCTTTACTTTCTTTCATTTGTGATAACATAATCTCAAAACTGCCACAAGAAACTCCTTAATTTCTCCTGGAAAAAAACACATGGCAGAGGCAGTTAGCAAAGGAGTCCAGAATTGTGTTTGGAGAAGAGTGCTGCGAGTACTAATGAGTTGTGTCTGCCTGTGCTCTTATTCCGGGAAAAAATGCACAGTGTCAAGTCTTTTTAAGTTCTTTCACCTAGAAAAGCTCTTCCTGGCATACAGGGAGCAGATATTTATTCCTCAAGTGCTTGGACTGGATTGGGAATCACGCCACTCCGAAGCTGAGGAATAATTTCATTTTTCCCGAAGGAAGCGTGAAAAATCATGGACTTCCATGTACGAATGGTTGGAGAGAAACTTGGAAGAAGTCTTGCAACTTGTTTATGATTTATTCTGGTATGGCATTTGCTCCCTTAATGCCTTAAATATTCGTGCTTCCAAGAGTGCTGGCGGAGCGGGGACGCTACTGTTCGGCACTTCCAGCTCCCGGCATGACGCACGCGCGGCGCGGCCGCGGCCTCGCGACAGAGGCACGCGGACACTTCCGAATGACTCGCTGGTGTCGCCTGCTGGCCAAAGGTGGCACTGCAGCCAGGAAGGACACGCATGCGCACTGACCCGAACGGCTCGCCGGTGCCACCTGACGGCCAAAGAGCAACACTGCCGCTAGGGACAGTGCGCACGCGCGCTGCACAGCGTGACGCCCTTTGTCATGTGGTCATTAAGGGCGAAATGGAAACAGTGATGAACGTGCGCGGTACTGAGGAAAGGGGAGCGCATGCGCAGTGATGTGCCTGGTTACGTCGTGTGTTTAAGGGCGGGACGGAGCCGGGCAGCGCGGCGCATGCGCACTGGCTTTACACGCTCCGTGCGTGCCGGCCGGCGATGGCGGCCCGGCCGTGCGGGGCTGCGGTGCCGCCGCGGTGCCCGGGAGCGGCTTGGAAGCACCAGACGCGGTTCCCGGCTGCGGCAGTGGCGGGGGAGGGTCGTGGTGACGCTGGAGGAGGGCGGCGGTTGCTGTGGCCGCGGCGAGGTTGAAGGTGAGCGGAGAACGGCGAGCCGGCGGGTCCCGGGAAAAGACCCGAGGAGGGCGGCGTCGCCTGCGGGGGCGGCCCCGGAGCAGAGCCGGGCCGGGAGCGGGCGGCGGGGGCTGCGCG
>VXAZ01008321.1:0-22759 GCA_013399875.1 Gymnorhina tibicen | reverse complement strand
AAGCTTATAAAGTTTGATTAATAAATTAGAGCATGGAAATTGGTACATTAGTCCCTTCTCTTATAGTATGAAAACATGGCAGAGGATTTTGTATAAGAGGTAGGGTAAAAGAGGAGAGAGAGAGAGAGATTAAAGAGAGAGAGAGAGAGGAAGAAAGAAAGGAGAGATCACCAGTCCCAGCTCCAGCACTGATCCAACTGATGGGGTATTCAGGGTCCTCAGGGAAGCACCTCTTTTTATATAAGCTTCCTCACCCCAGAGCTGAGTTTCTCACTAACGCAAGTTTCTCACTTGTGTTAATAAGCAAATTAGTTATCGTGCACAGTTCATTCTTCTGAACCTTTCTGGAAATATGTACAAGGTCTTCAGGGGACCTTAGTGCTCTTGATGCCCCCATTACTGAGTTGACCTCATTCCTGCATGTGCGCTGTACTGTGTTGTGCTCATCTCCAGGAACTGGAACAAGGAGGTCTGTCCCAGAAAAGTGTTTCACTACCTCTGTATGGCCCCCTTTTCCTGTCAAATCATGTTCTTTCTCTTGGCATGTTCTTACCAACAGTCCTTGGTTGGCTCCATGACTATCCAATTTGAGAGATACACATTAGCCTCTTCTGTGCTTGTAGAAGGCATTGGCTGCTTTCAGATTTCAGACTATGGGTAGAAGAGCATAAGATCACAAAATTAAAAATCTAGAGCCTTTGAGAGCCAGTGGCATCCCAAATATAACACCTCCACCATAAATTATTGAGTGTTAATGTATCTGGCATGAAATATACAATAATAATTATATTTTCTGAAAAGAAATCACAGGCTAGACATTTACTCACAAGTTCTTAATAATTGCTCCGGAAATCATGCACCCATTTATCCTTAATAACTTTGAAAATCTCAATCACTAAATACAAGTACATTCAGAAAAATAAGGTTACAATAATTTAGACCATCACATAGAATACAGACAAGGCAGGAGAAGAGAAAAAGAGAGATTAAGGAAGTCACCCTATGGAGACTAAAAAGCCTGAGAAAGTCAGTTTCTATGATACAGTGACAAGAACAAGAACAACAACAAAATAATTTACTGCAAACATCAACTGCTTTAATAAGTTTGACAATTTGTAGTAAAACTCAAGGTTTCACAGGGCTGCTCATTGAACATGAAGTTAAAATTCTGATAAATTAGTTGAATAACTATAATCAGTCAAGACTCTTGTCTTATTCCTCTGATCTATCCTGTTTCCTATGTTTTTATGGAAACGCATCATGGTAGAAAAAAGTCATGATGGAATTCTGTCATACACCACCATAAGTTAAAAAAATAGTCACATGTTAGCAATGTGAAAACTATCATACATCAAAAACCAATTAGGTTCATTTTACACTTGGTAAGAGTTACTAGAAATCTGCCAAATATGCTTCTGGTGTGCATATACATCAGTGAGGTAATTCATTACCAAATATCTGATCTGAAGTGTAGCATATGCAGTAGAACCAAAAAATGTATGTGTGAATTAGGGAAAATAAATTCTGCAGTGATATAGCTTCTTCTTTTAAACTCACAGTCTGTGTGTAAAAATGGGAAGATTTCCACGTTTATGAGACATAGAAGCACTGCAGCTTCCATTTGACAATACATATTCCCTTTCTGAAGACTTTTAAAGAATGGCAACAAAACAAAAAAGTCGTACAGGGAAGAAAAGAATTTGCAGCATTTCTTTTCCATTAATTTTTTTCCATTTCCATTTTCCTGGATATGTATTCAGGTTGCTGGTACTTCATGGCAATTATCATACATTATATGAAAAACTATGCATTAGAATGTAAGAAATTCTTTGACAGAATTTAAAACCAACAGCTAACAGCCTTATTTTCAGGTAAAACTTTATAACATAAGGCTTTGTGGTGACAGTATATGCCACATAAAGATGACTGGCAGACCCTAAAAGATCAGTACTACTTAGATATGATGATGATTAGTGTCAGCAGACAAGAAAGTTATTAGGACCTTATGAACGGAACTCAGAAGCACAGCCAGACATGGAGCCACACACATTTGAAGCAGAGCACTGGCTTTTCTGGCTAACTGCTTGGCAGCTCTAGCATTATATATTCATCACAGACCATTTCAGTGAAATCTTATAAATAATGTATCAGTCTGACTTGGGCAATGCCTTATGTCCATCTGTTCACATGACAGTGTAATCCCCAGTTCAGGCTAATTGTACGCTTCCTTCACAGGAAAGCTCTGGAACGAGAGCAAAGAGAACAAACTTGGCACCTGTGTCTACAGTTTACCTGGAGAAGTGAGTCACAGGAACATGAAACAAGGAGTTATCCTGGGAACAATAAATATAGGCTAGCAGAAACTGCGTTAAACATTTCTTCTTTTTACAGTGCCCTGGACCCTAGGGCCACACACATGCACGCACATGCACACTCTGAAGCTTTTTACCATTTACCCAGGTAAAGTGGGAAAGATGGGTAGATCATGCTTCCTACTCAGCCAGAATAAAAAGCTTACCAAATTGTTTGCCATTAGCATTCTACTCTGAATTCACCTCTTTCAGCTGCAAAATTCTCTAAATTACCCATGCAATAAGCCTAGCTCTTCTAATTACCTGTATCTGTGTGCAAACTTTAGTCATTTACATGCCTCAACTTTTCAGAAATTCTTTCATAGTTCTATTTTGGCACCCAATTTTGAAGAGAGGACAGAAGATGATGTAGAAATTATATAAACAGAACTTTGAAAATCTGTCACAAAGTTGCTGACCTGCTTTTCACAGCTCATCTTTATCAGATTTCTACATCTTTTCCTCGCTGAATTCCTACTGTTACATTACTTACAAATAAGAACTCTACTTTAGAAAATCAAGCACATATTCTTGTTCCTCTACTAAATAATCATCTTAATCCTCACTTGATAAGTCATGTCCATTGTGGTTATAACCTCACTAATGGCATCACCTGTCTTTTGCAACTTCTATGAAGCAGTCAGTACACTCAGAAATATTTTCTATTAAAATTAATTTCCCCAACACAGAAATGACTCCTCTCAATATTATGGTCATTATGTTGACAATGCAGAGACTTAGGCACAAAGAAACAACCAAACAAACACAAAAGCTCATTCAAAAAGTTCTTTGATACTGCTGACCAAAATTCTGGAGTAAGAGCCTATTGGCTTCTGCTCATGGGTCACACTGGGGAATGCAGGTAGAATGACCTGCTTCCACTGAATCAAAAAACTTAAATCCCTTGGAAGCTTAAACAGTTGCATCATGTAGATTTCAGTTTTACATCCAGGTTCTTCTTAAAGAAGAATATCAGACACGCTGAGATTTTGGACCTAAGAACTACTCCCTGAAAGCCCTTAGCAAATAAAAGGTACGGGGAAAGAAATTGCCAAAGTCATGGGAAAATTAGCCACAGGAAACAGAAAAGGGGAAAAAGAAGAGAGAGACAGACAGAAAATGAAGGAGAGGTTTCACATTCTGTTATATACTAGTGGGTGAGTTCAAAATGAAGAAAACACCTTCGCTACCACACACACTTCCTTTGCCTCCAAAAAATGGTTGCTCCGTTCTGCCACCAGGTGGAAAGAAGGAAATGAAAACAGTTGCTGTTAAGCCATGAGCGTTCAAGGACTGCATTCAATGTGCAAGTGGTCATAGCGGGAGAAAAACACAGTATTATTGAAAAACAGAGCTAAAGAAAATACAAACAAAACAAAGGGGAAAAAAATAGGAACCAAAAGTAGTACCTGAATTGAAACGAGAGTGATCTCCACAGGAACAAATTAACTTAGTCTTTCCATCCCACCACATCTTGCACAAACAAAATACAGAATGGAGAGAAAAAACTAGAGTAAAACCCTCCAACCTGTCCAGAAGCAACTAACCATTCCAGGCAGGACTTCCAAGAGAGCCAAAATGAGTCACAATTCAAGTCAATGTCTCACATTTTCATTATCTAATCCTAAAGCTACGCAAATCACATCCAGAAGTGGTAAAAGCCAATTGACTTAATCCTTCTAGTCAGAATTTTTGCCCTCCCTATCTTCAAATCTGTGATATTCTGGCAACCTAGCTCAGGGTTATTGAATCAAACTAAAGGGTTACAATGGAGAAAAACCCAGCAGCTACTGTTGAACTTAGATTTAGGTTCTCAGTGAGCTATACCAACATCTGTACCACTTGTGCAAACTAGCAGTGTCTGTGTCAAGGAGCGGGGAAAATAGCTCTTTACTAAAAATCAATAACACGGGCACTACATGAACAGCCACGCTGTCAAAAGACACTAATTTTTTGTGCCAACAAATGGGGTTCAGAAATAAAATAAATATTTCAAATTATGAGAATTTTTGTAACTTATGAAAACTTACAAAAATATTTGTAACATATAGAAGGAAATGTTGTAGGACTTCAGAATTTTTCATGAGCTGCATCACAAGCAATATCTCATCTGATCATCTCTACCAACAGAAGTTTGTTTATTATTGTCATTTTTTTAGAAATCACTAAGATTTGACTAAGACAAACACATATGTAATAAATGTTTCAACTGCAAATCTGAATGACAAAATTCTTAAAAGTAGTAAATATACCAAAAAACCAAAAATCTCCAAGCAAAAACTCCATTAAAATAATATCAATAATATCAATGATTGCAAAAGTAACTTCACAAACTACTATGGTCAACAAAAACTATAGCATGCCTTGTTTCCATCTTTCACTGGATCTTTTTTGCAGCTTCTACACAAAAATCTATTTCTTCATGCAGCAAGAGAAACTATTAAAAGCAGTAGGCACCACATCACTTCTTTGTTGATGCTCTCAGTCTTAGAGTTAGCCGGAGATTCCTTATGCACTATAAATGGCCTTACGTAGGATATATTTATAAACAATGTGCATTCCTTCTCCTCCACTTCTCCTTACAAATCAAATCCATTTCTAATTTGATTTAAAAGTCACCAGTTATTTTCCAGATGACAGAAGTGATTTTATAAGATGCTCAAAAACTGGTTTTCCTCAAGTCTCTTTAAATACATCTAGGTTCTTAAATTTATATACTTCAACTAATTTCATTTTAAAAAAACCCAAAAAAAACATAAACCCAAACCCAGAAATTTAAAGGGTGTCATGTTTATCTATAGTCTCGTTGCAATTTATGTACAATTTGCTAATATATAATTGAATTCTTAAAAGGGCCAGTTTTATCAAGGTGGTGAATGTCTCTGGACATGAGCAATGCTGCTGCGATGGCATCGTTGTCAGTGGCACAATGGTTCAACTACTAAGCCAAGAGGCACAGGAAGACTCATCTGCTCTGTGACAACATCCCACTGTTCAAAGAAAAGTAATGGCTAATCCTGCCATAATCATTCCCTGGGAGCTCACATGCACATTTAATGATATTTATAACAGCTTAATATGTCCCTTATACGTTAACACTTTTAATAGTTAATATGTCAAAAAGGTCAGTGATTATTCCACTCTTGATACCTGTCTTTCACCCATGTGATTAACAGCACTCATTCAGGACTGTGCCAGCTGTTCTTCAGGGGAAGTGAACTGGGGAGATGTAACCTCAGCAGGCTGGAAGCAATCCATTTGCCTAACCTTCAATCAAACACAAACACACCTTACGTAAATTGTGCTGTCAGTCTGACCACTAGAACTAATCTGGTGTCAGATAGCACTGCAGACCACTGTGAAAAGCCCTTTTTACTTTTCCACTTCTAATCTTAGAATAAAGTACATCCCAAATATTTATCTTTTTGTTTTCAAAATCGGTCTTACAGAGTGTTTAGCATTAATTATCTGACTTTTCAAAAAATACGGAATACATATCTTTCAGTAAAAGTCACAGGAAGGACCTTCAGATATTCAGCATCTCTGACAGAACCTACATATTTCATCCAAGTATGAAATCAATTTAGTTTTAAAACATAAAGGGAAGTTCTTAAGACTACCGACAGGAGCTCAGTTTCTGCTATGTGAGCAAAACAGTTTATCAGTGAGAACTGCTTATGTTCACATCTTGGTGTAAAACCAAAACTAGAATCAAATCTCCTTCATGTAGGAAGTCCTGAGACATAGTGTCTTCTTGACATACTCATCTCCAGGTGCTTTTGAAAACAGTTAAGATATCTTGAAAAACCTGCATCCTAAAGTAGTTGTCTATTACCATCTGACAGGAAGAGTGTGATTAGCTCCGTTGACAGTCCTATTAATGTGTTTAAGAAACTCTACTTTTAAGGCTGGCAGGTACGATTCAGAAACCTTTCTTGAACAGCTGTGTGTCAAACACCCAGGCATTTATCATTTGTACACCTACTTTTATTCATTTTCTGCACCATTAAAAATCAACAATGAAAAGAAAAGCAAAAACTGCTGCACATAAACCTGCATTGCTGTCTAAGCAAGTCTAACTAAAAAACCTCCAACTGAAACTTTATTAATAAATAAACTTATTAATTTCTATTGAAGTAAAACCTATCCAGGAATATACTAATTCCAGCTCTCATTAATACACCCAGGCTTGTCTGATGTGAGTTAGGCACACTTTTAGTTCCTCTAGCTGCCCATGCACCTACTGACTGAACAGTGTGTGAAACTGCGCCCACTGCAAGGAGACACCACCAAATAAACACTAATCAGGAAGCTGCTCCCACAACACTGGAGCCACAGGGTATTGGTTTTCCCACCAGTTTTGGAAAAAAACCCAACACACGTTTAATTAGGTTTTGGCTACTGTGATTAACAAACTTCAGCCTCTGTAATTCTATGTTCCTTGTGACTCCTTTGTGTTTAGAGGTATCTTACCTCACCAAAAAATAAAAGTGGCAGCACCATTCTCAGGACAAATTTGGTGGAAAGAGCAACACACATGACAAATTTGGTGGAAAGAAAAAGACAGCTGTTTTATGACTGAAATGTATAGAACCTCTAAGAGAGATTGGACCATAAAGTAATGTGGATAGTATACTTGAAAATAGCATGAGGCAGACACACCAGCATTGCTAAATCTTAAGGCATGAAGACCCAGTGTATGCCTTGCTGATGTACTCTGCATTTGGTACCTGCATCCCAGGCATTTGTCACATCTGCCAGATGTCTAAAACCTGATAAATCCCTGTCCAAAGTGATAGCCCAGAAAATTACAGTAAAGTGAGAGGTTGGTAGATTAGGGTAATGCTTGGAAGAACTCAAGAGTTTGAACAAACAGGACGCAAAATGTTAGGGAGAAATTCATGGAGGTACCTTGGCACAGCTGCCTTGATAAATCATACGTGACAGACTTGGCATTGAGTAAGATCTCCCCAGGTGCAGTATCCCAGCCTTCACCCAGGACCAACCTTCCTTGCTAATGAAACCATACAATAAAGTACACTCATAATTTTTCAATTTGAGTCCTTCTAGCCCTATCAGCACAAAATCAGAGAGTGTTAAGAGAAAGGATTCTTCCTCCTGCTCTCAGTCAGATAATCACTTCTATTTCCTCACAATAAGTTCTTTCTGTGAAATGAAAATGATTTCAAAGAACACGAACTGACAATTGAAAGCTACCATTGATGCCCACAGGATGTCATACATCTCCCTTTCAGGAAATTAAAGCAGTAACAAGAGCAGGCAGAGACAGTAAAATGACAATAAAAATGTATTTTGATTAAATTATTCTACAATAAAGCTAAAACGAATCTAAAAACAAAGTCTGATTATCATCCTCATCATGCCCGTTGAATGGCTCGAACACAAAATCATTTCAAGATGAGCACTGAACTAGCTGCAAACAACATTAAAAGTCATATCTTTTCCTCTCCCCTTCCTCTTCATATGTCATGCCATCATGATCAGCTTAAACAGTCCCATACAATTCAAAATATAACCAGCAAGCAGAAGGAATCCCTTTCTGAACACAATACTTTCTGTAAACACACTCTGCCAACACAAACATTATTCAAAATGTGGTCAGATCTCCTCTCCCCACTTTGTGCTCAATGGTTCCATAAAGCATAAAATAGCCATTTCCTAAGAAACCAATAGATAAAGACAAATCGATTACAGAACAAAATGTTTTTACACTTCTTTAAGAAACCAGAAGAGAGATACATTATTAATGACTAACTATGCCAAAATAATACATGATTTATTCACAACCCAGACACTGTTTCAAAAGACATTTTTTAATCACTTATTTTTATTCTTATTTTTTGCTTTTAGGTGAATTTTTTCCAGTATGTTGGTAAATATTTTCTAACTATAGCTTATGTGTTGGTTTTGCATAGCCTGTTTTTTTTTTGGGGGGGGGGAGGAGGGTGGGCTGGCATTTGGCCAGTGTTAAACCATGACACTATAGCTTTTGGATCAGTTTTCTTTTTTGAATCCTCTAAAAAACCACATTCTTTGAGAGACAAAAATATTGATTTCCTTTCACCAATAAATTTCTAAAATCAAACAAAATGTGAACTACAGTTTGAGAAAAGAATAGACTGCAGCTGTAACCAAGTGGTGAAGTTTATTCAAGATAATGACGCTGGCATTATGAAATTTTTTTTTCTCTTCAAAGAAATGGGAGTATTAACAACAAAATGTACCAAATTTGTACCTGCATAATGTGTGGCAAAGAACCCCAAGCAATTTGCTCAGCAGTGGCCCAAGAAGGATGACAAAAAAAAGTAGTATTCTTGTCAAGCTTTCCATTTTGCATGAAAATGGTCTGTTTCACAAATGTATTACTTAGAGTCCCAAGCTGTGAATTTTAAAATCTCATGTCTCAATAAATATCCTAGTTTTCATCATTGTTCTGTACCCATAGCAACTTAAAACAGGCTATATAGGAACATCTCATTGCTTTTCCACATTTATGGAATTTACCACATCTACATAAACATCCATCTACTTTGGTTTAGATTTGTAGTGGTGGTGTTCTTTCCACACTGCTGTCACTGGTAAGTGTGTTTGTTGCTTTATGCTTTTCCAATTGCAGTCTTGAATCTTGCAGAACTAAAGCACCTCACTTTGTCAGAAAGTAGTTCAGAGACAGAAGTTCTCATAACTTTATAAAACAGGATTCTGTCTAAGAGCAAGACTAATACTGGTATCAAAAGTCTCATGCAATGAGGCCTTATGGCAACATCATGGTTCTTCATGCTGCTGGGAAATAGATATGAGAGGTATTTATGGTTTTATATCAAGACTGCCATTTTGCAGCCACTGTACAAGTATGTTGAAAGCACAGCAGTACCTTGAGTCCTAGAAACTAACACCACAATGTGTGGGGCTTCCTCTGAGGTGATGAATAATTTGTTTGTCCACATCCACAATTGATTTGAATGAGCATTACAGGTACCTGAGCTACAAAGAAGGAGAGAGAAAAAAGACTGCAAAGTGAGATTAAAGGCTGTGGCAGGTTTCTGTAAATTAAAAACCAAAAAAAACCAAACCAAACCAAACCAAACCAAACCAAACCAAACCAAACCAAACCAAACCAAACCAAACCAAACCAAACCAAAAAATAAAAACAAAAACCAAAAAAACCCAGAAAAAACCAAAAGAAGAAAACCCACAAAAAACAAACCAATCAACCAAATAATGAAACAAAACACGTTTCTCTTATTAGCTCTATGGATTATATGAACAGTTTGAAAGGAAACTGAACAGATAGAATGCACCTCCAAAACATGCAAAATACTGCTACAATAAATACTCTTAAGAGAAATGGAAAAAGTCAACAATTACAGCTACCATGCTGTTATGTCTAATATTTGTTTGAAGTGTGAAAAAGATTATTTTCATATCAAGCATTCATTTTTAAATAACAATAATAATTAAAATAATAACGCAATTCAGACTGATGAAAGATCAGTTGTTTGCCAGATGTACACAAGATATTTTATTCTGATACTTCCCTTGTCCCTTGTTCATTATTTTTGTGCTCGAGTTATACTGACAGATGTTTACAGTTTGTCTCCCTTTCCCATCCTGCTGCTTTTTACTTGGACAGTGGTAGTAGTTTTTAGCTGTTTAAATGAACACTCTTGTAATCAAAGAGGGACTTTCCTACCTCTGACTGTTATTCATCCCCTTTCTACATGCTCCTAAATTATTCCTGTCAGAGATAACACTTATCCGTTGCTCACTTTTTAGGAGTAGTTTATCCAGTTTCTGCATATAAACAATGAGAAATTGAATGTTGGAACACAGTAATGCTTCCTGTAGTTAAGCTTGCCACAAAAGATGGCAGAATTACAGACTATGAGGTGGAAGGGACTTACAAGAATTATCAAGTCCACCTCCTGGCCCTGCATAGGACAACCACAAAAGTCACACCATGTGCCTGAAAGAATTGTCCAAATGCTTCTTGAACTCTGTCAGGCTGGTGCTGTGACCACTGCCCTGGGGAGCCTGTTCCAGTGTCTGAATGTAGGCTAAAGCAAAACCAAAAGGAAACTCAGTAAATAAGCAAGTTTAGAATCAAGTAAAATATAGAATAAAAATACTCATTTGATATATTTTGAGCATAAATATATAAGCAGATGGCACTAGATGGAAAAAAACAGGACTGGAAAGTTATTTTGTCCTTTGTAGTTGCCAATATCAGGAAGCTATAGCAAGCAATACAAGAGAAGTCAAACATTTCTCTCCTGGTGAGAAATTCATAGCTGTGCCTCTTATCAAATCAAATGCAATCTGAAAATTCCTGACTGTTATTAACATGAATATATAACTTCAATGTGCCACGACCCCACACCCACCCACCTACAAATCTATACTGTCCAAATAATCCTCCTGCCCAAAAATTATTTGTTGTATTTTTTGGAAGTAGTTCTCTGCCTGAGGATAAGCTGAGCCATAATCATAAAAGAGAGGAAAGCAAACACAGATTCAATACCAAAGAGTGAGAAAAAAAGCAGAATAAGAGCACGTTGTTGTTCTTTTAAAGCAGATACACTGAAGGGGTTATTATTTTATTAATGGTGCGCTCACTCACATTATTCTGGTGTTATTTGAACAAACTGCCTTCTATTGTAATCTGTAGTGACACAAAGCTCTGCAGGAGACAGGATTCTTTGAACAATTCCCATTTTAGATTATGTCTAGAAATTGCATGTTTAAAGCTGAATTTACATGTTGAATGCAAATCTTTGAGACTGAACTGGCATATCAAACTGGTGCAGCTGTACACAATTAGAGCAAAATGTGGCTGCTGTTTCAAAGAGCCTTTCTTTTGTTGTAGTATATACTGTTATTCATTTGTTTGGAAATACATCACTTATCTCCAACACATAGCACTATTTGTGAATTAGGAGCTGTTATTTCAAAAGGATTTCATAATCATTGAAAAAGTACCCTATACCCCATAATAGGTTTTTGGGTCAGAAGCTGCTGTCTGGATCTAGATTTGACTCTTTTTAGAAGGCCTATCAGTAGCAATGTTTTTTGGGGTTGAGGTTTTTTTGTTTTGTTTTTCAAATCATAGTTTCCTCACAGTCAGAGCTTCCATATACTTCTTACCTCACAAGAAAAGGAAACTGTTCTCCTCTGTGGCTATATGATGTCTTTCTATTTCCTCATCTCAGAAGGTGTCGGCTTCACTAAGGATTCCCACTTAAATTGAGCAGGAGAGGACAGTGCAGACTGAATACAAATTTGTGCTGGAGAAGTGGAACAAGGTTAGCGAAGTGTGCAGTTGGTGAGATTGATGTTGATACCCTTCACTGCCAAGTGAAATGCCAATAATGCTTGTATAGCATTTTGTGAGGGCAATGGGAGTATTGATTCCTGAGCAATAATAAAGAATGAAGCTGCTCTCTCAGGTATAAAAATATTGGCAACTGTTACAAAGAATTGACTCATAGAGGCCTGAGTGTTGGCCTATCTTAATACAAATAATTCAGGCTTCAGAAGGATTTCAAGAGCAGCCAGGCATGGTCCTCAGGCACATTCTCTGCTATTAATTTATCTGCAGCTTTCACAAGTGTCTCTGTCTATCAGCCAATTGGTCTTTGAGGTGCAGGGACAAAAATGGATTTCTGAAGGCTTGTTGGGAGACAATATGAAAAGTCAGTTGAGCCATGAATTTTTGACATATAAAACAAAAAAAAGTTACATTCCTTTCTTGCGATTTTTATGAGAAAAGGCAGAACATATGGTTTCCATGCACTCCATAAATAAATTTAACATGCATTTCACTGGGAGCCGAGATTTCTAAGGTTAGTATTTTTATTGCGTTGCTTAAAATAGCTTTACTCACTGAAAGAAGTGTAAAGCTCCCAGAACATGAAGCTATTACAGGCTATAGCACATCTTACGCATTCCCTAACAATTTGCAGCATGCTGTCTGTGCTTAAACATGAGTACTAAGTGTGTCCTGAAAAATTCTGAAGATTAGCTGCCTTTTGTAGTGTTGAAAAGCAAACACCTTTAAATGGCTTCTCACTTCTAAAATTGTGCAGCATGTCTGTTCATTTTGTTAACTAATGGGATTCTGCTCCATCCATCACCAGCTATCAAAAGTACAACAGAAATGGAAGCCCTGGGTGTACATCAACACTCGTAACAAAAGCAGTGATGAAATCCACACAGTGGTGTAGAATTAGCTGCATTTCATTGGCAAATGCCTCACCCACACTTAGTGTAATAATAAACATTTGACAGAACTGCTGCTGACACGGTGAACAATCAATTTTCTTTCAATGGCTATTAGATACCAAAAATTTATCATTATTATCTATTGTTTTTTCTTTAACAGTAGATTTCTCACACTAATGTTAGAGGATTGATGATTTTTAATCAAGAAAACCATCAAAAAAAGGGCAAATAAAGTCACAAGTAATTCCCAAAAATTACAAAAATTCACAAAGAATTCTAATTACTGAACTTACCAATTCCAAGTAATCAATGTTTAAATCCCATTTAAACATGTCTGTTGTAAAATAGACATCTTAAACCATTGTGAAGTAACTTATTTTGCCACTAATGAAATGAAATACATTGACTGGAAGGCTTTCATCCTGGTCATGCTCTTCCTGAGTCAAACACATAATGAATTTCTCAATCTCACTGGCTCAGAAACCTTCACAAAGTTTTCATCTCTTGTCTTCCAAATCTGCAAGGAAAACTCTTGGTCTCTGAATAAATGAGCAATCAAATGGGAAGGTCATGCACTTTGAAACAGAAGGGCAGGTGGCCAGTGCAGAGCCGAGGCTAAAAGAACACAGGACAAACACAATATGGCTCATGGAGAACCACAGGTGAAATTGCCAGTAGCCATGACTACTGAACTACTAATGCCTTTGGATGATTACCTATTAAAAAACCTAATGGAGTTACACATAGTTGAAAAGTATTTTAAAAATTTATTTTCATGCGGACAAGGAGGTATTGGATCAGAACCATATGAAAGCAAGAATATTAATGAAACTTGATTCAAAGAAACAATTTTAAATTCCTTTACCTTCAGCAGACCCTTTTCTGTGCTTTTGTAGACATCCGTCCATCTATTATGTCAATAAAGGAACACAGCCGAAGGAAGCCACAGCTTTTGTCATCTGGAAAAAAGTGTTCCCCTCTACAAATGATAGGCTTTGGCATTCATAACCCTGACCCATTTCTCTACTTACCAAGCCAAAAACTTGCTAAGAAAGTATTTCTTTTTAATGGTTTGTTGCATACAAGGTAGTTGTGTCTTTATTCAAACCCCATCCAGGCTTGGACAAATAATCTCTTTATTTCCTTATACCTATTCAACAACAGTTTTGGTAGAAGCTCACTTTTGGTATGAGAGGCGGAATAGGTAAAAAACGAAAGGTTTGTTCTTTTCATCCTGGATCTGTTGTATGTCAGTGAAACATAAGCATTATCACATAATGCTTATGCAGATTATTATATTTTATTAATATCTTGATATTTCATATTGCAACAGATTCTACTTACTCTGTTTCAAACCTAGGGATGTATCGAATTGCTTCTAGACTCTTTTGTGTCTGTCAAATCTACTGCACCTTTTACAGCAAAAAAACGTAGACCTCTACAGATAACCAACTAACAGGGATGTGATTTCTCTCATGACATTCTCATGACATCACTTCTGAGGCACCAAAGGGCTCTTCTACCTGTTTCTCTCTCAGACATAAAGAATCTCATCTTTTTGTAGTAAAAGAAACTTTTGTACATGCATTTATATTCATCTGACCAGTTTCTCTTTCCGTCACCCCCATAGCTAAAAATCTCTCCTATTACCTAGAGTATGAGGTAGATATAATGCAGATTTCCTTTGTATTATGGAAGTGAAAAGGAATTAAATATTTAGATATTAAGTATCTAGTCATTACTTTTGACTGCTGAATATTGCAATCCAAAATCCACAACAACGCTTAATCTTTATTTTCCTCAGGTATTTTTATGTACAGAAAATGCAGTAGAATAAGAAATTATTCTTCCAATGGCACATTGTTTTGTCTCTATTGACATAAAATTTCACCTGCCATCATGTTGCCTATTAATCTGTTACAGTCATCTCTCATCTTTGGAATCATAAATCACTAAGTATTATCTGCATGTTTTTTCTGTTTTCTTTTTTTTTATTTGTCATAGCTATATTAAGAGATACCAGTCCTAGAAAAGGCAAGTATTGTAAAGATTTGAAGAGACAGGTTGTGTATGTTTAGAGATGTGACCTGCTTCTCAGTGTTTTCCTTAGAAAAGATCAGGAAGCGTCATTTCTTGTGACATTCAGTTTCTCAAAAAGGGTCTTCCAGAGCCTTTGGTTCAAGCTTCCAGACGGCAATGTAGTACAGAAGAAGTACAAGAGTAAAATGAAGATTAATCTTCATGTGTGTTGATAAGTGCTGAGAGCACTGCAGGATCTGTCTGGTAAAAATCCATTGTGACAGAGCTGGGGAAAACAGATGACCAAATTGACATAGAGATGCTGAGCTTTGCCCTTTGAAACCTGCAGGTTATTTCTGTTGATTAGACACTGGAGAATCATAAAAACATTAAACATCAAAAGTGTCTCAGTTGTGCTATTAGGTCTTGAGTTTTAACCCTGCTGTCATGTTTTTGTTCCTTTACTTGCCAAGGTTAGGCTCTAGTTACTCAACCACAGTGTAGATGAGGTCTCAGTGCATTCACCAACACTAACACTTTTTTCTCCTTTTACCCATGTCTTTCAAAAATTCTGTTTAGTGACTTTAGAGAAACCAGTAGGAGGGAAGAAAAATTGTTTCAATTGTTGTTGTTTTTTTTTTTTTCATAACTTCTGTTGTGCAGTAAGGGCAGATTTCCTTCTGCAATTCGTTGAACAAAGCAATTGGTGATGGACTGAAGGTATTCAAATTCCAGCTATAAATTCACTTATAAAGTGAATTTAGTTATCTTGAAAGGTTTTAGACTGAATGCCCCAGAGACTGAACTCATTGACTTATTCACAGGACTGCTACTGTGAAATATGAAATAGTGCAAGCCTTCCCACTAGAGTGCTCCAAGCCTGACCTGCCCGAATGACCTATGAGGGGAGAGATTAGTTCAGCTTTTATGTTCATTTAGGAAAGCACTCCTTTCACTTTAATCAATGGCAAAACCTCTTCTGAATTCAGTGAAGGTTTGATCAGATCTTTGTCCTGCACGAAAGACACTGTGACCACTGAACAAACCAGACACAAAAGATCAGGAAGAGATGATTAAATGTCTGTGGACACATGCAGCAAATGGGGTAATCATACTCCTGGGCACACAGCTCTGGTCTTCAAACAAGTATACAGGTGGCAAAGGATAATTATCTGAGTGGTTTAGATCTGATATATTTGGGATTTTTTTAATCTTAAATTCATGATACAGTAGAGTTTTACCTTAAATACATGCTTTGTTTTTTGCTGCCAGAAGAAGAGAAGGGAATCTTGAACCAATATATTCAATTCTACCAACCATGTGAATGTGGGAAAGTGACTTGGTTCCTTTTTTGCTGGACTCTCACTCCTATCTTTGTTCATATGTGAAATGGGAGGTAATAACAGCTACCAAATTAGTGGAATAAAAGAAGATACAGAAAAGCAAGAAAAGTAATTTGGCTTTTTACTCAAAATTTTTGAGTAAGAGATATCTCCAATGCCCAAGGTATCACACTGTTGACAAAACCATATACTTGTGTAACAGACTTTTATAATACCCCTTTGGAACAATAATATTTCTGCATGCAAGTGCAATAGGGTCTNTATTTTTATTTTTATTTTTATTTTTATTTTTATTTTTATTTTTATTTCTATTTCTATTTCTATTTCTATTTTTATTTTTATTTTTATTTTTATTATTATTTTGCTGCCAAGTGCAGTGATAGCTACTATATCCTACAGAAAACCCACTGGTGGATATTCAGCTTCCCTGAGTTCTGGTGAATTTTCATTACAAGTGCCAGGATGCAAGTTCCCGGTTTTTAAACATGGTTACAGAAGAAACCCGGAGGCGGAAACCTTGTCAGTCACTGACAACAGGCCCTTGAAAATAAAATCACTGCACTCTGAGAAAGGTTTCTGCTAGCATTTGGGAAAGGAAGCAGGGTGACCTTTGTTTCCCAGACCCACATACACAAAGTGTCTGCAATGATCTGCACCTTTTGCTAGGCTTTGGTGCGGGTTTTTTGTATTTGCCACTTTCCACTATACCTTGACACTCAAGAGGTTTTGAAATATTTCAATATATAAAAGGATGAGCTGATATGGTGTTATAGCTTATACCTCTGCTTTACTGCTTCTGTACCCTTTCATTTTTATTTTAATTACTCAGGCATTATTTGTCTGCTATTCTTCCTACTTTTTTCCTGGATTTTAATTACTCTTCCCTTCTTGTATAAGTTTATCAACATTGATACTTTTCTTCTACTGAACATAGATTAGCACAACTAGAGCTTCAATCTATATGTGAGTACTTTGCCACTTAGTTCAGCAGCAGCGGCAGGCCTTGTATACAAATTCCTACTGAACATTGGATTCATTACTATTGAAACTGAGATAGCCAGTTGAAGTTTGCTAGCTCAAACTATAACTCTAGCTAGCCTGATGACAGTTGAAAGTTGGATTTTCAGCCCTAACTGCTGATCTGGTATCCACATAAAATTTCACTGGTGTGCTCTCAGACATTTAAGACAAACTCGTGAGCCGTTATTGAAGATTCAGGCACACAGGAAGTGTGGAGGTATCCAAAATTATGTTGACTACAATAAAACTGAAGAAGAGAGATAGGAACTTCTATCTATTTAGTTATTCCCTTGTAAACATAAGATTAAAGTTCCCCATGCCAGCCAAGCAGGGATACTTAAAATTCAAGTCCGTAAAAACCACATCAGACTTGAGAAAAGGTTTGCAGCTCTGAAATTTTGCCGAACTGCTAAAAGCTGAAGCATGAAGATAGAAGAACACACAGAACTTGACTGAACACCCACAGAAATCAGTGGGAGACTTTCCACACATTTCAGTCAGTAACAGCTCAAGCCATCCAACACGTTTCAGAACTATTAGTATGACTTTTCTTTCAGTCTCACAAGTTAAGTAATATATTCAAATGCAAAACCACACCTCAGCGTGAATTAAGAGGAGTGGAAAATGCAGAGGTTTTATGTAATACACATTTTTGACACAGGGATGTAGATATATCAAAACTTTCTTCTTCTAAAGAGACAAAGCGAAATTAATGTAATCATTCACTTTTAGCACCTAATTCACATCACTGAAAACAAAAGAATCTGTAATAATACAGAAGGATTTCAAGCAAACATATTTACCTTTAAAATATGCATTATAACCACATGACAGGTTAAAAAACATCTCAAGTGTATAAGTGTGATGTGTAGAGCACTCCATAAACATATAAAAAATGACCCTGGTTCAAAACTATTAGTCTAATTAGACAGTACATACATAAGGGAGTGGGAGGGAAAAGAGTGAATTGATGAAATCATTGAAAAGAAAGGGTAAAAGCTAAGAACACATTTTGTTAGCCCTATGACTCATAAGTTTCTTATGTATATAGACATGCTTCTACTCACTGGATGAGTAGGCCAACATTTATCATTCTCTTTTCTCAAGTTGTGTGTCTTCACAAGTCATTCAAAAAGAGTGTGAAGGGTTGTCAGACTGCTTCAGGAAGTGGGATGAAGACAAACCAGGCCATATGGAAGAAGTTATGAGAGCAGAGACAGAGGAGAACATTGAGATAAGCTTGCAAGTCTTTCTCTTGGGTCAAACAAAGAGAGAATAGAAAAAGCAGGTGACAGTACAGAAGTAAATGGGTGGGCAGAATTATATAAGACCTTGAAGTGGAATCATGGCCTTTCAGCCCAGGTACCAATGGAGATGGCATATTGTGCTCTATCTAGTAAGCCAGGCAGCTTCCAGGCAGCCCTTTGAGCAGCAGAATATTGCATCACCTCTCTGTAAACTTCTGTCCTTTGGTGTATCCTCACCATCAATGGCCAAAATATGAGTCTCAAGACATCTTTGAAACTGCACATGGTATTTGTGTTTGTATCCCCCACCCTGTATGGATTGCCAGGCGAGGAAAAGTTATTGCTGCACTATGAAAGTGAAGGATAAGGCTTTCAAACACAAATGTGGCATGGAATATTGTTTTATACAGGAAGGGAGAAATACAGCAAGCAATGCTGGTACATTGGAGAATGCAGAATTAATAATTAATAGCTTATAAATGAGTTAACAGCTCTTTACAATGACATAATTGTAGGGAAAAAATTTATTACCAAAAGTTCACTAACAGCTTCTAAATATGTTGGTTATTCCCGTGAAGAAACATGAGTGTTTAAAAAAAAGTCAATTAGATCCCTCTTAGGTTATAACTGTCACATAAACAGCTTGTAAATGAGTAAAAACCAGTATTCTAAAGTACACTTCCACTCTCCAGCTGCTGCTGTTTTTAGCAAAGCAAGCAACATGGTTATACTAAAATGAAAAAAAAATAATAAAAGAAATTAAATCATTACAGTTTGAATATGCAATTTTTTTATCAGAAAGAATGAAAAATGTTACTGTTTAAACAAAACAAAAATACCAGCTCTTCATAATATTTCACATAGAAAAGAATATTTAGATTTGAGATAAGGTTCAGGCATAATTCAGCCTAACCGATTTGTTCCTGTGTAGGAAACAAAAGATCCAACATAAAAAACATGATAAAGGAATAAGGAAATACTATGTTCTTGTCCACATAGCTGGAAGTAATTTGCTATCACTATTCTGATTATTTTAAACTGACAAAGACATGTAGAAATAAAATAATGTATTACTTCTGTGAAAACTGCATTGACTTTGAGAGTATACATGTTGTGCAGAAAATCATATTAATGCATCATAATACATCTCCATCTTCAACTTCAGAAAGATTTTATCAGCAGAAAAATAAGCAGAGTCCCATAAAATTTCACTCTCACTTTTTTCTAATTATTTATGTTCCTTATGCATTATATTCTCCATTTATGTATACATAAGAATATTAAATGTACTGAAATACTAATTACTGGCAGCATTGAATTCCAAGGTGAAGTACGTATTGCTATACCAAAATCCATATGAATGGAACTGGTTATAGGAAAGTACATGCATGGGAAGATGTGAATGTGTGAGCATGAGAGAATGTCTTCTGTGCTGGTGAAGAAAGCCCAGACTCACAAAACAACTTGCTGAAAAAAAATTCTCTCAATTTATTTCTCAGTTCATACCCATTTCTTCCCTTTACACTTACTTTCTTCACACTTATTCTATTTTAACAAAAACTTCAGCACAGGAGCTAAAATACTGGCTGTTGATTGTTGTGAACTCTAGCCCTAATTTATAAGAATTAATAGGACTATTCTCCTATGTGCAAATTCAGGAAAATGCTCCATTATACTGACACACTGGGGCAAGGCATGGATGAGTCAGAAGCAAAGACTGGTCTTGGGCTGCAGGAGTATTTTCAGTTGAAACAAGCAAAAACAGGCTCAGAATAGTAAATAAGTAATCTTTACATAAGTACAGATTCACTTTTTAAGAAACAAAACACTAACAAATGCAGAAGTGGGATTCAGTAAAGAAAAGTTAGTGGCTCACTCCAGTGAAAACCAATATAGACAGATTGAAATGCCTCACCTTCAACATAATTTTTTGGTTTTTATTTAAATACCTTCTGAAAACCAAGGCTGTTCTCCTTGGGCAAACTGCCTTATGCTAGCCCAAAGCTACTTGTGCAGGACTGTGACATTTCTTCTCATGGGCAATGGCATTTTTGTATTAGTTTAACCTCGTGCTCCCATATACACATATAGACTTGCACAAGTCCAATTGTAATTAATGTCATCTGTCTTCATCTCCTAGTTTTATTTGAAATAGAAAACCAGTAATATATAACTTGTTGACTAGTCAGCAAAGTGGCACAGACTTAATCTAAAAGCAGACCAGGCTATACAGGAGCTATACATACAAACAAACCTAATAATTTGTAGTAGCATACTAAAAATTGTACGCTGAACTTTGTACATTGAAATTTAAATAAGCATTATTAAGGCTACACAGGTTGAGTGATTGTGGGAAAATTGGGTGGCACAAGATGCCAAAACAAGCAATAAAACTCTGCAGATTAAGACCAGTTAAATAAGCACAAAGAGGTAAGACAAAAGTTATGTGAGCTGACTTACTTATTATGGCCAAAATGAGCCATGAAAAATAAACCAATATAATTATATCTCAAGATGTCAAGGTAATTGTGTCAACCCTTGCATAGAGCCTGGGAAAGCAGCAATATAAAATGGCAAGAACAAAAGCCAGGTGAAAAAGATCAAAGTGCATGCTGGTGTGCTGTAGAAGGTATGGCTGCCAGAATGAAAAACACAGTACCGACTGTTGTACAATGATAATGACTGTGCTAGAATGTATTGTATTTGCTAACACAGCAATACTTCTAACTTGATTATTCAAGCTGAGTCCACTTGCAGTGCCAGTACATAGTAGTACAATTTTCTGGAAGTCGGGCATGTTTCACTAACTTGCACTTCCTTGAAATAATAGACATAAAATTTAATTCCAAGCAAGAGTTGCAAATTAATTTAGTAGACTGTTAAGAAGAACTTAAATAAGAGAGGCTGAACTCCAGAATATCATGGAAAATGCCATGTTTGAAATGAGATGTTTATTTAAGTACGTAATGGCTGACCTAAACCAGAACAGTGGCAGCTCTTGGTTTCAAACAACCTCAGTGGATCTCTGAGATAGGATCTGTGAAGACCATCCCCACAATATTTTGCAGATCTGAGTGGGTTCTGTAATTAATAAAACATCTCTAGAAATGTGAATGAAGCAGTTTCTTTATCCAATGTGTAATGAATTATGTTGTTTTTGCTGAAAGACTGAATGAATGAAAACTTGTGTTTCTTAATGTTTTAAATATACTGTGAGCAAAATTAAGAGTCTTCTTAAAATTTCTTCCTAAAATACATATAATTATTTAATTATAGGATATTTTAAGATACAAGTCACAGAAGAATCATCCCTATTTAATAAATTGATTGACTAGGAGCGGAATGGAGCATTACAGGGTCACAGAGTTAACTCTTCTTAGAAACTGTATAAATGGCCTTGTGATAATGTTACAATTATTTAGTCATTCATCATCAATATGAAGTAATATTTGCTCAAATGTTCAAGTGACTTCAGAAATTAGGTGATACAGAATCAGTCTGGATGTCTACTTAAAAATAAACCCCAACAAACAAAACATTTGAAATGTATGTAACACAACACTGCCTGTGCCAAAATCAATCCCATTGTGTTTTTTAGTTCTCAACAGAGGTATCCCACATCTCTTTGCATGAGAAGATACGTGAAGCTTTTATCTGAATCTGCATAAAAATTCAATAATTCTTCTGGACCGCACTCGTTCTGTAGAGTGTAAGGATCAAAGAGAAATATAGAGAAGAAAGGAAAATTCTGCAAAAGAAATAACCAATTTCTGCAATGAGAGCATGAGAATTTTTACACTATGCAGATAATATGGTATTCACACAAATTACACTTGTGTGTTTTGCACCACAAAAAGAATTGGGGAAAGGAAAACTGTTCTGAATATTTCTAGTAAATGGAAAATATTTTTGCCCAGGAATTACACAGGATTTTAAGTTACTAACTGGTATCCGGCTAAACAAGGTTACAAGTCAAATAAAGGCTCTCTATAGCACATTTGAAGATATAGTTCTGAGGGAAGGGGGGGAAGTCTCCAAAGTCACTACCTTTAAATGTCTGGGAAATGTTGAAGTACCTTAGAACACTTGCATGCCTTTGGCTTTAATACTTGCAGATATTGAAAACACACTATAACTGAACCCATTCAAGTACCCTTAGTATCCATATAAGAGCGCAAAGGAAAAGGGTACCAAATACCACTTGCTCTACAAGCTTTAATTTACAAAGCACAGTTCCTGAAAATAATTTCTAATTCTAAGACTGTTTTGTTCAATTTTCCAAAAATACTCTCAGAATATCACTTTTCTTACCTCTATTTTCACACTGTCAGGTTTACCATATTGGCGTCCAATATGATCAATGATGAAACCAATGTTAAACAACTCTCCATCACCAATATTTGAAGCCCTGGACTTGACTTATACTAACTATGCACCAACAAATATTCCACAACTAGGAAAAATCCTCTTTGGAGACCTAGTTAGAAGTGGACTGAGGAAACCAGATTCACCCCTTCAGTACAGTCCTCTGCAAAAT
>VXAZ01008313.1:114400-153179 GCA_013399875.1 Gymnorhina tibicen | reverse complement strand
ATTATATATATATATATTATATAGCAACGTAAGAACCCAAAGAATTTTGGGGTTTTGTTTAGGTTTTTTGTTCGGTTTTTTTTACCCTGTGCTGCAGCAAATTATATTCAACTGATGTAAAAAGCAAACACTCCTCTACAGACATCTAATTAAGCTCGTTCTAAAATCTACGTAGTGTGGCAGCTCCCATATGGAGAAAAAATACTCCCCAGTTGTGCCACTTTACTATACTTACTGTGTAATAATAGATTCCTTACGTATCATAAGCATAAAAGTCTTTGTGCATCAACTGAATCATTTTATGTCAATGATATAACATGAGTATAGCATTTTTCCATCTGTTCAGGACAAAAATGTACATGCACTGAGTGTTTTCACATTTATTTGTGTCTATGCAACAACCTCCTTCAATTAAGTGCAATACTCAGAGGAACAGCGGAATGCAAAGGTAACAGGTACTGAAGTATTCAAAACGCAAAGGTGGCACATACATCAGGTGATATTTACATTCAGGCTTACAAAGGAGATTTTTAAGTCTGAATTTTCCTTATACAAACTGAAGGATACCACAACTTTTGGGTTTGGTACTGAAACCAGAATTCAGCCAGATCTCACTCTGGTGAGATTCAGGAAGTCTTGTATTCAAAGGAACGTTTTTCCACAACACACTGATAGACTTTTAAATATACTAAAAAGAAAGTAAAAAATTCTTTAATGTTAAGAACAGCATTTGAGATCAACTAGCTTGCACATATCTTCAGAAACAACTGATCACCTTAAACCCTAAACACAAAGCTTGGAAACACAAAACTGGGGCACTCTAAAATATGGAAATTTAAGGATATTTTGACTGTACATATCTTAATCCAAAAACTGAGACAGAGGCTTTCTCATACAAAAGAAGACAGATTAGTCCTTGGGAACACAGATCTGTAAATAAAGAATGAACAGAACAAAGAAAAAGTTGGGAGGTAACAACTAATGAGCCTTTCCTATTATATTAATTAAGTTTTTTAAAATAAGTCTTAGATGACATGTTGCAGCAAAAATATTGTGCCATGGGGCCTGGAAATGGTCAATTCTCAAGGGAAGCCTGTCCCTTTCACCAGTGACTCAGTCCTGGTGTGCAGCTGAGAGCTCTGGAAGAAGATGCGCCTGTATTTGGCCTGCAATAGTGCAAGTCCATTGCTTTTAAATAATACATGTGCTCTCTGTAACTGTTTTCTCATTCACAACCAATGACAGTCTAGTAGGATAGGGTTTTTGTGGATACAGAAAAGCCTGTTAGAAGGATTTTCCAGCTTCTTGCAGTGTTCTGTGTGAATCTTTTCTTTCTCATGTAAACTATGAAAACAATAAGATGTTTTTCTATAACTATCTGGACACCTGGTGTTTGTCTAAGTCTTGTTTATGGTACACTGGTGTAACGGGTGTTTAAGACCTTACCCAATCACCTCTGAGGGGTGGATGGGATACTGACCAATATCCTTGTGGGATTAAGACATATAAGTGGACAATTAATTAATTAAATATCACATTTTCCTGCTGACTACGCTTGGATTAATTTCCTGATCTCTGCAACACAACCACAGGTTTTCCCATTCCTTGGTATGGCATGGCTGTTAGGAGGAACAAAGCCTTCCTTTATGTTACTAGAACCAGTTGTAGTCGCCTTCCATGTCTTAAACCAGAAAAAAAATTAAGAATTATGCAAGGTCTTCAGGTAATTCTTTGCCTAATATAGTAATACAGAAAAACTGGTGTGGGTGATACACGGGATCCTCTCCTGCTGTATTCTGGGAATGTGGACGGGATTGTACATCGCAGAGTCCAGCCCTCCTCCCAGGATGGCTAGGGGGTTAGAGCCTGGGATGTACAAGGAGAACATGAGGGAAATGGGCTGGTTCAGCTTGGATGAGTAAGGGGGAAGGGGAGATCTTACCAGTGTTTCCAAAATGCTGATGGCAGTTATGAAGGTGAAGGTGCATGAAGGCAAAGCAAAATGCACTAGACATAAATTGGAAGACAATAAATTACATTAGATGTAAAGAAAAATATTTTTAGAGTGAGGATGGATCAGGAAGAAGAGGCAGAATATGGAGGAAAGAATGTATTAAATATTTTTCTCTGTTCCCTCAAAACTTCAGTAGAGCACCAAGATGGACTTCTGCCCATTGTTTTCTACAAAGAGTTTCTGATTCACTGGTGGTGTTAGTGGTGAGTTTGGGTTGAAATGTTTTACTTATTTGTTCAGGGACTTCTACCATCCCTTGCTCTCATTATTTTCTAAGTTAAATGAATAAATTACATTCTCTTAAGGTGGTCTTGAGCTTCTTCCAGATTTTCTTAATCTAAGCAGCTCTTGCACTTTGTGTCCTTTTGGGCAGAGCTTCTATGATGCTTACTACCAAGAGGAAGATTTCACTTTCAATCAGCTCCTAACTGAGCAGTCTAAATGTTCCTTTTCACCAGTTTTGGTGTTCATCAGATCTCTTACTGAGGCATTTCAGCTAACTGATGTGGTAGTAAATGATCATCCCTCAAATTTTGTGGCCACTCATATGCATTAATGAGTAAGCTCACAGAGGGACCAGGCTCCAATAGGTGAGCTATTAGATCTTCTTCAGCCATCTTTCATGTATATATATTTTTTTTTAAAAAAGGCTAGGTGAATTCTGGCCATAATTACTTGTGATTTCATGCTTTCTGCCACCACCTACACATTAGCTGTTTCCACTCACAATTTGGTTTAACGCAGACACTTTGGTTCTCTTCACTGTCCTGCAGAGTCTTACAAGGCCTTTAGTGTTCACTGTTGTTCAACATCAACAAGACGGTCAGGAAACACGAACTGCTTGGAGGGAGATGGAGGCTGACAGCAGCAGAGCTTGGCAGTGCTCCTTGGGGGTGGGTAAACATTTCTCACCTCCTGGTGATCCTTTCATGGCTTGGCAAAGCCACCAATGCAGCATCACTGTGTCAATCTTTTTGCACCCAGTTCCCCTATGTACAGAGAAGCTGCTGGTAATAGAAGGACAGGAGCAAGATGAAGACTAGTAGTTAAAATTTTGAGTAGACAGGATATGCCTAATTTGACTCTGATAATGAAAGACTGACAGGCTACACTCAGGGATATAAGGCTTCCTTTATCCTGAAAACCACCTTTCAACAGGTATATACAGTCATCTTGTTTGGTAGAAAGCTCTATGTGAAACAAAATGGTTTACTTTCTTAGGCTGACTTCAAAATTGAAAATTCATAATACCATCCTAGAATTTTGGGATCAAACCATATCTTGACAAAATAGGTTCTACCCAAGTAAGGGAATTTTAAAAATCCATTTTCCAACAGTAAGATATAACTAGTGGGATTTTAATCTGCCGTTTCTTATGACAAATTCAAGCTGTTCAGGTTTCCCAGAGTATGACCAGTTTATTCTACATGTTTACATGTATGTGAGCATGGCTATTCCAAATTTATACCGTAGAGAATAACACCATGCAGGTGTTATGCATCATAAGGTCAGCTTCCTATCAGCAAGCCCAGCATGGAAAGATTTCCACAGCAGTAAGGAAGTTTCATGGTTGGAATTGAAATCTAGAGAAAAGAGAAGGCACACATAGCAGAAGCAACTCAGTGTTGTGGTTTCATGGTTATTAATACAGCAATCAGCAATGGAACTTTAATCCAGGTCAGGTAAGAACACAAGATTGCATTTTTGACAAATATGGTAGAAGATGCAGTATGGATTTCTTCTGGATGCAGGAGGAGAGATGAAAGCTGTCTTGCAAAAAGCCTGAGGGAATACAACTACGTTTTTGTTGCTCTTGTTGCTTTTCTTCGCATTCGGGGGTTTTGCTCGTTGTTTTAGAGGGGTTAAGGAAGTTGAAGCAAAGACAAGGAGGGGAAATTAATCTGTATCAGTTTGTGCTGTATCATCCTTTTGTATTGTGCATTTCATGTGATTTTGGCATCTGAAAGCTGGATTTGCTGAAAGATCAACCCATGACTTCAGAGCACAAGTACCACCTTAAAGCATGGCCCCTAGGCCACTTCACAGACCCTCATGCAGAGCGAACTACAGCATGAGCGTCATAAAACTGCCTGGCTCTGTATCACTGGAATAGGCATCGGTTGTATCATGATTTAATTTTTAAAACCTACTGTGCTGTTGCTGCCTCCAATGGCCTGATTCTGCACCCTGTGAGCAAAGTCTCATCCACTCCTGATGGCAATAACTCTGATTTCCTGATTCTTCATAGGAGTTGTTTCTCTTAATGATATGAGTTTAAAACTTTCTCACCAATAGACCTTTAAACTTTGTTCCTACATTGCACTGTAAATATTGGAAATGTGAAAAGATGTAACAGAAGCACCAGAACTTGCAGTGTGTCACAATGCTCTTCCAAAAATGGAATAAACTTCCTTAGTAGGGTATCCCAATCCAAACCCACACTATTATTAGTCAATGGGTATTGGCTAAGGAACATTAAGTTTTCCAGATACCAAGAGCTTACTGCAATTTCAGGAACTTGTCAAGGCTCTAAGTACAGGTACAATAGTGTCCTTAACTGGTAGGAAGGCCCAGCAGCTTGAAACTAAGCATGGTTTTTTGGTGTGTGAGAAATTACAGTTTAAAAAAAAGTCTTAAATGCAGTCTGATTCAAACAAGTGGAAGCACTAGGAAAAATGTTTTACATTCATGCCCCCAAGGACTGTACAGTCTCTAAACCACTAGCTTTGTGGTCCCTTTGTTAAAGGGTGGGAAATGGAGGATGTGGAGGGTGTTTGAAGCAGAAAAAGCAGTAGCAGATAACAGAAACTTGGATGTCAATGCAAAAGCAGATAAAGAACAGAGAAAATTCTGTGCAGCTTAACATATATGTTTTGGAAAATTCTATTGGGGATAAGCAGCAATATCCAGGGTGACAGTAAAAAAGATATTGCTGATAATTTGGATTTTAGCTTTGTATCTTAATTAAGGTTTTGATTGGTAAAAATTTCCTTTTCCTCCTATGATAGCTTTACATAAGTTTAATAGACTACCACAGCAATTTTGAAGTACTGACACTGCATGACAGTGTCTCCTGCCCTTGTTAAGAAAACTTTTCTGAGTTTACCTGCCAGCCCTGCAGCCACTAATGAATTTTTGTAGAAGCCTTGAGCATTCAGTTGAAAAAAGCTAAATTTCTTCCCCTAGACAGACTTCCTCCACCTGTGTATATGAATATAGACTGAGATACCTTCAAACTGGGAAAAAAAAAAAGAAGTTATGATAGGATTGGGAATTACTTTCAGAAAGTATTTTGCTCTTGCTTGCATTACTTCAAATAAAGTTCAGAAGGTCACATATCATTACAGAGGTCTACCATTAAATGAAGAGAGTAGCGGGGTATTTTTAAAGTGGGTGGTGAATCTGAGAGTACACATTATAATTTCATAAACTTCACATAAAATATTTCGATCCAGTCATTAACAGAGACAGACTATCAAACTAGAACAACTCTGCTATAGGTATAAGGATACATGGAATTATCCAGGGGTATAAGAATCACAAAACCACGGGTAACCACCTTTTAGCCCTTCTTATAGTTTGTTTCATTTCATCTATCATGCATTTCCAAGATTCTGCTGAAATTCTAAGCAGAGATATTTATATATTATCAGCATTAAAAAGCAAAAGAAATATGCCTTCAAAAGAGAAACAGAAAAGCTTAGTACTTTTCTTGAGGTTCTCTCAGGCTTCAGTAAGCAGCTAAAACCTTTGTTTTGAACTAGATTTTCCTATTTGAACCAAAGGCTGAAAAACACCCACAATAAAGACCCTCATGCATTGGTAGTTTATCATCCATAAATGCAGAAAGCTCGACTGGAAAGAGTGGGAACAAATGTCTTTAATAAATGGCTGCCTAAATTTAGCTCTCTAAGCATGTGCAGAGTATCTAATTAACTGCTGTATTTTCAAAGTTGCTGAGCAACAATCAGGTGCTCTTAACTTCTGCATAAACCATTTAGACAAGCAATGAAAACTTAATAACTTAATCTTTTTTGTTTCTCAGAAAGTCTTGTTGGCTTTACATATGTTTCAAGTTTTTATAGAAACATTTAAAAATATGGCAATAAATGCCATTAACTAGTGTGACTTGCTGTGGTATCTAAAGCTTGCTTGTTGTTTTTATACTGTGCAAGAGTGAGAAACAGATCAAACAGCAGCAGGAAGCTCATCTGTATCTTGCTTGAGGCTCTCACCTAATTTGCACCTGCTCACTGATGGGTTTTTTCAGAGTGTTTTACCTATTAACGTCCTCCAGATAGAGGCCAAGTTCCAGGTCGTTTTTTTTTAATGTATACAGAAAAGAGGAATTCCACCTATTTAGATTTCATTGATTCAGACTTGCTGTTGTCATTACAAGGAGATTTGTGATAAAAATATTCCCTCAAAATAGTTTCTTTTTTCTTGCTTCCGGCCCAAATACTGTGTTTTGAAGGAAAAATCATGTGCCTCACTAGTGACTTTTTTTGTCTCAATGGGAATAGAATGCCCACTCAGTAAGCACTTTCACATACAACAGATGTATATCTGTTTAGATAAATTTGTTGGGCTAAGGAGTTGACAATCCCCATTACCAGTTAGCAAGATTTACAAAGCAGAAAATGTAGCAGTACTGCTGTGTAAATTTGCAGCTAAATCTCTGGTGATAAGAACAGCCCTGGGAAGAAATATATTATGATTTAATACAGAAGATCATCATTCCTGGCTGGTTTGTTTTCTAATTATTATTCATATATACATTGTGTGACATTATTTTAAAAGGATACATCTAAGGTCTAATATTCAAGAAATTTACACTTCACTATGCATAAGGCAGAATCTTCATAATGTCTGACTACTGGCAAATACTGAGGGGAACACAGTACGGAGCACACATTGTGGAAGGAAAACAGCATCACAGCCTCTGGAGTATTTAGACTGGTAGAATTAGAAAGGAAAACTCCATCATTTAATGGCTACTGTGACTTCCTTTATGAATGATTCAACTGCATTTGTCCTTAATATTATAAATTTCAAAGTACATTCCCAGAAATCAATGCAAGGTAAGTGCAAGATATATAAGTTATTAAAAAAAAAATTAAAATTTGAGAAGGTTTGGAGTGGAGAGGAAATTCAGTAGAAAAGTTCCAAAAATTTATTTCAAATTAACACACTTGCATTTTCTTCCATCCCCTTGCATTTTTCATATGCCTTCCCCTTCTCTTCAACCTTTCCTTTTCCTTTTGCTTGCCCTTCTTTTCTTCTACCTTTTGCTTCCCGCTTCCACTTTTCCCTTTCCCCCTTCCCCTTTCCTTTTTTTCTTTTCTTTTCTTTTTTTCTTTTTCTTTTTTTCTTTTTTTTCTTTTTCTCTTTTTTTCTCTTTATTTTCTTTTCTTGAAATTACTTTCTACAGAATAAGTAAGATGTCAGTGGGCTTTCAGAAAAGTGCATTTCCAAATGTTTGAACTAAAAATGTAGACACAAATAAGAGAAAATGAAGGGAGAGGAAATGGAAAGGAGAGACCAGCTGCAAATGAGTGACATCAGACATCAGAAAGAGAACAAGTTTGATATTGTCTTGCTTTGTCATGAAAGGAATTTGAGCACTTAAATTCACTTTTGACATCCCCACACATTCATTAATTTCTAAGCAAGTACTCTTTTCCCAGCTTTTCCTTTCTTCTCAGTGTTTTTTGCTCACTTGTGTTTAAGCCAAGGGTGGAAAGAAACACTGGTACATATTTAATGTCTGCCCACTTACAAAAAAGCTTCAGGTGATTTTAAAAATATGTCTATTAGCATTCATGGCCACTAATAATCCACAGAGAAGACTACAGGATAAACATCATCTTCTCAAGATTTCAATCTGTATCATGATTCTTAGCAAAAAAAAAATCGTGCTTGTAGGTCAGCCTCCCGTATCTTTCAACTCTTTCTATCTAGATTTGTCAATTAAGTTTTAAGATGACATTTAGGAATAGTCATTTGGAGTAACACATCCGCCATATAGATACTCACAGGACATTTGTACTTTTCCAGAAGAGAAAATTTCAATTAGGTGGATTTGGATTTGCAGGAATAGCTGTGGCTTACGGACATATCTTATGACACGTACAGGGTTCCTGTCCCCATATGCACCGGCAATTGAAAAAGCTGTGTAAATAGCAGTTAACTAGAAATTAAAAATTATGGAAGTTCAGTGTATTTTTCAATTATTTTATGAGTTCCCAAATCTCAAATATGGTAAAACAAGCAGTCATTCAACGCAGCTGTGCAAGCTGAAGCTGGTTATTAGCATCCAAATGGCTGTGACAGATTCATTTTACTTCTGAAATTCTTTTATTCAGCACTACTCCAATGAGTAGATATTTTATTGATTTATTTATTTATAACCACATAAATAATTTAACTAATAATCATAAGTCTCCATTTTCCTTTCCAAACCTCCAATACAATAAGTTCTATGGCTAATGCATAATTCTTAGATAATTCATCTATCCTAGAGAATATGATTACTATTCCTAGTATTATTCTTATTATTTAATCAATTTCTGAACATTTCCAAAAAAGAGGAGAGTGAATGAAAATTCAAATTAATATAATGCCATAGATCACAGCAGAATTATATTACTATAGAGGGAAATGTATTTGTACATCCCTGGTTAAAATTGGTTTCTTACTGTTTGTTTAGAAAAGGGGTAAGGACTACATGACAAGAAAACTAAGGACATTTAACATTCATTAATTTTTTTCTGTATGTTATGAATCAGGCTATAAAGAATATTACAAAAAGGTCAAAACAAAAAGGAACAGAAATATAACATGCCATTCTAAATGTCTCTAGATGCCTAGGCAACCTATTTACAAGATTACTGTGTTTGCAACAAGCTTTTTTGAGTTACCATCACAAAACATTTTCATTTACCATCACAAAACACTTCATTCAAATCTTGTTTCAGATGATTAGAGCTCTTCAATAAAACATTAACTTTACTTCAAGAATCTTCCCAACATTGCCTTTCCCTAGGAAAAAGAATCCTGTAACATGTATATGTGCTTTAAGTCTGAATCTAGTATTCTGGTCCTCTGAAGGAGGACTGAAGTAAATGAAGTAAATGGCAAATACACTCATGTCATTATTATTAGTGGAGAAATTTCATTAAAATGTCTAGCAAAGAGATAGTGAAATGTGAAATTCGGTTCTCAGTCTGCCCCACTGGTATACACAATCCAAACAGGCAAGACCACCAGAAGACCAGGCAGCTTGTCTTGCCCAGGGCACACCCTGCAACTTTTGTGCCAGAGCTGGGGACAGCAAGGTGGTGGGTACAAGTCCCACTACCCCCACTAGCCTCAGACCCTGTATCACTCATTTTTTTCAAGAAGCAAGTGCTTTTCAACCACCCCTTGCTCAGTCCACTTCCAAAAATTCAGGACGCAGAAAACATTTGTGCTGCTTGAAAAGAAATGTGTACTCTAGCAACTGCTGATTATGAAGAGTGGTTTCCAAAATCAAAAGCCTAGTAATTGTGAGGGAGATGGACAACAAGTGACCTGAAATGTAAGTTGGATCAGATGCAAGAGTGGAAACACTGTATTAGTCCTGTCCTACACAGATGAACAGCATACACCATAGAAGCTCTTATTGTGATAGCCTGTGGAAAAAGTCACTCATCTAATGGAAAGCTCTGAATCTATAACACAAATGCAAGATTTCAAACACGACTCTTAAACCTTACCCATTTTATGCAGTTTTGTGTCCAAAGTGCGTACAAAGAGAAGTTAAAAAATCACCTCTGGCATTGCAGTGACAGACCCCTCAAACTTCTTGACACAAATAAATCTTGTCCTTACACCCAGTATGTTACCTAGAGGCATAACATGAGCCTAACAGTGCCCAGGAATCACTAACTGAAGAACTTAAAAAACTTAATTTGTGTTTCATACCCAAAGGTAGAGCTGAAAGTATACTTTTTTCTCATTAAAGAAAAAAATTATCACTGAACTTAACAGATAACAAAATAAGTGGTTGTACCAACCGCAGCTGAATTATCTTCCCAGTCTGGTCATCTGTCAAAAACAAAATACCAGGGAAACACCAATCAGCTGAAACGAAGTAAAAACCTTTTAAAAAAATTCATAATTAAGAACAAGGACAAGTAGCAACACAAAATTCACAGTAAACAGATTACACAGGGATTTCTCCTTTTAGTAGAAGAACAGGTCCAAGACTCCACCATAGCAGGGAAATGTAAGTATTTGTTGAACTGAAGAAAAACAAAGAGTGTTCAGAACCAGTATGACTCAAACCACTGCAGGCACAGCTGGACACCAGCAGACTCAGAACAAGAATCAGATAAGCCAAGAGACCTAGGGAAGCAAAATCTGTGAGAGGACAAATCCCCACACTGAGACCCAGCAAGTAGTATCAGACTAAACAGAAGACACATATGAGCAAGCACTGAATTCAAGGCGTGACTGGAAGACGAGATAAATGGATCTACACTGGAAACAGAAATTGAAGCAAGCACTGCTGTGATAAGAAAGCACCATATTTGGGAAAAGTGAAACTCCATGTGGGAATTTCAAAGGAAGAAATGGACCAGTCAAAAGCAGTGAGGGAAAAATGCTTACAAATGCATGCAACCAAAAAGCCTCAAACCTCACCCTGTCAATAAAGCAGATAAGGCACAACATTCTTGAGAAACCTTCAACAAATGCCACTCAGCATCAGACTCTGAGAAAATAAGGAACAGACTGTAGTGAACTTAATGATAACATGAATGCAGGAAAAAAATCAGAAGCACAGACTGCAAATGAACTGCTGAAAACAGAAAAGCAATAGAGAGAAATGCACCAACAGCAGGAATAGCAAAAAGCATTTTCTGTACCTCACTCATGCTGAAAAAGCTGTCCAGAGAAGAGGAAAGAAATCCCTCCAAATGGTACCAGCTTTGAATCATTATCAGAATATTCCAACAAGAACTTTGCAATTGCTGCAACAACTACAAAGGTGGCTCTGTCTTAATATATCTTTTGTAAAGCAAAACTGCAAGGAAAAGGAAAACAGGTAGATGCAAAGCTGAGAGAGTATGCAGACATCACAGGTAGGTCAGTTATTCACCCCAAAGAGTACAGCAGAACTGTGGAAGACAGCTGCCCCTTCACATCCTCAAGGATAATTACCTCAAAACAGAATTTTACAGCCTTCCCCAAATCTCCTTTTTGGAATACCAAATATCACAAAACCAGAAAATTCCCAAAGTTAAACATTTTCACTATCATATGAATCAAATACATTTCATAAACACAAGAAATTGAAAACAGTTGCAGGAAATTTGAAATCTTAAACTTGCACAACATAACAAAGGCACGTGAGGAGAATCATCTCTCTGGCTTCTCTCTGAAAGTCTTCCACCCCACTTAAATGCCTTTACTTCCATCCTAAAGAGTGAACATGCTAAATCAGCTGCAAAAATTTTTTGTAGGCAGTCAGAAATAGTGACAGGAAGGGTCTAATGAGATCCTGCTCCCAGGTTTCCTAAGTCATTTGATTTTGATAGTCTAGTTTGCATCCAGTTTGTCATGACAGTCATTCTCAGCCTGCCAGCTGATTCGGGTTTTTTAGTATGTGGTTAACTGCTTTATCACCAAAGGAAAAGAAAAAGAAATCATATAAAATAGCTAAAGGTTGGCTATTGCATGTATCAAACTTCATGGCTAAACTCTGAATATTCAGCACTTAATCAGCACACTGATTCTTACAATATCTATCAGAGGCTGCTATTATTCGGGTAGACCTTAAAGATGAGACCAGATCACAGCACAGAGAAAACCACTGTGAGTACAATTTCACTATATCCAGATACATCTCCTAGTGCACTTCTGCCTTTTTGTAAAATAGAGAAAGATACAAAAAGAATGGTGAATTATTTAGCTGAAAGCTTTTGATGACATCTGAGCCAGAATTAAATCACTGAAAATTTACCTCCAGTCTCCAAATATGTTACATTAACCTTTAATCATATTCATTATTAAGGGGAAGTGGAAAATAAAATTTGATGTATAATAACCTGTTCCCATCTTTTCAAGAACACGGGTACCTGCTCTGAGTTTGCCGAACTAATACTGTAGAAAGATCTTCTCATCCTTTTCTAAGTATAATGACCACAGATATAATTTCTCTCTGCGCTAGGAACTCTCGTCTAAACATGATAAGGTACTCACAATGAGTATTGCTGTGGCTTGGAACAGAAAAAAACGTCAGTAAATCCTTTACAAGCAAAGAAGCATTAATATCAGCAAGCTGGAAGTCAGGAAATGAAGCAAAGAAATATAAAATCACTGGTCCTTCAGTGGCTGAAGAAGTCACAATACACAAAGGATACACATCCAGCTCCTTCAAACATAAGACTAGCTGTCTTCTAACTCCCCCGGTCTTCTCTTTCTTTGAGGTATCTGACAGAAAACTGCTGGTCATTTTTAGTTGATTTGCTGTTCTCCTCAGACCTGGTGTGTGCATCAAAAACTTAAATAACGCCAACTCAATTCACAGACACCACATAAATGGCCAGCAGCTGCCAGAAGTTCCCAGCCAGTACCAAAGAGGAGTAGATTTGAAGCAATGTAGGACAATAGCAAGTCTCTATATTGTGTTAGGAATGTCCTAATCAGCTGTTACTTTCACCAAAGTGCCATGCTCTGCAGTACCACTGCACTTTACCTAGCTGCATTTTTCCTCCATGGAAGCACACCTGGAAGCATCTTTTGTCTGGTACTCAAAAGCACTGCAACACTCTGAGAGGCCATATATAAGAACATTTGTAATTAACATTATACTTAGAGCACACTATTATCTCTAAATAGGTGCAGCAAATTCTAGGTGGTTTAAAGATCAGGATAACTTTTCCCTCACTCTGTATTCACTTGGTGCAGTAGATATTCTGTTTAAATTACCCTTTCTGGTGGTTTTAATTTGAGTCTGACAGAAATGTGAGTTTTGCTTATGTGTGTGCATGAATTATGTTTATGATAAGTGTTTCCTTTCCTCACAAAATTGGAAGGTTGAATTAATATTCATTAGAAGGTAATAGGAACAAATAGCACAAAATCTTTTAGAATGCTAATTTAATACCCAGCTCCATATATGCTGCAAGTTTTTGTCCCTGAATGGTCCTTTTTTCCAAGTTCCAAATTCTTCGAAACAGGAAGATAAATTTCCACGGAAGTAGTACTATTCACTTTGCCTACTGCAAGACCTTGATTTGTATGTGCCATCCTGTCAACATGGAGCCTGTTGAAAGAAATAAAACACAGCAGACCTTGATGGAAGCTCAGAAAGGACTTTGTCATTATCTATCCAGGTAAAATGAGCAAATGTACCATAATCTCTGACTGTCATTTTTATTATTATTAAATTGTGATTAATACCCCATCTTTTTGAAGGCAATGAATTTTCCTAAGACTTTCTATGTTATATAAAGTAAGATTCATCAGGCAATCCCTAGCTAATGGAAAGATGAAAAAAAGGGGAAAAATAGATTTATTTTATAGCAGTAGACATGCACACATACACACCAGTTTCATGATCTGCTTTTATTTTCCTGAAAAACACTTGACAAACCTCATAATACATACAAAATAAAAGTGATAGCAGCCCAAGGCTTTTATTTTGAGGGAAAAAAATCCCACACCTAAATTTTATAAAACAGATGCTATTTATAGCCTTTTTTCGTTTATTATTTTATAAGAAACTGATGCTTGGATTATAATTTTTAGTGCAGAGCTGAAACAGGCAGCCTTGCACACTGATCAGAAGCAAGACAGCTTTGATTGGGCATAGCCATCAGTGTGATTTTGGTGCATTATCAAGGAGAAACGAGCTATGAATGCCACCTGCTGGAGAAGGGCTTGCCAGGCCAAGAGTCGACGATGCCTCACAACAGCTTTGGGCTGGGTAACAAATATCTGAGACTGCTGACATTTAAAACCCAGAGCAGCTCCCTCTTCCTGCACTTCTGCACTTCATATCTCCCAACCCAAGTACCTCGAGCTCCCCTCACCCTAAATCCAGTCTGGATCATACAAATCTTTCCAACTAACTAATATGATTGAGCAAAAAGTCATTGAAACATTTCTCTTTCCCTTCATATAACTATGGACAAAAGGCTAACTAGCCCAAAGTAGCCAAGCCTCGGTGATTTCAGCACTGGTCCTATACCGGGATTTCAAAACAGGAATATGAAGCACTCCCTAGATCTGAGCACACAATGAGAGATGAGAGGAAGGGGTGATCAGTACATTTCAGCTATTTTCTGAAGAGCAGCAGTCTGAATCTCCTCCTGATTTGCTGTGGTGATTGCTTCCCCAGCAGGAGGTCTCAAGAGCTGTATAAGATACCATGAAACCCCTAGACAGAGGTGAAAGTCAGCCTCTCTTGAATTAAAAGTGGAAAAAGAGTGGGTTATAACAGCTCTACCAATAATGGAAAAAAAAAAAAAAATGAAAACAAAGCTCCAAAGGATCAGGAAGATAGATGAAAAATGAGAGGAAAGGTGAGATTATCTGTCTTGGGGATATGAAGCAGTATATTAATCTTAGCTAAGCTAAGTCAGCACAGACAACTTGTTCAGCCTACAAATTAGCCTCAGGTTTGGTCTGATGATTGATGCAGCTCTGCTGCTATCCCAATCAGCTATCCAACATCTGCCTCTCATCACCCATTTAGGTTAGTTTAAGCTTTCGGGTACAGATACTGTTATGCAGCAAGACTGTCCTAAAATGAATCCATCCAAGGATAAAATGAGCTTATTGAAGGTTTTTTCAGACATACAGATTCACTGAAAGAAACCAGTTATATTTCTTTACATATTTAAGAGACCTACAAACAGAGAAGCTGCCTAAGGCTGATAGCAGATCAGATCTAGGTCAGGCAGAGGTAGAAGTATTTCATTGATTATAAGAAGACACCAAGCTCTGAATTTTATGGCGTGTGTGTTTTAGCTAAGAAAAAGTATGAAGCAAGAGTTACCAATCCAGCACTTGAAGGCAGAGTTTACTGCCTTCTGGACAACAATTTGGGTTAAAGGGCAAAGATGTTATTTGCTTCTGCTATGACGAAAAAGGTTTCATATAAGATTTAGTAACTACACAGAAATACAAAGAAAATCTGTAGATTATTTATTGTGGTAGAAGCAAAGATCTCTGTGAGGTCTCATGTCATGTAACAACCATCTCCTTTTATTATCAAAAATTACATTAAGAATTGTAAAAATTATAGGAGATCAAGTGCAATGTAATAATATCATTCATTTAGAGCAGTTCTCGTTACAAGAGTCCAGATTTTTATTACCTCTACAGCTAAGTGAAAAACAGACACATTGTTGAAGGATAACTTCCTAAATTTTACAGAGCTTTGTGATGACAAATGTGATGAGACCCTTTATGTCTTTCTACTGTGTTAACCACTTGTGACGGTTTAGGCCAAATTCAGGGAAACGTCCAAAAGGAACGTCTCCTCAAAGGAAGGCAGGTTACAAACCACCCCTTCCCCCACTTGGGTTCAGGAAAAAAACAAATTTTCCTCAGAGGAAAGTGAAGGAGAAAATAAAACTATTTATTTAACAAACACACAGGAAAACAATACTAATAATACTAAATAATAAAATCTCTCGCTCTGGAGAGAAAACCTGAAAGATTTTAGAGTCCTTCTGTGGGTGTAGTCTCTCTCCTCCTCCTCGGAGCTGGGTTGGCGTGGGGGGCCCCCCTCCAGGCCGGTGGAAGGTCCCCCGGTGGGGTTCTGATGTTCTGGTGTTCCGAACAAGTCCAGAAGAGCAGAAGGGGAAAAAAAAAAACGAAGTCCCAAGAGAAAAAAAACCCCTCAACTCTCCAAAGAAACAGAGCTGAAGAAAACTGACTGAAAAGCCAGAAGAAATGCTTCCTCTGCCTTCAGCAGCAGCAGTAGCTAATCTCTGTGTCCTTGAAGCACAAACTGTTTGAAAAGTTCACTCAGTTTTTTTTCCTCTGTCTCTTGCATCCAGTTTTAAAGGCATAGAAAGGCTCAGGAATCATGTCTGGGCATAGAGCGGTGGTAGGGGATACAACAGCACAGTCACCCCAAGACACCACTGATCAAGTGGTTAGCATTCTCCAGTAGCCACTGCTTCTTAGCTGATCTGTAGTTAGTAAATGAAGTCACAAAGTGTCTAATTAACTACCATAACACTTTGAATCAATATATACATATGTGCAGACATATTCCTCCTTCAATTTTTATGCTGGCTGCTTATTTTGCTATTGGCTGTTTAATGACTGTGACTCTCAGCTTAGATTTTTCACTCCGTCCCCTATAAAAGACACGTGTAAACCTAAAGTATAAATTTTTCTTTCTCTATCACTACCTCAACTTAGTCCTTTCCTAGTGAGATACGTCTGTCAGCATGTCATGAACTTTCATCAGAGGACTGACACAAAGTTTGGCTGTAAAATTTTGCAATGAGATGTGGCTGAGTTATAGCCAGTGAGAAACTAAGGTATCTGAAAACTCCAAACAGCAGAGGCTAGAGCAGAACATAGGTCTCAGTTTACATGTGTTTACCTGAGAATGCTGCTGCTAATGATGTGGTTTTTATTTTTTTTTTGGCCAGTGCTGCTTTTTTCCTAACTGCATGCAAGTCAATAAAGTGCCTAAAAGTAAGGCAAAAGCATGCATTCAAATCAACATGAGCATTTACTTATTCATTTCAGTGTAAGTAATATTAAAAGAAGATTCTTCATGCAGCAAGTTAGAGATCCCAACACCATAATCCAAAGGGTATCTAGTAGAAAGGAAAATATGGGCAGCCAGCATATATTAAATACAGCTGCACTTCTTGTTCAAGTAATTCTCATGATCCTCTCTTCCTTGTCATTGTAGCATCTTTGTTCTCTTTATAAATCTGTTACAAATTGTAAGTCTTTAAGAGTATATTAAAGTCTTTAAAAGACTCTAAATATTTTTAAAGTATCTGAAATTAATCCTTGTTTGTAAAAGAAAAAAGTGTCCTTAAAAGCAGAAGAAAAAAAACCCCTGATTGAAGCATTTAACACAGATAATAACACAGTTTTTTATTTGTGGAATAATTTTAACACAGAAGCAGCATAATTGAGACTCTGAGGAGTGTAAGAAACTATGTAAAAACAGAACAGGTTATCTCCTGACTAACGCAAATGAGAAAAATCCTGATGAAGTCAGAAGAGACACTTCCACTGAGTCTCCCACTCTAGCCACTATTATGAAAGTCCGAGGGGTAATCATCATTACAGTAGTTGATACAAACATCCCTCGAATAAAGTAGCATCTGATCTTGAATAAAATGTTGCAAAATGTTGCCTGAGGAACAAGAAACAACTGGGGTTTTGTTTGTGTGTTGCCTTGCGTGACAGCTAACATTCACTCCCAAATGCATCATTAGCTGAAGTTTGCTCATGGCAAAAAGACATCTTCATTTTAAGAGCAGCACTAATTTTTAAAATGGTAAGATGAAGGCTTGGTCTTACTTTGATTATATGTATTAGGTTATACTTGTCCATGGAAGACAAGACGGGGTACCACAGAGAAGACAGACCTCATCAGATGATGATTGCTCTGTGAGACACATAGGATCTTCCAGAATAATACACATTTAGCCCTTGAAAGACAACATCCTTTCCAACACCACTTTGCAGACACAGTACCACACTCCCACAGCTAAATCAGAAGTCAGCTGATTAAGATGTTTATTGATAAATGAGCAAAGCATTAGGAAATTGGTAGAGAAGCAAAAGAATAAATTATCTTGGCAATATAACAGTTATATAATAATGCAGACTATTATGCTTGAGTATAAAGCTATTAATTGCAACTCTTAAATCTAATGAATCACATACCTGAGCACTACTCAATCCCAGTCCTGTTAGTATGGAAACACAATTGACTCTGAAAGTCTGAACAGCATGTCTGTGGAGTGGGACGACCCTTAGCATTCTGATGAGCCGAGGCATGAAAGCCAGCATCACTGCTATCTGTTGGCATCCACACTACTGCTGGTTAAGGATCCATCTTTTACTCTGTTTTCCCGTGTATGGTTTTAAAATTTATTCTCCACTCTTTCTGAGTTCAGAGTCACATTTTTGCCATCCTTCCATATTTGGTCTTCCTCCAAGCTCTTCCCAACAGCATATTCCTATCTGTCTTTATTTCCTCCTGATTTGCTACCAAAAGTACCAAAAGCTGTTATTTCTAGTATCTTTTCCTCACCAACGCTGGCCTCATGGACAGGATTACTTCAGTATGAGTGGCTTTGTGCTCAAAGTTCTCTCATCATTGCCCATCCCAGACTGATCAAATTTTGTTTGCCTTGTTGAGTTATTGAACAAATACTTTAGCTTTGGTTTTAGCCCTGCCTAGCTCCTGCTAAGCACGACCAGGTTCTCACCATACGCACCAAGTGTTTACATATCAGGGCAGCAGAGTAACTTGGTTTTCACATTTCTGCCTTGGGCACACTTCTTCCCTGGTGCTTGGTAGGACCTCGACTGCTGTGCAGCTGTATGTCCCATGGGACACAAGTTTGGGCTTGGTCAGCTGCAGCAGCAATAACCCTCCAGCCTTTAAAAGAAGCAAAAGTCTTAGCATATTTCAGTCACTGTTAAGCAAGAAAAAAGATCACCATGGGCAAAACTATGCACCTAACTCACATCTTAATTGCCTTCTTCTCCAAGCCAAAATCAGGGTCTTTCCAGGTTGTGAAAGTGTTCTTGAAAGACTAAAGATATTGTTTTCACTTTGAAGCCTGTTCACGTGACAGGATTTTTCTCTTTTCCCTCAAAAGCGGTCACCAAATCAGTCTCTCTTCCACCAAGTATTTTAATTTTTCCCTGGATGAGTAGATCACCAATGAACTACTATTCTTTATAGGCTTCCTTCACTGTAAACTTGGATGGTCAAATTTCGCTTTGTTTGGTTGAGGTTTTTTTTCTGTTGAACATACATTTCCTAAGCATACGGGCTTCTTTTTTTAAGATTTTAAAGTGCTCATTTCCCTAAGTCATCAGTAAATAACACTGCATTTCTCCATGGTCTGGTTTGCACAGATTGAGTTTTGTAGTTTGAAACTCCCTTATGCCTAAACACTCCCTGAATTTCACTTAACAGGCTATTAAAGTAATCACATAATTGTATAGAAAAGAACAATTTTTTTATTTTTTTTTTTAAGAAAACAAACATCATTTGGCACAGCTTTTCTTTAACTTCAAGAGAACCTCTTGGTCAGCAGAGCAAAACAGTATAATTAGCATAGTCCCCTTTCTTGTGCAGACTTGGTTAAGGTCTGGAATAATATATTTATCTTGGAAACATGCATTATGTATTAGACATTCTAACACACCAGATTTCTTCTTTTCTCCTAAGTAATTGCATCACATATGTAATCTCTGGCAAGATTCTGTTTTGTGTGTTTTTCAACTTTGCTGTAGAAGTAAGATACCCCACAGGTTTTGTATTGCAGAAGTTACCTGCCCTTCTCCCCAAAATCCCGAATAACACAGAAGTGATGTGTCTTGCTCTTCCAGAGAAGGGCTGTGTGGTCATTCTGTGAAGTGCACCATATGTGCCTCCCAGTGCAGGTCTTTGTTCAGGCAGATCTTGCTGGTGGCACTGGCTGTATCTAAGGAAGGGGATGCAGGTTTCCCAGACCCACATCCAGAAGCAGGAGACACCTGTGACTGGTGATATGAGATATGAGGTGGAAGCACTCTGGTGCTGTGTACTACTGGTTTCTATGGAAAAGATACACAGGCTGCATGGGAGCCTGTACATACTTTAGCAAGTCTTCAGTCTGAATCACTGGCAACACTAAACCTGAAGGTGCATACAGTAAAAAGTTAGTACAAACTCTGAGTTTCTGGTTCTTGTCTATCAAATGGGATCATGTTAGCATGACAGGTCAGCCAGGGCTTTGAGACTGATCTAACTAATTTACCCATCACAGCCTACTTCCCGCAAGGTACAGAAGGCTTTCCAGTTCAGCCAGATTCTGTTAAAAAATTATTCAGGAAAATTCACATTCTAAGGAAAACCAAAATCATTAGGTCAGACAGTAGAAGTAAAAACTGTTCACACAGAACTCTTCTGCCAGCATTATCCTTGTAAGCAGATCCTTTCCTTCTCAGTAGATTGACGTCCCTGCCTTTCCTGGTTAAGACCTCCATGGTCTTTTATCCTCTTCTTATCTCTAATAGCCTGTGACCCCCAGAAATTCTCCTTGTCTGGATAGGTTCGAATTGTTTCCTGTTGGAGGCAAGGTGTCCTTGGTAGGAAGGGAATGACTTGCAGAAGAGTTCCTCTGTACTCAATCGCATACAGTTGAACATAAGTCCAACAGACATAAAGCAGTCAAGAAGCAGACTTGACATACCACAGTTCAGACAGGAACCCATTTCAGGAACATTACTGTACGCATTGCACTCTGTCATTTCCAAAAGGACTTCCTGTACGTTCCAAAACTAAAAGCTGTGGTGAAGATTAGGTTCAGAGTGAAAAAAGCATAGCTAAATTCAGTGATTTAATTTATGGAGATCTTTACATTAACCCAGCAATTTCAGTGGTCTGCCCCTCATAAACATGCATGTGTTACACAAGGAATTCTTCCATCATCCAGGGACAGCACTGTAACCCAGCCTAACCTGCATTAACAATTCCTTTTTCCTAGCCAGTTCAGAATCACAGGGTGACAGAATGACTAAGCAAACAGAAAGCTTGTTCTCTGGAGGAACAATTCCATGAAGGAAATACAAGGAAAAGTCTTCATAAAGATTTACGTTCTTTTGTGTACTGTGGAGGCATAATCCACTTCTAATTATCCCAAGATTTATGGTTACTCAAAGACAGAGATTAGGAAAAATAAATATTTAACTTCTGGCCTAATGCAATTAAGATATGAAAGGCACAACAGGTGCAAAATCAGTGGATGAAAAACATACTTTACAGATTTATGAGAGTTGAGTCACCATCCCTGGAGGTATTTAAAAGACTTGCAGATATGGCACTTAGGGACACTCTTCGGTGGTGGATTTGGCAGTGTTCCAGTAAGGATTTCTGAAGAATATGTCTGGTGCAGGTAGCTCAGTCTGCAAGCTGCAGCAGCTGCTGGGCGGGAACCTGAGACAGGAGGCCATGAACGGCCAGCCCTTTCCATAACAAAGGGCTTGAAGACCAGTGTCACTGGCCAGGGGATCAGACAGGTGAAGACATGGCAGGAGCTGAAGACTCAGGAAGAAGAGGAGGACATGACCTTGCTTGGACTGTGAGGGTATAAAAGCCTGGGGGTTCCTTTGTTGGGCATCCCTCCTCAGAGGCACCAGCTGGAGCTATTTCAGTGTTAACTGCACTGTGAATAAATTGCTCTATGGAACGAGACGTCCAAGACTCTTCAAAGGGAAACCTGGGGTCAAACCGGTAGGGAAACTTGATCTGACCATTTGAGAGTGGGGTGTGTAGGGAGCCAAGCAGGGACCCTTCGGCTCACTTGAGCTGCCCACTGCAAAGGGACTTTGGTCCCAGCAGTTAAAACCTCTGGTAGTGGAAGTGTGACTGCCAAGAGTCTCCTGACTGTGGCCATTTCCTTCACAGACTGAGCTCAATCATCTTTATGGTCTTTTCCAATCTAAATTGTTCCATGATTCTATGGTTCTAGATACTGAAAAACTTCCAGATAAGGGGCAGGAGGAGCCTGACTCATGTCTTTAACGTAAGAGTAGCCCTCTTGAAAACACTGAAGTGAAAGGGAATTTGCTGAGCTTTTCTCAGATTTGCCACCAAAAAAGTTATTCTCTGAAAAGTAATACATTTAGAATTCTAGAGTTTGTGAGGTTTAGTTGTTGGGGGCTGGGGCATTGTTGTTTTGTTATTTGGTTTTTTTTTCCCTCAGATATAAGAATACACATAAGACTGAGAAAAAAAGGAGACACATGGATAATACCAGGAATTCTGTACACAGGAATAGCTGTATTTACTCTGTCTTTGGAGAAGCTACCTGAGTCCACAACAGCTATGAATCTATAGTACATTTTCAACTTTCTCGTGCTCTTATTTATGCTCTGATTTTTATTCATTTACTGGTCCCCACTGTGGAAGCAAAGAAGGGATATGAAGGGACACTATCGCCTCAGGGCACCACGGAGAACTACAGACAGATGGAGACATAACTTCTCAAGTTTTACCCTAACACCTGCTCTGCTTTCCAGCAGAGTTGGAATAATTGGCCAGTGAGGAATTCAAGAGAATTGACATTACAATGAACAAAAAGCCAGCACTGTTCTTCCATACCCAAAGCTGCCTATAAAATATTATTCTTATTAAAATATTTTCTATACCCATCGTAACACATTGCAACTGACATGGAAAGAAAGTTATCTCAGATAACACAAAGACAAAAGACTGCAATCACCAGCTGTAATAACACCTGTAATAGCACCATTTTGAAGAAGAACAATTGTATAGAATGACATTATATTTCCCTCTAATGTTGGCTTTCCTCTTCAGACAATATATACCTTCTGCATGTTAAGTATGAATAGAGGAGCTATTGAGAAACATAAAAGTAGGTGACATGAATTGTTAATATTCACTTTTGTTCATCTGCCAGGAAGAAATCTAATCTCTAAAAGTTTGAGAAAAGACCTTGGGTGGTAGTAATGGCTATTCCAGCACATACATTTGGGATTTATTCCTTTGCTTCTGTATGAAATCTGTAAAATAGAGAGAATAGGGTTCCTTACATACTTATTAGGTTTTTTCAACACTGTAATTTTCAGTTGGAGATTAAGCTGATTAAAGGCAAATATGTTTGGTTACTACCAGCCCAAGTAAATCAAACAAGGGGCAACTGACAGAAGATGATGCACAGGAAGTTCTTCATGAATATGAGGAAGAATTTCTTTACTGTGCAGACGACCAGGAAGTGGGATAAGAGGTTGTGGAGTCTCCATCACTGGAGATATTCAAGAACCGCAGGATGCAATCCTGTGCCATGTGCTCTGGGAGCAGGGATGTTGGACCAGACCCTGGTCTGTGATCCCTTCCAACCTGACCCACCCATTCCATCATGTTGTGACAGTGTTCCCCAGTGTCAAAGAAAACACTTGAATTGTACTGTTTTAATACTTCTGGAACCCCAGTTTTAGAATGGCTTCTCAGTCAGAAAAAAATCCCAGTGTCGTTTAAGAGCTTTAAACCACATACTGCAAAGAGAAATTTTGAAATAATAAAAAAGTTACAGAAACAGATGATACTATATAAGTTTGAAGACAAGCATTTGTGTTCCTATCACAGTTAGTGATCAAAACACGATTCAATTCACACGTGTGGCACAAAAAATAGAGCTCAGCTTCTGAAAGAGCAGATGGTGCACTAGAAAGGTGGGCATGCTAGGGTACAAAACAAAAAAGCGGCTGAGTGGATCTAGTCTAGTGGACCCAAATAGTCTGTTCTGTTTAGGCTTTCTACTTGTTTTTCTTCCGGGAAAAACACAAAGTCATGGACTGGATGCTATTTGGGTACTTAAACTTTCAGATTGTCTCTAATACAATTGATTTGGAAACAACAAAACTTTCCTTAGAAAAAATTCAGTTTATTTAAGCAACTTTTTAATGGAAATACAAATTTTGATTAAAATGTCTGTAAGGATGAAAATGATGAGGTAAAGTGAGCCATTTTCTTTCTACATGAGATGAATCAAGACAAAGGAAGAGAAGGGAACAGGACCTTCATATCCTTTGCTGAAGGAGAGCACTCTATTCTCTTAGACTTTAAACCTCCTTGGTTAAATACCAACAAATCTTCAGTAAGGGGAAAAAAAAGTTATCATAGAAGGTTTTGATTTTTTTCCAGTGAAAAACTGAGGGAAAGTGTCTGTGGGATGCAGATCTGGTTGTACGAAGTTCTACCCTCCACTGTGAAAGTGTAAAATTGCCAAGCATAAACCCAAAAATTACTCCTTTTCTACTCACTATGTTCTTATCCTACTGATCTGTGTTTCCTGTTTTCCTGAGTTCCGGTTTCCTGTCACTTTCTCTGCTCTGCCCACTACTTTCCCTTGTCACTTTCCAGAGGAACAGGGAGAATATAACTTAGCTTTGTGTCTCCCATGCTTCCTCCAGAAATAAGAAGGCTTACAGTTTTACCATCTGATCTCTCAGTCCCCTCTTGGGCTGAGATTCATCATTATGGGAGAGAGAGAGAGTGGAAATTTTAGCATCAGCTTTCAGTCTTTGCAGCTCTTAACACAATCCATAAATAATGGATAGATTAATTAATATTGACGAAAGATTCAGATAGTGTTGTGATAAATGCTTGCAGAAAATCTTATTCATTAGGATGCATTCAGAGCCATTAATCCAACTTTGGAGAGCAAAGACTGCCCTGAAAGATGAACAGAAACAACACATATTTCCACTGGAGTAAGATAAGGGGACAAGAAAAAGTAAAGTTAATGTTTTTATCCCTTAAGCTTGCCTCAATAGAAATTAGATCAAGTATTAAGAATTATTACATTATTCATATATTTTTAATCTATTTGGTACAAAACTAGTAACCTTATCACCATCAGAATTGTGAGGGTTTAAAAAAAATGGAACGAAGTGTGCTTCCAGTAGAATATTTTGAGCAATTTTTAGTTAGCTGATAGTGTACTGTTTTATTTACTGGATAGACTGCTGATCAGATTCATTGCACTTAAGGTCTCAGGATAACATAATTCATAGTGGGGATGCAGAAAATATATAAAACACAACTGAAAGATTTATTATGAAATTTTCTCAGCTGCTGATTTTACAGTGAAATTTCTGAAACGTCTTAGGAATCTGAGGAGAAGGCTGTCACTTTTGAAATATATGGTAAAGATGCAGCTACGAGGCAAAGATTAACCACCTATAGAAGCTATAAATCAGCACATGGACTTATATTTCCGAAGAAAGAACAGTCTGGGCATAACTGATGATCAAGCCAGTAATGTCAGAAATTATTACAGGTCTAGATTTAGAATTTGTGAGCTTTGTATTCTTCTGTATTTCTCTATGCTTCTTCTAGATCCATTTTTTAAAATATAAAAAATGTCAATTACAGCTGATATAAGAGAAATTATTATACTACGACATAGATGTATTTATTCATGCTATTAGGGTGTTTATATGACTGGTCAGAGAAGTGCAGATTTTGACACAAAATTGTGCTTAAAATATTAAGCGGCAATTTAAAAACATCTACGGACAAGGAAATTTCTGAATAAACTCAGCCTAACATCAAAGAATTATAACATACCCTCAGTACTATCTAAGGTGGCAACAGTTAAAAGAGTTCAAAATCAGATGAGGGTTATTGAGTGCTTTATCCAGACAGATGATCTTTGCCATATCAACATGGAAAGAGATCTGCTTAAACAGGTAGAGAACTGGATAATGAACAAGTTCCCTTTTTCATGGCCACCCTCATAGTGATACATGAAAAGTTAGAGAAATAAGAATCTAATAACAATACCTGACCATGTACAACTTAGCGAAACAGAAATGCATTCTGATATGAGTTGTTAAGGAAGGATCTATCTTGTATGGGCTTTCCTCACAAACCATAATTTACTGCCAATACAGTATTTTCTAAGTAGCTCACAGAGTACAGCCAGGTAATTGTAAAATCCTTCTTAAAAAGGCAGGGATTTGGGAGTGTGAGTGGAAACGGTGATTCCAAGCTAATCTTTTATTTGTTTCCAAGGCAAAAACACATGGAATAAAGCATTCTTAAGGAAAAATTGCTTTCCAATTCAGTGTTATTGATCTCCTTCAAAATAAACTGTGAGACAGTTTACTGCCAAAAGTTTCTCTCTTTTCCTAAAAAATGAATTTCTAACCACTGAAACACAGAAATCTGGGACTAAGAAAAAGTCCCAGCTGATCCAGGATAAACATTTTGGGAATTATAGAAATATGATAATGGCAAATAGAAGGGAAGGCCCCAATGAGTATCTGTCTGGATATCCCATGCCAGGAAAATGAGATTTTAAGATGTCGTTCTGCTGATTCACAGAGATACATATCGGGTGTTTGCATCCTGTCAGCAGATTGGTGAGAGACACTTTTTCCTCCTCATGTCTTCCCAGCTCTTCCTCAAAATGTGCACCTGAGAAAGTGCAGGGTGGAGGACAGAGGTGAAGGAGAAGAGCTGTGTGGGAAAGCTGTCCTGTGGAAAGGCCCTGAGTTTTGGCTCAGATTTACCTCAAACTTAAGCTAAAGCTTAAAATTTTATATAAAGCTTTCAGGAACTTATGCTCTTTTTTTGCAAAACCAGCTCAGCTTTTGGCAGTTTGTACATCACTGCCCGCATTTACACAAATGGTCAGGTACATACTACTTGAAGCAGTGCTGTTCCTGACCCTGATCCAAACCCAGATTACATCCTTCTTTTACACCAGAATGTGACATAGCCAAGGACCATCATATGCTGCCTGACCCATTGTCTTGAAAAAGCGAACTAGAATGCACAGGGAAGGCATAATATTCTCCATCAGGTTCCAGGTCTGGGCAGCTGGAAACAAGAATTAATGACATATCACAAAATATATCTGCCCCACTGAGTAACTCCAAAAGCATCTGTGCACAGTCTTCTCAGTGGCAAGAGTCTAGATTGTAAAATTCATTTAAATATTTAGAAATATTTGACAATGATATTCTAATTTAATTTTGAAAATAGCCTTTTGCTATCCAATAATGTGCAAACGCCAAAAAAACAACTCAGAGTCAAAGCCCTTTTCTTTGTGCACGCTTTTCAGTGCATGCTTGAAAAAGAGTTAGAACCCACTTTCTTATCTTCCCTTCATGCTAACTGAACCCCTTCTCTACTCCAACCATTTATTCTCAGAGTGTGTTTAGGGGAATTAATAGTACTGCTTCCTTAGTCATTTTTTCTAATTTATTTAGAATTGGCCAATGAATTTTAAAGCCCTATCAGCCAGAGGCGTATATGCATATGCATGCTTTTGCGAACATGTGAGTGATCACATGAGTTTAATTACTTTAGGAAATAAGTCTAAACTTTTTTTAATAAACTGAAGATTTCAGGAACAGGCAGTTACCTGTGCACAATGTGGTTTTTCTGCATTATATTTGATCACATGAATTTTAATTAAGGTTAAATTTAGATTAATCTTAAGTATTTGCAAAGTGTTGTTCTAAAAGGAGACAAATGGACAGTTTTCATCTAGCAGTTGCATCCCTCCCCACCTTTAATCTGCAAAGTTCACTTTTAAGTGAGAAGTTAGATAGATCCCATTCCTTGTTTCAGGTCTTGTTCCTCTTATGTTCTTGATGGAGGCATAGAAATCAGCATATTTGGAGGAGCAGTTGCAAGACGCTGCTGTGGGAAATATCTGCTTAATTTGTTGCTGCAGGCAGATTCCATTATTTGACTAAAAATAAACCGGTTATTCTTCATCCCCTTGATTGACTGTTCTCTATAGACATCCTTTTGGCCCAACTTGGTAAAACAGAGAGTAAACAGAAAGCATGCTCATTGTGGAAACAAGTGTGGGAAACATGTACAAACACTGCTGCTCTGTTTTGGGGGGGTTTTTGATTGGTTGGTTGGTTTTTTGCACAGATTATTTTAGCTTTTCCTATTTCATGGTTAGCTCACTGAATCTGCTTAAACTTATATTCTTGAATCATACAGCCTTAAGGAATAGGCTGTAGGGGGTGGGGAAGAAGCTGGGTTGGTGTGGGAGCTGGTGCTTTAATCTGAGCATTTCTTAGACATGGCATCTTAGCAGGTATAGGGATGATACCTTCATTTCCTAGTGATCGATCACACTCCAGGCAGCCAGCACACAAGTCAGAACTGATAATATCCCTTCATGGCATATTGTTCTCTGCAGCAAAATAGAACTCAGTTTTAAATTCTCCTCTTCTTTTCATCCATCAGAAGACAAAAACGGAAGCTCAAGAAGGAGCATAGCCCAAGTAATTTTTACATCTGAGCAGACATCAATACTTATAGACCTACTCAGGGTTTACAAACACTGCACAGTAGGGCAGCTCAAACAGGATTGGCTAAGAATCAAAACAGGTTATAAGACATAATTAGCCAGGAACACTAATGTGCCTGGCAATATGGAATTACTCATAACATTGATCATTTTGTACACCAAGGGGTACATATGTCAGCTTTGGAAGTAGAGAGAGACAGAAAAGAACTCTGAGGAAACAGCATGCATAAACACCCTCCTCTTACCACATCATATGCACTCTCTGGGCAGTAATTCTGATTGCAAGGGCATGTCCGTGCACATGGTGTTTTGTTGTATTGGCTTTGCAAGCCTTCCTGCATCAGCTCTCCCTCACCCTGGTGAGATCCAGGCAGCCTTTGCAGAAACCAGCCCAGACACTAGTGCCCAGCCTAAACATACAGGCAGGATGCAGAGTACAGACAAGAATGTGTAACATCAGCATTCATGCCACAGACCCACTGCTTTGACAAAATCTCCCTCTGTAGTTCTGTTTTTACAATGGTTAATGACAATAAATATGCAGTCTGATACCACAATAGTATATTACTAAACTCAAACAAGTGAGCAAAAGTGTGCACAGCTCACCTCCTCAAGACTTTTGGTTGACCAGAGATATATGCACTGGTGGAACACTAAGCTGCCCATACTCCTGTCTCTCCTATTTCTCCTTTTTGAGCATTTTTTCCTTGAACATAAGCACAAAGCCCACAGCTACTTTATTGTAGGACTCCTACAATTTGGCGCCTTCTTTGGACCCACGTCACACACTTTCAGTCTTCCTATGGTTGGAGGTGTCTTTGAGTAGTGAGATCTGAAGGCTGAAAACAAAAGAACGTAGTGAGACTAGGCTCATTTCAAATGTGAGTAATCAGTGCACGGATTGTAGTTTTATGCCTTTATATCTCTTTTCTTTAAGGGTTGTAACACTGATTGACTAATAGAAGATAGTCTATAATGTTAAAAGTAGCTACTGTAACTGAAGCAACAGAATATTTTATTGGAGCAGATGTTCTGCGAATGAGCAGGGAATAAGGAGAGCAGTCTTTGTTTTGATGTTGTTTAAAGGGCAAGAGTGATGCCAATCATAATTACCATCTGTTATAGTACATAAAGTATCCATATGCTCTTTAGATGGCCCCAAAATTGATTTGAACTGCCATACTGAGATTTCTCATTTGAGGACACGGTAGGTCTATATACCCTTATTAGCTCCTGACTGACAAGAGTCCTCAGAGCAGTTAACACAAATGTCTCAAAATCCTGGCTCAAGTAGCCAGAGATTAAATTTAGAGTAGACCAACCTTTGCCATTCTTTCTTGGATCTTCTGCCATGATAACATTTACCATCTGAAGCCTAAGCATGCCAAGCAGCTGTTCAAAAACATAAACCCAATCTACAAATCCTCACTGCCATACTCTGCAGGGCTTGCAATGTTTCTCATGGTTCTAAAAACGTCATGTTAGAGCCCACACTCTTCTGGGCATTGGCTCAGAAACCAACTCTGTAGTTAACCTTCTGTCCCCCAGCTTCAAACTGAAAAGTGTGTTTTTTCAGCTGAGTGCATTTCCAGCAATACTTCACATAGTTAAAAGAAAGACCTCTCACATTTATCCAACATTCAGAGGCAAAAATATTTTTAACCTTGCAAATCCATTGACCTCTTCGTACTTTGCAACTAGATTGTACATGAGCTTTCCAGCAAAATTTTTTGTCAACTGAGTTAGCAAATATTATCACACATCCAAGAAAGAAGTCCAAATTCATCTATAATAGGATACTAAAATACTGTAGTAACTCACCCTTCAGCTTAAATTTAGGATTTTTTTCACTTGCACAGAAAATAATGAAATGTATCAGCTATGGAGATACAGTGATCATCCATTCATTCACACGTTTTTTCCACAGCAGTCCAAATAACAGATATCTGAAAAAATGGTGCCATACCCAGTATAAAATAGCAGTAGTTCAAATGGCGTTCTGTTGCTAAGCCCAGTCAGTTAGCAACAGGCTTATTCTACAAAGGAGTTTATCTCATATTACCCCTCCTTTTCTTATCAGACTGTATTGGGTCTGACTGAGCTCACAGCCCTTACAGTGCTGTGCCTTGCTTTGGGAGCCGGACGGGTGTTGATAACAGAGCAGTGTTTTGGCTACTGCCCAGCAGCGCTGTCCCTCTGACATTCCTTCCCCCACCAAAGGGCATGGGAGTGGGTGGGATCCTGGGAGGGGACACAAGCAGGCCAGCTGACCCAAATCAGCCAAAGGGATATTCCATACCCTATGACGTCAGCTCAGATATACAATCTAAGGAAGAGATGAGGAACCATTATGCGTGCTGAAGCCCTGCTTCCCAGGAAGTGTCCAAACACCGCTGCTGATGGGAAGTAGAGACTGATTTATTTTTTTCCTCTTTAGCTCTTGCACACGCAGATCTCCACCTGTTTCTTTCTTTTTGCTGTAATAAAACTGCTTTATCTCATCCTGTTGGTTTTTTCCTCCATCTTATTCTCTCCCCTGTCCCAGTGGGAAAGGGAGTGAGAGAGTGACTGAGTGGGCACCTGGCATCCAGCCAGGGTCAGCCCACAACACAGACATATTTTCATTATCATGTGATTGTCTGGTTTTGGAACCCACCTGTGATTTAGTGGACAGCAAAACTTATGGAATGAGTTTAAGACATTCCACATAAGTAGATTTAAATACACCATTGCAGATCTAAACTGCTGTTTGAGACCCTGCTGCTGTGTTCATGATAATGCATGAAAAGGAAAATTTTGGGTGTGGTAGGGATTTTTTGTTGTTGTTAATAGGTTTTTGCTTGTTTTTTTAAATTTCTTTTTATGAGGCTGTAAGCAAATTATGGAATTTAGTCATTTCTGAGATACTTCAATTCGTAGTCAAGGTTTGAAGTGATCAGTCTAAAGGCCAGCATGCAAGAATTTGGGTAGTGCTCCTCCAATTTTTAATGGCATCTGAGAGACTCCATTAAGGTTTTCCTGGCACATCTCTCTGTTTTTCGGGGACTATTACTGAAATGCCCTGGGGAAAAAAACAGTTTCCTGGGTTTCTTTCTTTCCCCTTAATCCTTTATAACGGGTTAATACAGTTCCTCTTTCATATTTTTATTTTAGTTATTTCCCTTTTGGGCATAAGGATGGACATTTCAAAGGGAAAACACTCTCTTTAAATCAGGGATAAAAAAACATGCCAACATCTTCTACAAATAGCAGCAGAGTTACCGCATAACCTTCCACATTCTGTTCCAGTAGCAAAATGACACAACTCTTTTAACATGAACGTGCAGAAAAACGTGTATGCTAATAGAGACTGGGAAAGAGAAAATATCACAAATATAACAGTATTACAAACACAATTACTCTCCTTCAGGAAAGGATGGGACAGAAAATTTATCTCAGGTATCTTTTAACATGAACATGCAGAAAAACGTGTATGCTAATAGAGACTGGGAAAGAGAAAATATCACAAATATAACAGTATTACAAACACAATTACTCTCCTTCAGGAAAGGATGGGACAGAAAATTTATCTCAGGTATCTTTTAACATGAACATGCAGAAAAACGTGTATGCTAATAGAGACTGGGAAAGAGAAAATATCACAAATATAACAGTATTACAAACACAATTACTCTCCTTCAGGAAAGGATGGGACAGAAAATTTATCTCAGGTAGTTAGTTACATTACATAATGCTAGAGGGCATTCAGCAACAATAATGATCCAGTGATGAAGCTGGAAAAGAACTATTGCAGAGAGTGTGGTGTTTTATATATGCTTTTAGTTCAAAGAAATAAAATCCTAAACAGAAAAGTATCAAGATAGCTCCTATTACAACTCTTCCAATGTGCAGGTCCTTTGTATGATCATTATAATTTGAAGGTGCTCAATTTTGCTTTAGTTTATTTTGGTTTACCAATCTGTGAGTAACAAGTTACACGTTTGTGCGAGCAGTTTTACAGAACCCTATTTCATTTTATGTTAACATAGATGCCCATTATTAGGATATTGCTCATTGCTAATTTTTATCTGCAATATGATTCACCAAAAGTTTAATTAATATTCTTTGCTTGACTGGAATATTACATTATTTTGTTCTTAATACTGCATGCACAGAATTCTATCAATATCATAGCTGTAACATAGAAGTTGTCTATAAGGACTAAAAGGTAGTAAGAATATATTGATGATTTATATTAACATTCATTATCATTCTAAAAAGCAGCATAAAGGCCATAGGGATTTGTAGGGTTCATATAATTTCATTCTAATTATTTTAATTTACTGTAATCAAGATACTAAAAAAAAACTCCAGTGAAAGAAAGCCATAACATCCTTTCCATACCGGTAAAAGAACCACACTCTTGCATTTATAGGGTGTTATTAACCAGAATCCTGGGTGAGCAGGACAAAGGCAGAAAAGACACTCTGATATTAAGAAAATCATTTATATATTTGCAGAGGTGTTTATAGAGGAATCATTTTTAAAATATATTTGTGTCCCTGCATTTAGTCCTTCTTTCAAGGTCATCACCAGCATTAAAAGCCATGGTGTCAGAGACTGAAATGTTATGATTAATGGCTTAAACACTGTTATGAAGGACTTTTCACCCATTGTGGCAAAACTGCATGAAGAAGCTGCAACCACCAAAGCTCACCCCTCGCTGAATATGCCTCCTGAGGGGAATTTTGGTGAGTTAAGACGCCTAAGGGAACTGGAGGTAAGACTGATATTATTGTCCAATTATCTCAGGTCTAGGGAAAAGTGAACAAGACTGAGGGAGAACAATACATCCACAAGAAATCCAAACCCAGCAGCTCTCCTGCAAATCGGCTCTGGCTGGGTTCAGGGTAGGGGAGGCCATAGCCCACAGGCTCATCTGCTGAGGCCAGGTTTGCACACATTCCCCCCAACCAAGATGGGGGAAGGAGGAGGTCAGAGGCAGTGGACGCCCATCCTCCCTTACACAGACTGGGTCAGTTGTAAACCCCCCCACACCCCAGGAAGGCCACATCCATGGGACCTTCACATAAGGGGCGGTTGAGGATGTGTCATAATGCATCAAAGACCCCCAAGACTCATTCCTGAGGCCTTGCACCAGGCAGCTGCTCATGGTGCACAGTGATGCTACATTCAGAGTCTTTTGCAAGAGACAGTGTCAAACTTGCTCTCTCCAGGGAACGTACCTGGGTATTCCCACCTGGCCCAAATGTATATTAATCCATTATACTCTCTGTTTTGTGAGACCCTCACCACCAAGAACTCCAGATGGAGAGGATCAATGGGATGCCGTCAGGATCCACAGAGTGGTGATATTTTCTATTTAATCTGTCTCTGTCGCTCTTTCTCTCCCTCCCTCACCTCTTTTTCTATTTCTTTCTCTTTCTCCCTCTCTCTCTGCCTCTCTCTCTCTCTCTTTCTCACACTTGCTGCTAAATAAAATCCATACTATTGACTTTGGCATGTGGTCTCATTTGCACCTTAATTCAGTCAGAGGCATCTCTCTAAAACGTTTAATAACTGGATTTTAAAAATGGGGCAAAACCCTGGATGAGATCGCAAGGGCCCTAGCTGCATTTACAGTCATAAGCAAGGGCTGTACAGTGAACCAAGTTGATTCACCATTATTTTCAACTGTGCAGATAGGAGACTGTCCTGCCCTCCGCTTCAGACTCTTAAGATCCATGAATACATCTGAACATTCATCAGCCAGCCACCTGTGGTGTATACCCATTTTCTCTTGCGGGCTCCACTTTCCCACAGGAAAGACATCTGTGTATGGTATTGAGCCAGCTTTTGCACACATGATGCAGCTCAATACCAGAATGACTCCTGTGTTTAGTTGGTAACTAAATCCTTTAAAACAGTGCTAACAGCCTCACAAAGCTATTGTTGATGCATAGTCAAAGGTTTAGCTGTCAAATGGAGAGAGGAAGGAAAAAGCACTTTTTTTTTTCTTCTTTTTTTTTTTTTTCATTCATGAAGCACAATGAAATACCTGGCTCTGATAGAACCATTTCACATTGACTGACACCATTGTTCAAACTGCAGGATGGGTTCTTGACCTTCTTGCCTTATATCAACATCCCAGGAGTTACAGGGGAGCTGGGAAAGGTCAGGAATCATCAGTTTCTTGTATTGAGAGGTGAGGGTGCACATGAGGAACTCAAGGCAGGGGACAGGAAAAGATGGTGTCAGGATAACACCTTCATTATTCAGACCTGGATGCTTCAAACTAGCTGCCTGAATTCTTTTGTCAAAAATAGCTCATGCATTTCTGAATACCCTTCGATCAAGTCCATTCTGCTACTGTACAAAATCCTTGTCAATTTGCCCCTGCCCTTGGCTTAAATTATTTCCAGCCCATTTGTCTCAGATGTTACATAACAGGTATTATGAATTTCTATATGCTTCCAAAGTGCTATATGATCTCCAGTTGAAAACCACTAAGTGCAAAATATCATTCAATATAGTAAAGAAACTAATATGTGAAATAGGGCTGGAAAAAGCCCTTTCATAATATAAAAAGGATAAGGAAAAGAGAATGTCATTTTCTTGACAGGCCATGATTCCTTTTTAATGTATAATCACTGGTTTAGACATAGAGTTCCCTTTTTATGAATGTCAAAGAATGACAGGACAAGAGGAAAAGATCTAAAATAACAAGTCAGAAAGAGCCAACAATTCAGGGTCTCAGCAGCTGAGTGGCAGGGAAAAAAATCCACTGAATTTAGAAAGTTTCTCAGAATTTAAAAGTGCTTCTGAAAATATCAAGTCTGGCACGTTCCAAGACTTATATTATGATAAATTTTCCACTCTGCGACCAGGACAATTTAAGTTCTTTAAATATACACTGTAATCACTATATGTGTCTGTACCTACAGCTGCGCATATAGATGCGTAAGTAAATTTTACACAATATGTGTGTAACAGCCTGAAGTCAATTATATATTGGTAGGAAAGAAATACAGATTTAGCTGGTTGGGTACCAAGATCAGTTGCTTCTGTAGGATTCAGGACATGTCCACCACAAGTAAAAGCCATCAAGCTGTAATATCAATATCAAGCAATATCAGTGACAGTGACCTGTGCTTTGGACAGGTGGATGAATCTCTCTAAATCAAAACTTTTCATGTGTACCAATATTTTCTCCCCTTCTACAAGTTTGTCCTATTTACCACATAAGAACAACCTACGTTAAGCACAGTGGGAATCCTTATTTTAAGGGGATCGTGAAGCACTGAAACAACACAAATGGAGAAAAAAGATAAAACGGGTTCACTATGTTTTACGGAAGTTTCCAGCCTGCAAAGAATGTGTTTGTGCATCACAGCCTGGCATGCTGCCTGCTGTCAGGATGCACCAAGATGCAACATTCATGCTAGGAAAGGGCATCCACAGAGTTGTGAGATGGCCTGGGCATTGCCAGTCCTGCAAGGGTGGCTGGTAGAGATCTTTGCGGCAGAGCACAGCCTCCTAGTGCCCAAACAGGTACCTCATTCTGTGCCTTTGTGGGTCAGACCTCCAGTAATTTTCACACCTAATAGGACCCTGAAAACCTGTTCTACAACACTGAGGCTCACAAATCTCAGGGCCTGGATCTCTGGTAAATCTATTTTCCAGTCACCTTCAGGGAAGATAAAACAATAAGAAGCTAAAGTACAGATCACTAATAAAAATAAGCATGGTAAGAACATTTAAATGGATTCATACCTTAACATAATGTGTATACATACCTGAACAGATGTACCTTTCTTGAAGCAACAAGTTAATAGTCATTTAAGCCTATACAACATTTCAGAAAATCTTCCTACAGACTCCTGCTGCAGATCACTGTAAGCTTATGCAAAATTATGGAATATGGAATGGACAAAAGGTCTGCAAAATCACAGTTTGCTCTTTACAATTTAAATTTCTATTTCCAGAATTTCTATTTCCTATTGAAAGCAGATTTTAGAAAGCAGAAGAAATTTGTCTGCAGGCTTTATTCTCCCTGAAGAAAAATCTGTTTCATATGTACACTGTTCCATTCATCAAAAAAGTTATCAAACAGTGTAATGCAAAAGAGGGCTTATCCAGTTTCTTATGCAAGTGGAATATCTCTTCTCCCAGTCTTTCTACTCACATGCACATGTTTTGTCAGCAACTACTTCAAGAGTATTGAACATGCACATTCCCATCCAAATTAGCCTAACATAAAGGCCACTGAGGTTCAAAAATCCCTCACATTCCTATTGAAAGAAAATTTTTCGAGGCTGGGCAGGATGAACTTGAAATAAAGGGATGTTCAAACTAGTGTGTAAGGATGTCTTTGATATGCACATCCCACATCTGGGCTCAAAGTCACTTAAAAACACACTTTGTTCCCAACTGCCAGCAGACAGTAGGTTTGGCATCAGACGTTGTGTAGACCTTCATCTATCCAGCAAGACCAATACTTTGGCTTTACTGTACATACATGGACTAACTTATCGCACCTGTAATCCCTGCTAAACATGACGTGCTTCCTGAATTATTTAAACCTGTCTTCTGGGACCCAGATTTTACTGAATACTATGCAGGTAGAAAAAATATGTCCATGGTGTTTGATAGCTATCAGCAAGACAGAAAACGACTGCAAAAAGGAAAGGACAAGCGATATAATGAGAGGTCTGTGTTTTTTCTCTGACAGGGTTTATGCCCTGTAATTACAGGAAAATGCTTTCTCTATCTCTGCTATCTCCCCTTTTTAATACCAGGAAGCTCATATTTCACATGTGAAAGAAATGAAAAAGATTTAATTAAATAGCAACATATCTTGGGAGAAAATATACCCTGAGATACTGATGTCTTATCTCTAGTTAGGCCAAATGGACTTTTGGTGGAGGAAATTGTTTGCAAACTGTAATCCATCAGACAGTGCTTACAGGGTTTAGCACCACAGACCTGCATATAACCAACTCATCACAAAATAGCAAACACCACAAAGCATGCTTTGAAGAGTGAATGAGACACAAAAATAAGATAGAGCCTGCCAAGTCTGTGGCAATGCATTTTAATGAGCTGAACTCAATCTCTGTGTGATTGTTGAAATGCTTGGGAAAATAACTGCATTTTTTTTTAACTCATTCCAAATTATTTTTCTTCCTGTTTCTCGTATCTAGTGAACTTAGGGTCTGAGATCTTGGGGAGACAGGGAGAGATCACTGCATGTTTCACTTAATTTCAGTTTAAAACAGAAAGGTTGCCTATTACTATTCTTAAAGAAACTAGATGGATTCACTTTTTATGCTAGAATTAGAAGTCTCAAATACAGACTTTTTTGGTTCTTTAGGACAGACGCTAGTTGTAAGTAATACTTCATGAGGCATTACCACAAAGCAACTACCCTAAACTTTTATTGATCTCACATACAGATAAGTTGATGAATGGATGCGTTTACAAACATGCATGGGCTCAGAGAGGACAACGGAACTGATTGCCCAGCACCCCAACAGAAAGTCATCTGTGGTAAAAACTGAAGACTAAGAAAAAAAGGTACTGCTTTGATACTAAAGGCTTAAAAATGCACTTTCCAATATATATGTTAAATACATTCTAATTTATAGTGAATTTTGTTATAACTTGAAGCAATTTAAATTTTGATTATGGTAGCAACTGTATAAATGCATTACATTTGAAGAGTTGTGGCTGTCAGGTGAAGCCCCAGATGACTGGACAAAGGAAAATATTGTACCCACCTTTAAAAAGGGTGGAAAGGAGGACCCTGGGAACAACTGACCTGTCAGCCTCCCCTCTGTGCCTGGGAAGATCATGGAACAGATCCTGCTGGATCTATGTGCTAAGGCACATGGAGGACAGGGATGTGATTTGGGACAGCCAGCATGGCTTTACCAATGGCAAGTCCTGCCTGACCACTCTGCAGGCCTTCTATGATGGAGTGACTCCATCAGTGGATAAATGGGCTATAAATGTCATTTATCGGGACTTCTGTAAAGTCTTTGCCATGGTCCCCCACAACATCCTTCTCTCTAAATTTATGTCTTAGTTCACAACAAAAAACAGGTTAGAAATTCCAAAATTAGTTACTTCCCTTCAGTTTTAACTACTGCCCTTTCACCAATAAGGTGAAATGAGTTGTTCCTCATAGGAGAGGTGCTTCAGTTGTCTGATCATCTTGGTGGCCTCCTCTGGACTCAGTCCAACAGGTCCATGTCTTTCCTGTGCTGGGACCCCAGAGCTGGATGCAGTTTTCCAGGTGGGGTCTCACCAGAACGGAGCAGAGGGGCAGAATCCTCTTCCTGGTCCTGCTGCCCACGCTGCTCTGGAAAACTTGTGGAGAGAAAGTCAGACTTTGAGGATTTGGGGATGATGTAGAGGAAATATGGAATATGCAGGGGCTTTTCTTGGTTTTTTTGGGTCACCTAGTTCAACTAGGACAATTGAAGACGGATGGATTTGCTGAGAGGACTGTTAGGTGGATAAGGAATTGGCTGCACTGTGGCATCCAGAAGGTAGTGGTCAACAGATTGGCAGTTGTTTGGATGGGCTGCATCCAAAGCAGCGTGGGCAGCAGGGCCAGGGAGGGGATTCCGCCCCTCTGCTCCACTCTGGTGAGACCCCACCTGGAAACACTGCATCCAGCTCTGGGGTCCCAGCACAGGAAGGACATGGACCTGTT
>VXAZ01008313.1:81810-114377 GCA_013399875.1 Gymnorhina tibicen | reverse complement strand
TCCAACAGGTCCATGTCTTTCCTGTGCTGGGACCCCAGAGCTGGATGCAGTTTTCCAGGTGGGGTCTCACCAGAACGGAGCAGAGGGGCAGAATCCTCTTCCTGGTCCTGCTGCCCACGCTGCTCTGGAAAACTTGTGGAGAGAAAGTCAGACTTTGAGGATTTGGGGATGATGTAGAGGAAATATGGAATATGCAGGGGCTTTTCTTGGTTTTTTTGGGTCACCTAGTTCAACTAGGACAATTGAAGACGGATGGATTTGCTGAGAGGACTGTTAGGTGGATAAGGAATTGGCTGCACTGTGGCATCCAGAAGGTAGTGGTCAACAGATTGGCAGTTGTTTGGATGGGCTGCATCCAAAGCAGCGTGGGCAGCAGGGCCAGGGAGGGGATTCCGCCCCTCTGCTCCACTCTGGTGAGACCCCACCTGGAAACACTGCATCCAGCTCTGGGGTCCCAGCACAGGAAGGACATGGACCTGTTAGAGTGAGTCCAGTAGGGAGGTCACCAAGTCAATCAGAGGGATGAAGCACCTCTCTCCTATGAGAAACTACTAAGAGAATTTGGATTGTTAAATTTGGAGAAGAGAAGGCTTCAGAGTGACCCAGTTGTGGCATTCCGGTATCTAAAGGGAACTTTCAAGAAAGATGGAGAGACTTTTTACCCAGGCATGCAGTGACAGGACAAGAAGGAATGGCTTCACACAAAGAGTGTAGGTTTAGGTTAGGTATTAGAAAGACGTTATTTTCTGTGACAGTGGTGAAGCACAGGAGCATATTGCCCAGAGAAATTGTGGGTTAAATTAGCAGTTATATATACCAAGGGCTAGATTCTCCAGTTATACAGATATCATTTTTAAAATATCCTGCATGCTCTAAGGTTTTTAATTTGGCATAAATTACATTTGTAGTCCCTTCAGGGCACCTTTAGCCTTCTGGAATGATGACAGTTGATTTTGCATAAATGAAAACCCAACCCCCAAACTCATTATTGTACTTGGACTGAAGCCTTCTCAGCAAAGCCAGTTTGCTATAGAATATGCCAGTTCACAGTCTGTTACTCCTGTTCTCTGCATCTCCTTTCCTCTGTATTTCCATAAAATTTCAGCCCAACCTCTGAGAACTTGACTCTCCACACACCAGCACGGTACCATAGCAAATGAAATCTATGAGGCCGTGGAAGAGGAAGCTGCAGAGTGTCAAAACATAAGACAGAGATAAAGAGGAAAAATATTTTTTATTTAAAACAGTTCTTTCCCCTTGAGTAAAATTGCAAGCTAAAGAAAGGTAGCCCAATATTAAGCGTTCTCAAATTTTCATGACTAGAAACTGGAAGTAAGTTAATAAGCTGCAAATTTACATTGACTATTTGTGCGGCTCATTTTTTCAACTATGCCGTTGTCTCCCTCCCACGCACCTGATGTTACAGTGGCCTTATGTAGCCTTCTCTTTCCATATGAATATACAGATATAAGATTTGCATGTATATGTCCAGAATGTGACTCTTTATGGGCAATTTTTCTGTTTGAGTTGGAAACCCCAGGCTAACATCTTCTGGATGTCAGAAGAATTTCATGCATGTGAATCACTAACCAACATCTGCATGAACTTCCTGCAAAATTCTGTGATTTAAACTGAAAATATTCAACATGCAAGATGCATTCTTTTCTCCTCTTTTACTTTGTGTATCAAATTAATTGCTGAGCCTCAACACAGTATGCGTTATCACTATTCCACCTTCATTTTTATTCTTCCTACATTTTGCATGCATGAAAATTAGAGTTAACAGGAAGTGAAGCATTTATTAATGGCAAACACTTACATGTGTAGTTACCTCACCTATGATTACATAAGCCAGCCACTCAGTTTATGAAATGGCCCAAATCTACATTTATATAGTAACGATCCTGTTTCTGTCCATATACCTCACATTCTAAGCCACTGGTTTTGAATTACTGTGCTTACACTAGAATAAACAAGGAAGGTATGGTCTTTTATTTAAATTGAATAAGATTAGCAGCTTATGCTATATCTTTTAAAAACATAGATACACACTCCTATGTGTTATGAAGATCCATTCTCAAAAGTGCTCCTTCCTAACTTATAAAAGGTAGAATTTCCATAAGAATAGGTCTGAAGTTATACTCCACAGAGTGCCAATGGGAAGGCAGTTGTATTTAGGTAATACCTAGGCCTAACCAGAACTGTTGAGCAGGAATACATATGTAGAAAAAAGGATTTAAATGGTCTTTTGTTCCTTTCAGCAAAACTGACTTGATTGTGTCATTTTAGATGGATTTTTAACATAACTATGCTTAAAGTGGTTGAGAGTTTCTACTGGCTACAACATGGGCTTTAGAAAAATCCAGTATTAAAGAAACCTTTCACTAAAATACTTAAATAAGTGGTAGTTCGAGGTGTTTTAAGAGTAGAATATATTCCTTCACTTCTTCTGTGGGGAAAAAAGAAAACATACATTTTTTGTTGGTTAATCACATGTATCATTTGAGACAGTCCAAAAACTTTACAATAATTCCATCATTTATTTCTAATTTGAACTTCTAGTCACAAGACTTCATTTTGCTTTTGTCTGAGAGATTAGATTCCTCAAGTACTATTAATCTTCTCCCTGCAGAGATACTTCTCTATTGATGATACTTATCCAGCCCCCATTATCCAAGAAAGAGAAGAATGTGCTCAAGATCATACAGATAACTTTGGTAAAGAAGGCAACTGCCAATTGCTTCTGTGTAAAACCTTAACATCTGGACCGCTCTTTGTCTATGGAGATCACCATTTTGCAAACAAATAAAACTATCTCAAGACGGAAAAATAGAAAAAAAAATCGTACGTTTCTTAATGTATCATGTTTTATGCTGAGTTTCCCAAAGATACAGAGGGAGGCTGGGCCTTATTGTGCCTCCCCTGTCCTTGACAGACACACATAGACAGAACCTTTATAGCAAAAATTCATTTCTTAAGGTCTTTTGAATAGGGTTGTATTTATATGGCAAAGAGAAGCTCTCAAATACATGGGCCATTTGCTGTCCAGTTGTTGACAGGAGGCTCCACTACAAGCATCTGTGTGGCTCTATCTTCAGTAGAATTAAGCAGGATGTGCCAAACCCTGATTCTGGATAGTTTGTATGACCCAGCTCACCCAGTGCCCTACGCAATTCCTCCAGCATACACATGACCATTTATTATTGATTCTCTCCAGCTGCATGTAGAAAACTGTCTTATGGGACCGTGTCTGCATAAGCAGGGACAGTTTCTACTATTTAAAATCTGCATATGACTTGTTCACAACCTTCTTCCACAGCAGGAACAGTCTGGGGACATCCCTGCTGCAGACTGCTCCAGATAGTCCCACTGAGACAGCTAATTAATGCACATGAAAAGTGCCTAACAGGGAGCCTGAGCACAGTGGGGCTCCCCCAGGGTGGAGAGTGATTCAGGACTGCTTAGTGTGTCCTCCCCACCGGCTCTTTCGCCACATTTTCCTTTCCTCTGTTGTGAAGGTGGAAAAGCTCCTTTGCCTTTTGTTGGCCTATCATCTTGAACCAGCCTGGTGTGCAAAACTACAGAGAAGGAAGTGACAGACTGCACAGGGCAGGGATACAGGCAGAGCCCTGGTACACAGGTACACCACAGCTGTATCTATCAGTCAAACTTGAATTTCAGTCTGATATCACGTTGTAGCTTCAATAATACAGAGTGCCCCACCTGTCAAAATTCTTGTGATTTATTCCAAAAGAGATTTTATGCCCCTTACGCCAACACTCACTACAGATTAGCAAATACCTTCTATTTTCACCTTAAGGAAATATCAACAGTTGACAAAATTCTCAAGACCAGTATTGCAATTGGAACAATATTAATTACATGAATGTAAAATGAGATATCATCTGCCTGGTTTCCCTCACTCTGATATCCATCTGCCTAAAGCATAAAGTTCTTCTCTTTTCTGCTCACCATCCTCAGAATCTGTATTCAAGGAAAGCCAACACCAAGAAACGAAGTGAGGATATTATGATAAATAATATGAAGCAAAGCAGGAGCTGAGACAGAAGGGACAAAACAAATGTTTTCTCTATCACTCCAGGAGTGGACAAGACAAAAAAAAAAGGACTTCCCAATACTGCTGGAGAGTGGAAGGGTTATGGGACAACAACCAGTGAGCCAGGGAAAGTAAAAATGGGAAGTAAAAGTGAGACTATTTCAGCTGAGTGACTGAATAAAGTACTGGAAGGAGCTGTATAGTTAATATGAGTCTGTGACAAACAGTTCAAAGGTGATATATCTCCCCTTACTTTAGGTATTTAAAATACTGTCCAATTCATCTTCCTTTACATGTAACAAAAAGAATTGTACAGTTCCATGGTGTGATGCATCTTGCCTATTTCAGGTATTTTTTAGCATATGATGAATTATCACTGCATATGTCATTCCCCATCTGCAAGGCATATAGTATAGCAAACACCACTGCTGCAGAGGACTATGTGCAGCTACCCCATATTTGTCAAAGCAGACTCAATCCTCTGGAGCCAGGAATAGCAACATTTGCCTTCTGAGAATGGAGGAAAAAACATTTAGTCCTTTTTGTAACACTTGGATTCTTTGGTGCATTGTTTTAATTACAGCAGACTGATCTAATTCCTAATCTGCAGAAGCACAAATTCAAGCCTAAGGACTTTAATCTTCACTCATCATAGTACTGATATAAATAGACACTGATTAAAAATGTGCAGCTCTACCTGCCGGCAATTAAAACCATATCTTTTCTGCTGGGTTTCCCTCATGCAAGTGAAATCTGCTGATTTACTGGGACTGATTTACAGCAATCAGACCTTCCTATTCTTCACAAGAGCTTTAGCCAACATCACTGGCAAGCTGCTATTTTAAATAGACAGCTGCTTCTTCCAATACAACTCTCTCTTACTAGAATCAAATAGCCTTTGAAGGGAAAACCCATTGTCCTAATTCTAGCAGACTGAATATTTTTACTTTCCTACTCATATTGTTGGTCATCACATCTTTTCTAGCACCGGGGCTTCAGTCTCAATAATTCTTCAGAATATCAATTGTAATTCTTGTAAGTCCTTTGAACTGTATTCCATAATTTATTCATGCTGAGAATCTCTTCTTTTCTTAAGAACGTCAAACTGATGAGCTAAACAAATTCATGCAAATTTACCTTGCACAAGGTACTGCCTTTCTAACATCTGTATCCAAGAAAATGTAGTAGTCTGGGAAGAGATGCAGCTGTAGCCATTGGTTTGAAGTTGGTCATTCTGCTACAGCTAAGTTCTACAATAAAACTTTTTAAGCCTTTCTAAGCCTAACACATGAAGTAATATCCTCTTAAAGGGTCCGTCTGATATTGTTTTCATATGAAAGCTTGTGCTATCAAGCTTTATTTGAGTCCTGTGGAGTTTTCTGCTCATTGTTGGTGGTATTCACCTTCTTTAGTTGGTTGAAATTTTCTCTCACGTTACACTCTGCAGCTGACAGTTATCTTCAACACATCGTTGTGCAACATGCTTTACCTGTTGCAGTACAGCTGTGTGGAGGAGGCTTGTCATGAAAATGTGCCATCAAACACCACAGTTGTTGCCTGTTTGCCCTCATTTTCCAGAGCACAACACAGCACAATTTTAGCCTGGCAAAGAGTTTCCTAGGCATGGCAACCAACTGCAGCAGTCAGACCTTCCTATTTTTCACAAGACTTCAGCCTTCAGTTGACAAGTCATAAGCACATCAGGTATGCAGCCAAGAGAATTAGCTATTTAATTCTAATTGGGCCACAACAAGAATGCTGGCATATTCAAGCCTTTCTAGAAGGAAGGGGAAAAAGGTTGTTCTGAGACAAAGGGGTAAGACTACATCAGTCAGATTTCTGCCACCAGTCCCACTTTTAAATTGCATCCATCAAGGAGCAATGGTACCATCCTTCTACATCTTTCTTTTCCCATCTCACCTATGAAACATTCAAGTGCTCCATTCTTTTATCTTTTAGGCAAGAAGGTCACTAGAAGAAAGATAAACAAACTTTTATGCAACCTACATCAAGCTATCCTATTGTGCTGCCTTGTATCTTGCTGAAACTTAGCTCCATCTCTTAAAAACTATTATGTAAAAAAACCCCAAACAAACACAGATAAAAATGCTGAAATAAGGGAAGACAAAAAATTAAACCTGCTAAATTGGGAGCAGCTTTTTACCAAGTTGGAGGCTGTTGTGAACATTAAGTCTTTCAGTCTATTAATAAAAAGAAATCCCTCCTCTCAAATAAACTATTTGGATGGTAAAACATGGAATAGTGTAAAAAAAAAAAAGACTCTGTATCAGCAGTAATTCTTCAGTGCCCCTGCTGGAAACTATGCACTACCCTTGTTAATTTCAGATGGGTCTGGCACAAAGTAGCTGAAGGAATATCTTTCACCCCACCAATTCTGACACTTTTTGCACTATATTTTTTAAGCGCCTTTAAAGCAACCAGTCTATCTGTGGATTTAGGTATTGATCTAGGCTCAGTGGTGCTGAGACATCAATTTACTAATCAGTGTTTTCTATGCTTTATTTTACTTTTCATTTCTCCCTCTATGCAGCAAAAATAGCTCAATGATTTCAGAAGCAGTACAGCAGGTGATGTTATTCTGTACGGTGGCAGAATGAATTGTTCCCTCCAAGGTGTTTAACAGCAATCATTTTCCCAAGCATTTTATTACATGCAAGTTTTTCCTTTCAGCAAGATTTTCAAAGTGGGAATATGTTGAGTACAGAGGAAGGAGGGCCTACTCAGAACTGCTTGCCAGACCTCTGGGGACAGGAAAGGCTGAGAGATAAAGCTTGGAAAATTCAGACGTGTCTCTAAATTAGCAAAACATTTTTGGATGGCTGCCCCTCTCTGCTTACCTGGCCTTCAGCTGGCACCCCTCCAGCAGCACTGCAGCACTTCTCTGCAGAGCTGCTGCTGAGGGTTACTGCTCTGGGCTTCTACAGTAGTGCTGTAGCAGGAACAAAGAGAGAAAGATCAGAGCCAATGCAGCAAGAAGGAGAAGGAAAGGTCTTGCAATAGCAGCATTTGTCTGAGATTTTGCTGATCTGCTTAGCAGGACAAGCCCTCTGAAGAGTCTGCTGTGATTTTGAGTAAGTCACCAGTCCTAAGGTTTCCCTCTTTCCTATGCAGACCAAGCTGTGAGGGTAACTCATGCTGAAATTTACTGAATCCCCTCCTAACCTTCTCCCAAAAGCAAAGTTATTTTGAGTTGACTCTAAAACCCTCTTCTTCCTCTCCCTCTTCCCCCTTTTCTGTACCTTAATTTGAAGCACATACTAACCAAAATTAGGTACAGATAGAAAAAGCCGTAGATTTAAAGATACTTTTTTCTTAATATTTTACGAAAGTAGAATTAACATGTTAACTTCAAAAATGTAAAAATTAAACACAGACTGTTTTCTTCCTCATTTTCCTCTTACCTACTATCACTGAAACCTTCCAAAGATTAAAAACTGTTTCAGAAACTCAAGAGAAATGCACTCCCGTGCATAAGTTAAGCACCCCAGCCTGTCACCTGGTTTAAACTAACTTGCTTCTATCTCTCCTGAGGGATGAGAATGAGAAAAAGGAGAGACAGAAAAATGTGGTTAAGGCACTCATTATTTCAGAGGGAGAAGTACTTCTATTGAACAGGAAGGAATGAATGCTGTGTCTCTTGGTATATAACAACTGGAGGAATAAAAGTAAAGTCAAACTGTAAATTACCAAGGGTAGGAGTTTAGTAGGTATACGGTGAATTTGTTTTCCCCTCTAGTAATTCTGATTTCACCATGTGCTGGAGAAGCATGTCAAAACCTAATGTGCACCTGTTAAGGGTTGTCTGCATCTTGCTCTAAGCTGGCATAGATTTCCTATGAGAATACAATGCTTCCAATAATTGCCTTCACCAGCTGTACCTTGGAACATCAGCATAGCAATGCCCCAGATACAGGCTATGCTCAGTCATCTGAGATGAGAACAGAAAGGTAGGAATGGCAAAATGAAGAATCTGTTCATGACAGGATACTATCTTATGCATATGGAGGATAACAAAAAATTGTCTTCATTCTGGGCAGTCAAAGAGCAGATGAGAGAGGCGACATCCAGCCAACCCTATTCAGATTCAGCAGCTTCATAAAAACAGCTCTGCTTGTTAAGGAATTTGGTTCTTAATTTTATATGCTAATGTTGAAAATTAATGGCAAAACATCATGTTCTGGGGAATCACAACCCATCTCCAAACGGTCACTCTCTTTACCAGCAACACACTGGAATACCCGGAAGAGGAGTTAAACAGACCTCTGTTAGGCTAACACAGACCTACATGACAAATTCTTAAAAACAGAAATGTGGAGATCTATTAACAAATGCAAAAAATTAAATACAGTGTATCAGTTTGGAGATACACAGAAAAGGCAAAACACCGTCCCAACTCAAGTTGTACTCAACAATACCAGTACAACTCACTGAGTTTCCATATCACCTCCAGCTAGTGTTGAAGAACAAATTCAGGGCAGGCAGCTCGGGGTGCAGCTGCAGTGGGAGCTGCAGGTTCAGTTCTGGGTGGGAGCCCAAGACAAGACGCCAGGAACTGTCAACCCTTGGCCCCACAAAGGGCACAGGGACCTGTGACACCAACCAGGGGACGGGACACTGAGACAGAGCAGGAGCTGATGGCTCAGGAGGAACAGCGACAGTTTTGCCCTTGGACTGTGAGGGTATAAAAGCCCAGGGGTTCCTTTGTTGGGGGTCCCTCCTCAGAGGCACCAGCTTGAGCTGTTTCTGTGTTACTGCACTGTGAATAAATTGCTTTATGGAATAAGACATCTGCAGCCCTTCTAAGGGAAACCTGGTGTCGAGCTGGTAAGGAAACCTGGTCTGACCGTGTGAGAGTGGGGTGTGTGAAGGTGCCTGTTTCAAAGTGACTTCAGTCTCAGCAGTTGAAGTCTCTGGTAGTGGAAATGTGACTGCCAAATTGCTCCTGGATTGTCAGACTGGGAAGTTTCCTTAACACTGGCACTTGCTAAATGTCACTTGTATTTAATGAGATCCATTAAGTTCCATGTTACATGTGACTTACATGTCATTTACCAGGTTGGATATTCCATGCTCCCAAATTTTAATTCACATGTATTCAACAGATTTAGACTTAACTGTACCCGCAGGTTGGTCCTTAAATCAGAGAGGGAACAGCAGTTCAGATTGCTGAGGACATTGAAAAATAATTTTCTGATTTGTTTTGGGGTTCAGTAAGACTCTTCCAGCAGATTTGTTTCCCATCTCTCATGACATGTTAAGCAAACAAAAACCATATGTTTAAACTAGGCCAGGTAATGAAGGGTGATGATTTGCACACTTTCTACCATTTATATATCAGCTATCTGAAGTATTATTTAACTGCATTCAGAAGATCTTTAAAGGTCAGAAGTAACAAAAATACAGAAAAAGACAATAAGAATCTGTAGTGAAGATTTCTGACAAAAACAGTCAGCCACAGCAGATGCTTGCACAACATTTTACTTTTCATTGCTCTAATACACACACACACAAAAGAAGACTCGGTTGTCATTGTTGAAGCCAAGAATAATAAGATTCAGGAGAGGACCCCTATGTTTAGCATGCTGTTCTGTATCTATGAAACACTCAGAAGCAACAGGAGTTTCCACTGAATTTGTCAAGAAGCGCTGAAGTGAGCTTTCTTCTCCCCGTCCTTTTTTTCTGCCTCATTAAAACCATTGGAACAATATGAGAAAGCTGTCTCCGAAGCATATGCTGTCTTGGATTTTTTCACCCTGTGTCTCTCATTTCTGCTTTAATAGGGTGTACAAGAAGTGCATCAAGGGCTATGAATTGCTGTAATGCACCAGCCGATCAACTACAACATTAAAATACATCTTCTGTACATCAACCATTTAAAAACAAATCTTCTACAAGGCTGAAGTGTGCTCTTTACCATAATAAATGTAAGAAGTAGCATGACGTGCAAGTGCATGAGGCCATCCACAAGGGGTTTTTTTCTAAAATGTCTTTAATAACTATTTAATAACTATTTAATAACTATTATTGATCTGAACAAGGGAATCCAGTGCACCCTCAGTCGATTTGCAGATGACACCAAGTTGGGCAGGAGTCCTTGATGTCCTGTAGGCTCTGAACAAGGATCTGGACAAACTAGATTGATCCACTGAAGCCAGTTGTATGAAGTGCAACAAGGCAAAGTGCCAAGCCTGTCCTCGGATCACAACAACCCCAGGCTTGGAGGAGAGTGTTTGGAAAGCTGCTCAGCAGAAAAGGACCTTGGGGTGCTGGTTGACAGCACCTGAACATGAGACAGTGTGTTCAGACGGCCAAGAAGGTCAGTGGCATCCTGGCCTGTATCAGCAATAGCCAGCAGGACCAGGGTAGTGATTGTCCCCCTGTACTCACCACCATGGGGCCACACCATGAATCCTTTGTTTGGTTCTGGGCCACTCAACACAAGAAGGATGTCCAAGGAGCATGTCCAGAGAAGGACAACAGAGCTGGGGAACGGTCTGGAGCACAAGACTAACGAGAAGAAGCTGAGGGTATTTAGCCTGGAGAAAAGGAGGCTCGGGGGTGACCTTATCACTCTCTACAGCTTCATGAAAGGAGGTTGTAGCCAGGTGGGGGTCAGCTGGTTCACCCATGTTACATGTAACAACACAAGGGGACATGGCATCAAGTTGAGCTAGAGGAGGTTTACAGTGGATATAAGGAAAAATTTCTTCTCAAAAAGGTTTGCCAAGTTCTGGAATGGGCTATCAAGGAAAGTGGATGGGTCTTGATCCCTGGAGGTATCTAACAGACATGTAGGTAAGGTGCTTAGGGATATGTTTTGGTGGGGGATTTGGCAGTGGTAGATCAACAGTAGACTATGATCCTTAGCGTCTTTTCCAACCTAAGTGATGTTATGATTTTATGTGTTGAGAAAATTAGATATCATCCAGGACTTCCCATAGGCAAATGTGAAAAAAAAACAGATGGGGCGATAAGTAGCCAATAAACCACATTAATTTTTATTTACTACATTACAATTTTCAACATCCTCGCAAGGGAGGCAGAAGAGCAGGTACCAGTCTCTTCAGTGTTTTGACCATTTGGAGCACTCAAGGAAACAGCACGAAATTGAGTCAGAGAAGGTTTAGGTCAGAGATTAGGAAAGAGTTTTTCATCAACAGAGGGGTTGGGCACTGGAACTGGTTGGAGCCTGGGAACTGGTCACAGCACCAGCCTGACAGAGTTCAAGAACGCATTTGGACCATGTTGTCAGGCACATGGAGTGATTCTTGGGGCTGTTCTGTGTAGGGACAGGAGCTGACTTGATAATCCTGATGGGTCCCTTCCAACTCAGCGCATTATATGATTCTGTGTAGTGAAAGGTAAGATCATATGAAGATTTACATTTATCACATATAAGTATGTTTTTGTTACAGGGATTATATAATCTGTATTATCCATTTTGGTTACACTGAATGTGCTACTGTACCTACTCTGTTACTATAATCTATGATCTGCTGTTATTTTTTTATATGAAGATAGTAATAGAAACACGCCATCCCATGATTCTGTTGTTTTGCACTTGAAACATTAATTCCATCAGGAAGAACCTGAAATCTTCTTCATAGTCGTGAACATCGGAATAGTTAACAGAGTCTCCTATTATAATGCATTACTATGTTAGAGAGAACCACTCCTTGCTTTGGAAAGAAACCAGTCTTGATTTTACAAATCTACTTACCTTTGTTCTTTACATTTGTTTTCTATTTTCATTCTGTGACTAGTCATCAAATATTTGCATGTTTCCTGCATACGCTTCATTGTAGCACGGAATTTTGCCATATTCCATCAAAAATGCTTCACTTTTCGTGTAATCAGCGTGTTGTATGATTAAGCTAATGGTTAAATTATTTAGATTTTGGCGGATTTTTGAAACTCCTGTAATTTTCTGAGTAATTTCTGTGAGGTAGTACTTGCATCAAATGCATTTATTCTCCTTTCAGCTGACATCAAAGCTCACAGGGAGGCTTATGTGTGAAAAAATGTATTCTGACTTTCCGTCTGGTGAGTTATTGTTGTACTCATGTGGAATCATATACAAGAATAACTCAGATAAGATCCCTTGAGTTACTCTCTACAAATCCAACCACAAGTAGTGGGACTTTTGCCTCAAAAGCCTACCACTAAATTCATTTCAGATTATACTTGCATGAGAATGATGTATTCCAAGTACTTTCTAGTGTGGGAGAAAATGGTGGCATTATCCACAAAACCAAGACCAAATTTTTGAAAAACAGTGATGCAGTAATCAAGATAAACATATTCTAAGTCCATACCTCTTTTTAACTTAGCTCATGATATATTTTATATATGCAGAACATTTAGTTTAAAACTAGAACATACTGGTTAAATATAGTTTCAACTAAACTTTACACAAGGACACTAAGCTGCAAAATAGAAGCTCTATGCAACAGAGCAGAGGACAAATTCCTGTTCCTCCCAGCACAGATGTAATTCCACTCAAACTTTCATGTCTTCATAGTCTATATCCACCCAAATATAAAAGTCTTCTGAATTACACACAGAGGCATGGAGCTTACAAATCTGATTGTCTAACATATCCTGCTCAGCATCAGATTAATGCACAGAATACAAGTATTAGAGTTTCATTCAAAGACCTTGAAAAAAGGTAGAGGAAAGGTCACAGTGGGAGGAAGATTTTACTTAACTATCACTGTAGGATAATTTTTCTCTTTTCTCCCTTCTGCCCGATGGCAGCACTCAGATCTACATATAATCATTGGTGAAAAAAAACAAGCCTACTTCTTTTTAGCCTTGGCAAGCCATTAAAACAGACTGGCTGGAAATAACAAGAGTAGATACCCTTAAATGCTTCCTGCATCTCCTAGACAGAATCCCTTATTGCTGTAATTAAGGCTAAGAATAAAACCTACAACCCTGCTCATAGTTGTGTTAGACTGTGGGACTGACTGAAATTAAAAAAGGCACTTGATGAACTACAGTTCAGGCAGTAATTGTGAGGAATATTTTAGCTACCTGTATTTCTTTTCCTATGTCTGGCAACATTTCTTCCAAATTTGGAGCTTTGGCTGCCGTGGCTGCAGCTTAGTCCTGACAGCTACCTTTGTTACTGCAACCCCCCCCATTCCGAACGGCTTCAATTTAGAAGATGGAAGCAAAATAGAAAGTTATCTCTTCCCACTCAGGGCACTGCCTACATGATGACAAAATATTTCCTATACCACAGAAGTCAGAACGTTCAATACACTGTTAAGCACCATTTCTTAAGAGGAATGCCATCATGTTCAGAGCCCCTGGAATGAGTGCAGATTGTTTATGAAGAGAACAAACTGTTGTTTGTTGTTTCATTGTGTCTTTTTTAAAATAGGCAATATTCACTATTTTGATGCACATCACAAATTATCTGTATAAATAATGTTCAGAAAACAGGTTCATTTGCTTTGAGTGGTTTGTATTGACTGTTTTGGTTTAAATTAAGCCTATCCAGTCACAATTAATATCTCGAGTTCCTGTGTCTTAGTCCCCACAAACACATATATCACAACCTGGAATATATAGACCAAAACAGAGTTTTTCCCAGAGAGTCTTGGGTAAGTGGCTGCTTCTTCTTATTTGTAATCCATAAAACAAGAATTACATATTTATCATATTTGGACAGCAATAAAAATTTGTCTCAACACCCTTTGTCAAAGAGCTCTGCCATGGGTCTTGGCCTTGTCTGAAAAGCTAATTCAAGCAGTAGTGACTTTTTTTTGGTCACTGTACATTCTTAGACACAAATCAGATTAACATGCATCTGTCTTCTATCTCTGAGGCAGATCATTAGCAAAATTCTTTTTCCAGAAAGTTTTATAATATCCAGACTGAACCATTCATAAAGAAACTCATTGCACTAGGGATTTCTTCATCAACAGTAATTATGCAAAACAGCATGCCACATATGAGACTGAGAATACCAGGTGGGTAGCCTGCAAAGCAGGGATGATTCTCCTAATTTCTGGAAACTGATTAACATTCTGCTTCTGGCTTAGAAAGAACAGTAGATTTACAGTTATCCTTGCCTTAATTATTATTTTGTATATTTTCATAACTCAAGTAATCAAATTAGGACTACAGCAGATATTTCTAGGTTCAGATCTCTCTACATTTGTGTAAACCATTCCAGCACACACTGTAGCTCAGTTTCCACTTTTTAATTACTTGTGTCCAATTGTATTATACAACATTATTCGTTGTATGTAAGAACTAATCAAGCCAGATTCCTGAGACAGACAATCACGCTGGCCCTTTCATTGTAATAGGCAGCAGTTCATATACATCTACATGGGGAAACACAGTTTTCATTAAAATCTGACACGCTTTTGAAAGCCCACATCAGTACCCCTGCAGTTACACAAGTTAACCATTACTGGTGGCTGGGCCCTTTGGTGATCCTGAATCACATTCCTGGGGCTGTGGCACAACATCTCCAGGTCAGCTTCCAAACACATCTGTCAACAGCTCGACTTATGGGTCCGTGCTGCTTTTGGACCGAGTTCAGCACCCCTGTGGACAGCTCTGCACTCTGTCCAGTGGAAAGCCTAGGCTCTCTCACAAAATGGTTCTGATCTGGATTTAGAAAGTATTTGGTTCACCTCTCCATGGAAATTTTCCCTTCTCAGGGAGGGGGGGGAAGAAACTACTAGTATGAAAAACTTAGAAAATAAATGCATGCATACAGCTTGTAAAAACTAGCTTTATTTAAGTCATCAGGAATCAGTTTAGCAAATGAGCAAAGATTGAAACAGTCTCCTAGAGACCTTTTGGTGGTGGTAGTCTTTGTTGAAAATAGAGTTTAATTTTACAAAATATTACCTGAAACAGCTACCCCACTTCTCTGTGGAGCAACATGTGGTGCAATGGCATCTCAACTTGATCCAAATTAATTTTAGAAAAGCAAAAAACTCATATCTTTTCATTCTCTTTCAAGACACAGCAGTCAAGAAAAGAGATAATGTAGAAAAGGGAGATATGTAGAAAAGTTCACAGGTATGTTTTCCAGACATATTTTTCAGCTTTGCTTCTACCTGAGGAAAACAGGACCAAGAGTGACAAGAAGGATGGAAACAGTGCTATCAGTTATAAAAAGTAATAAGAAGTATCTGTAGGCAAAAGTTGAATAACATGTTAACAGCAATTTTTTGTCTCCCTCAGGCAACAAGGTTGTTACTGATACCATGATGATTTTTTTGCTTTTTCATATACCCCTCTCATATACCCTTTTAATATACCCTTTCATACAGCTTTGCATGTATCCTTAGTGCTTTTAGCCCACATACTTGTAATTCCCTAAGTTTGATAACCAGCTTAGACCCAAAGTTCTGTTAAGCCAAGAGACCAAACATCTTGGGAACCTCGCAGTGGGGTCAGAAAGCCCCAGACACCAAGGTCCTCTCCAGAACACATTCTGTAAACCAAGATAGGCCCCTCCAGGGAGAAGGTTCCTCAAGATGAGGGCTTCTCTTGAGCCTCTCATTGGGGAATCTTCGATAGATATGCTAATTTACAAGCTGTATAATTGTATACATGAATCATCAACGGGGTGCACTTGTGCTTTTGTGTTTTTGAGTGCATCTGTGTGCACTTGTGCTGTTGTGTTTTTGAGCAGTGCAGTGCATTGTTCAGGGAGTGCATCCTGGTGCATTCTTGGGGTGGGCATCCTGGTGGGCACTTTCGGGTGTGCATTTTTGGTGTGCATTCAGGGGTGCTTTCTACCTGGATGTGATGCACCAAAGGATCCTTGAATAAATACAGACGTAAAACCCTTTTTTCCCCTCTAACCGTGTTTGGCTTTTAATTCTAAACCCAGGGAAAGGCAACACTACACTGAAGTCATGATTCTGCAACTGACTTACTGAAAACTGAATTTTATTTTTTAGATTGTATTTTTTTAGAAGCTGGATCTTGGGTTCAGACCTCAAGCTTTACAATCTGCTCAAGAATATCACATTACAAAAGTTACAGTGAACTTATGGTTTCTGAAGTCAACAGGAAATGTAAATAAGCCATAAAGATCGCTTTTAAGAAAAGCTAAAAGAGGTAGCAAAGAAAATGTAATTATGACAGCTTGTGGGAGATTATCTCAGTGCTTTTACAGCAGTCAGTGCCATAAATTTTCCACCACGAATAGTTTTGTTCGAAAACACACTTCAGCCAGCTGTCCTTTTGCCTTTTTATACTGTGAAACATTTTGGTAGCTAGAACTACTTGCTCAGATAAACAGAATTTTCCTTTTTTTCCCCCCTCTTAGGACATTGAGAACTTGTGTAACCTATTTTAAAAGAAAGATTAATTTTAATTCAATGTTCCAATCAAGGTCATGGATGCAATGCCGTATTCTTGACAAACCCTGTTTAAAAGCTTGTGTTTCATTCCATGTGCTCTTATTGAATGTAATCTCGTTGTTCAGAAGCACAGCGTCAACACAAACATAAGAAAAGGCTTTCTCCAGTCTGGCATAACAACACAGCGCAATTGCTTGTGTAAATGTTTACAGATTGTTTACAAGCTATTAACATATAATTTCTAATCTCATTACTTGTAGAGAGATTAAATAGATAATCCCAACCAAATGGATAAAAAACTACTTGTCTTAATATACACTGGGAAATAACCAAGGAAAAAAGTGTATTTCAGTACCTGCTGCCCTATCTTTTTCTCTGATTTATCTTCCTCTGTATACACAACAGTGGATTACAGCTGGGAGCCTTTCAACTCTATCAATCCTACATTCCCAAGGCCTTTCAGATAGGTAGATAGGTGAAAAATTATTGTAAATTTTTTAAGAGAGAAGGATTCCTACTGCATATTTCCAAGCCATTCTTGGAATCCAAAGTCACACCAATGCTTCCAGAAAAATTGCCTAAGGTTATAACAGAATTATTGGTAAATTTTATCTATAATCTTGTATTACATATCCAAGTTTCAAAGAATTATGTTGAAATGAAAAATGAAATATGAAGACCTTTTTTTGAGAGCACAACGAAGGTGAAAAACAAATAATGATGTTATCAACTTTCTCTGCTATGACAAGGTGGCTAGTTGTTTGCTGAAAGTATCACCACTGAAACAATCTGCACTGACTTTGTAATTATAATTGTTTATTTCAGTGTAACATCATGGTGCATCAGATTCATAAAAACACAGCCTTTTTTCTGTAGCTTTATACAAAATTTCCCAGAAACAAAATACTGAGAAACAAACCAGCTGGTGATGGATGATGGTCTTTTACTCATTCAAGAAGCTGAATTCAATAAATGTCTCTTAAATAGGGAATATCATACACCCATGCTGATTCTGCCCACCACAAAACACTACAAAATCACAAAGCAGAACATCCACCCTCGGGTCTCTCAGTTGGTCTGGTTGTTGATGCTTTTTCAAAGTCCAGGGCCCATAACAAGAAAATTTTGTTCTCACCCGTACTGATATCATGGTATCTCTCCCGGAGAGCTTGTCTGGTTGTGTTAGCTGAACTCAAGGGCTGTAAAACCACATCTGGAGACACTCAGCACCACAAAAAGCAGCTCTAAACTGCTTAGAGTCTGCTGTGCAGACCTCATGCCTTAGCAGATCTTTAATGGTGGCAAACAGCACAAAACGAAATGAAAATACAAAGCCAAAAATAATAGCAGTAAAAATGACTGTTGAAAAATAGGAGGTAGGGGAGCAGGGGGAAGTGAATACAGCTGGGGGGAAAAAACACAGACAAGAATTTCACTGTGAGGTTTTTAAATCACATGTCAGTGCACTGACTGCCTTAGAAGGTAGCATGATTTGGTATCTCCATGGGTGCAAGTAATTGCTCATTCTTCACCAACAATCCTCCACTGGCCTCCAGTATGTTGAATTCTTCCTGTACACCCCAAAACATTGAACTTAAAAAATATATCCTTAAATTCCACTTTCATTTTCTGTATATTTAAGTCCTCTTCCATTTCAGTTACGTGAAAATGCCACAGGTTAGTGACGGTGTGGCTAATTTTCCCATTTGCTTTTCCTCAGAACTAGCAACTGCCTCACTCTCTCTGTTCTTTCTGTTTAATTAAATCATTTTGTTGTCTTGTCCCCTTTTCTTTTTAAGTAGATCTATTTCAAATATTTGGTAAACAAATTCTACGATTAAACAGTTGGGATTTTTTCCTGTAGATAGAATTTATATAATATTCATAATGCATTATCTATTGCTCATGTGTAACACAGCGCTGTAATTAAATTATTTTCCAAAATTAACTTTGGTTATGTAGTAGCTGGGATGCAAGATCTAATTTAATATCAGATTAGTGAAACATGTCCTCCAGGGAGAGACGTTAGAGAGCTAACAGAACCCCTTCACTGTACTTACAAATGCTGTGAGGATTGGCACGCTCTGCTGACTGCGGCAGGCAGCAGTCAAACTACTTGGTTCCTTGTTCACAGTCCCAGAAATTGAAAAGAAACAAGGAAAAGAGATATCCTCTGGAGCAAGCAGTGTGAAAATGAATCTTTATGTACAAAATAAAACAGGAAAATAGCCACATGTCATGGCTTTTTTGCACAGGTCTAAATCCAAGGTTTGTGGTGAGTGCCCGAATATTTTTATAGCCAATGCATTCGAAGCAGTTCTCCCCATTTTCCTCACCCTCATATCCCTCACATTTGGATCACACAGCCCAAAACATGCTGGTAGTGTCACAAGAGTAAATCAACCTGGAAAAAGTGCCAGCGCCTACCTGGAAGGGAATGACGGCATGGGAGCTTGGCAGTGTATGGTGCTGACTGTGGTGAATGCAAATCCGCCACTGAACACAGGTGGGGATCCACAGAGGGAGAGAAATTGCTGCGAATTAATGGATGTCTTCCACTTTGGAAGGACAACACTAAAGATTTTAAAAGCCTCACAAATACAACTCCACAGTAGTAAAAGTTGCCACTTAATGTTCTGCAGGCGTATTTGTATCCAGCTAATGAAAATACTAGCAGAATATTAGAGCAATAAGGATTTCCATGAGCCACTTCTACACTGAGGTGAAATTGCAAGAAAATGTTCATGTCTAAGCAGCTGACTTTGCAAACCAAAATGATCTGCCAATTTCCAGTGCTGCGCAGATATTTTAACATTAGAACACAAGCACTTATACTAAAAAGAAAAAAAAAATTTTAAAAAGTTAAACTCTTTAAAGTTTACAGATGAGAAAATCCAGTTAGGAGATAATGTCTTATTGAGACACATGCTTGTCTTGTGCTAAAAACATAAATTATAAATATGACTCTCCCTGAAGTGTATAAAAAATGACAGGACAAAAGGGGAAAGGCCCAGGACAAAAGGGGAGAGGCATACTGCTTCACTTCTAAACTTTCAGCAGCATTTCCAGAAACCCCTCCTGCCAAAGTCCTGCCAACCTCTCTTACATATTTTTGTGTTATTAAGTGTGGAACGCTCTCTCTCTCTAAACTTCTGTCCTATGTCATGTCATTTCTGTGCTCCATATCACTGCATTATGTCCCATTTAAGGATTCTCACAATATATTACATTATTACAATAGCTTGTGAGCTTTTCTTTCAGGGTAAATTTTAAGGTGTCACATGCTCATACTTCTGTTTACTCTTATGATGAGGAGAATATTTTTTTTTTCAACTCATTCCAGTTCATTCTCAACAAACACAAATAGCAATTTTTGAAATAATTATTTTAGTTGCATAACTCTTCATGAGTCTTCATTTACTGTCAAATGATTGTTGCAGGTGGCAGAGTGCATTGTCTCCATAGTGCTATTCATCTCTCCAGGAAAGAGATGCGCTGTCCTTTATTGAATCATGCATCCAAATTCACATGCATACATATTTGCACAAGGATCTACTATTGCAATCTGCAGAAATGCTCCCTTTCAGCTGCACAAAAGCAGAAATCTTATAAAAGGATGTAAATTGCCCTTCTGCTAAATGAAGGCTCAATGTAATCTTCTGACTTGGAGTATTTCATGTTCCTTGGTGCATGGAAAACTTCTTCTGTGAGTTGTCAACTGAACAGATGAGCAAAATTCCCTCTGAATGCACAAACCAGGTAATACTAAAGCTCCATTCCGGGGCAACAAACATTTCAGATGGGCCCCATCAGATTATTAAGATTGCTATTGGGTATGACAAAATAGAGGCAAGTATATGTTTCTAAAATTTAGGTCCAGAAGGCACCCATGTAATCTGCTGTGTCTGACCTTTTAGCTAATACAGTTGCTCTCCTGCATTTTGAGGTGCAGCAACATTTAGATCAATCCCTACATGATTTACAGGTATAGGTATACTTCCAGGATGTGTAGACATTTTGATAGTCACCCCCACTCTGAGCTGTACATCTAATGATCAGAGTAGAAATAAAAGTAGAGCTGCTAGCATTACTGGGAATAAAATGAGGCGAAAGTTCATCTTTACCTCCATCACCAGCTATGGGAAGAAAATAGATCTTTACAAAATAGTCCATTCTTATAAACTGAATGATAATATAACTCAGAAAACCCAGTTTCAGCATTGTCTGCTTTTTAACAGCTGGCTGCCTAATTTTCTGTTTTGACATCTGAAGAAAATGATGACACAGTATATATAGTGAATTAAAAGTAATAAGCAAAGCTTTGCTGAAAGACCCAACTGCATTGACAGCTGCCTCTTCAGGATGTCATTTGAACAGCAGCAAAAATTCAGGATGCTCAGACACCATGGAAAGGGGTACTATATGATAAAACCCACTCTTTTTTGAAAGACTTCTGGTCTTACTGTTGAGAAAGACCCAAACAGATTGTGTCCAATGGTTATTGCAAAGTGATGAAATGCCTACAGCTAAAAGCCCAGGACCTTGCAATTGTTTTGACCCGCAAAGCCAAAGATTATTGTGCAATTTATTGCCTAAGGTACACCATGCTAGGCACAAAGAACTATCCTGTTTATATAAAGCTGCCTGTTTCACTGAATCACTGCCTGTTTAAAAAGGAATCAATGTTCAAATAAGGTGAAAAATAAACAACTTCAAGAAACATGCATTATTTCATCTCTCCAGTGCCTATTACTTTATTTTGCACTACTTCTAACAGAAACAAAATGCTGAAATTGTGGCCAGCTAGGACATTTTATTACCTAGAACATCATACCAATACATGCATAGTGGCAAACCTCAATTCCAATTTCTCCCATGCATTTAGTTTTATTTCTTGGTGCTGCTTGTACATAGGGAATTTATTTTGCACTTAAACTGGGCAATCCATTGCTCAAGCTGCTTCAGACCCTTTGAAATCTCTGAATCCATGACAGTCTAACAGCCTCACTAAGATCCATCTCCATTTCTGTAGCTGAATTTACATACAGTTTTCTTCTGTTTTCTGCTGTAGGTATTCAAGATTTCTTTTAAAGCATTATTACTGTTGTTCTTGTTTTTATTATCAGCCATGCTGCCTCAGATTTACAGTGGTTTGATGTCACAAAACAGTTTTCACTTCAGACAGCTAAGGATGTTTCAAAAGCTCCAGAGCTTTATATTTACCTCTGTAAAATGGGTTATTGGCATCTTCTTCCAGTGTGTGAGGTTCTAAGCCTCTTGATTGGGCTTTTCAATTAAGGCATCCTTTCTTAATGTCTGACATAGGCATGCAGAAACTGGTACATGTACTTAAGGGATTCACAAACAGTTACCAGTAAAGTTATAATAGGATATATATGTGTCCAGTGTAATTCACTTAAAGCACCACTGGCCATGTTGCATATGTGCGGAACCTCAGATAGCCAAGGCATTGTGCAAAATTTAAGGTCCCAAAATTAAGGGAACTAACAATAATTCTTGAAGGGAGGAAAAAGTAGTGTGGTAGCCATGTAATACAGAGATGTGAGGAAAGAGTTGAGCTGAAACTATTCCTGTGCCACTTTTAAAGGTTCTTACCTCTTTTACAGCCTTTTGTCAATAGCACTCATAAGATCAACACAGCTGTCTTCCAGCTTGAGAAATGGAAGCTCGTTAGCCACCCCAGCCCATCATCAGCGAAGTCTCTGTTTTCCCAGATCATTTCCTACTTAATTTCCTAACTATGGAAAGCGACCAAACTGTGTAAACTCAGAGCAACACATGAAAACCATGTGAATGTGAAACCCGTTTTAATTTCCTGAAACCACACCAAAAAAAATCACTTGCAAAATCAACAGCAGATTTCTAGTGCACACATATCCCTCAGGAGTATGTTGCAGTGGAGTGGATCACACTGAGAGAAAATACAGTTAGTAGAAGACCACAGGCACCTACAATTGACTGCTTGGAGTACAACCAAACTTTCTCCGGTCTCAGGAGTCATTTCTTCACAGTGGCCTTCAGTGATCTTCAAACATGGGGAAACCTTCCCCGGTGCTTACCAACGTTCCAAAAGAACTTACATTTCAAGGCTTTCCAGAGATAAATGCAATTTTGTAGTAGTACACAGTAGACTTAGTAGAGTTTTCTTACGAGAACTTGTTCTGTCTCCCTCTAAACCGATGAAAGCCCAGGAGATCCCATAGCAAGATATCCACAGCTCCATATCCACCGCAAGACATCCACTTATGCCTTGAAAAGTCACCTCCTTTTCTTCTTATGACCCTGTCTCCTACTGACTTCATGTGATGCCTGTTATAATGTGAAAGTGATGGGTCAAGAGCCAGTGGAGGCAAACATGCCACTGGGAAGTAGTTCTATGACTACCTTTTTTATTTTCTGAGTATTTTCTCCACAATTTTTATTGCCATTATCACTGATTCAAACACAGTAGAAAAGGCTTTCATAAAAGCAGTTTGACTTAACATTAAGAAGCCAAGAGATAAATTGATAAAGTATAAAGTCCTTCAGAAAATAGTATCAGAAGGGTGTTCATCTTAGAATTGCAGAAGGTCATTTTCCAAAATAACGAATTTATGGCTAAAATGCATCCATATGAAGTAAGGTGCCACAAAGACCATCTGTCACTCAACCTGGCTCAAGACTAAAGCCTAACTGAGCTTGCAATTCAAGTTGCAACGTGTCTTGAGTTTCCTTCTGTATTATATGTTACTTTGCATTAGTTTATGTAATTGCCCAAAAAGAAGTACAAGTATTTAGTGCATAAATATTACATTTGTACATCAGGTTCCTGACTGATTAGTGACAGGGTAATGCACAGTCTCAAGTAGATTAAAGTTATACAAGACAAGACAACACCACTAAACTGAGTACTCTAGTACTCCCAATGCTTTAAGGTTGTCCTCCTTTCAATCCAGAAAATGTAGGCATTGCTCACTTAAAAAGTAAATCATTTTACTATAGAATAATTATGTGGTTCACAATTAAACCACTAACATTCTAGTTAACCAGTTAACCAGTTTGGGCTGAAGTGGAATTAGCTATTTAATTACTTACCAGTGGCTAGTGTGGGGCTGATTTGAATTTGTGCTGAACCCAGGGTTGATAATATAGCGATGTTTTAATTATTGCTGAGCAGGGCTTACAAAGAGCCAAAACCCCTTCTGCTTTTCATATTGCCAAGCTGGCAAGGGTGCTGCGAGTGCATGGGAAGTCAGGAGAAGACACAGCCAGGACAGGTGACCTAAACTGGCCAAAGGGATATTCCAGACAATTTGATATGATGCTCTGTATTTAAAGTAGAGGGAAGAGGGAGGAAGTTGGAGTGATGGTGCTGGTCTTCCCAAATAACTGTTATACACGATGCAGCTCTCCTTTCTCAGGATGGCTGAACACCTGCCTGCACATGGGAAGTGGTGAGAGATTTCCTTGCTTTGTTTTGCTGTGGGCATGGTTTTTGATTTTCTTATTAAACTATATCTCAATCCACCAGTTTCTTATCTTTTACTCTTCCAATTCTCTCCCTCATCCTGCTGGTGGAGAAGTAAGTGAGTGACTGTGTGGTACTTGGTTGCTGGCTGGGGCTAAACCATGACACATGCATAACAGAAAAGATGGCCTTACTGAAACCTCAAAGCAAAAGGCAAGAGAAGATAATTATTAGGATGTTAACCAAGACAATATCAGTTTTTTACCTTTAAGGACCGCTGGAGACTATTCACTTTCCTTCTAGATTTATTTAAGGTGCATGTCTGGAGTTTGGGTAGTGCTGCTGTGAGGATCTGCACATCCAAATGATACCTAAATTTCAAAGAGGCTGTTATTATGTCATGTTTTTCTCCTGTTAATTTTGTTTGCCTGCATATGCATTGTGTAAATTTATACACACATAAAAATTTCCAATTCTTCTGCCATATTACAGAACAAATGAAAAACTAAAAAAAAAAAAAACACCAAACCTCAAATACATTCATATCTGAGTCTCCTGGGACGCCTATGTACTTTTGCTGAGTGGTCTGTGTTCAGAGATAAAAAATTATGTTATTTTTGTATATATAGTATATATAAAGTTTATTTGCAAGAAAGAAACAAAGTTTCAAGTTAAAAAAATCATTAGATAGAAAAATACTTTCCTTGTTTGAATGCCTGGTCAGCTGAAAACAAACAGTGTCATGTTGAAACACCAGTGATTACAAAACATCACCATACTATTCCAATTTTATCTGATATTCTTTTAGGGAAAATAAATTTATATAAGATTATGACTAATTTTGTAATTTTTTAAAATATATTAATTACATAAAATGGGAATGTAGCAATTTTAAATCTCTCCTGGGAGAAACAAAAAACAGTCTTTGTTTTTCAAGTAACAAAGGCATGAAGTCAAAATGATGATAGATAAGTGCAGCCCAGTATGAATTAAGAACATTCCAAAAGCTCTAATTTTTGTATGTATGGTAAGTAACATCCATTTTAAAAACTTTAATTAAATTTAAAAAGTAGCTGAGACTAATTCTTTTTGACTCAACATACACACACCCATTACTACAACAAAGTTTGAAACATGGTTAAAATAAAAAAAAACCCTTAGAAGATGTCCCCTCTGAGACAATATTTCAAACTTATTGTCCAGATTCCACCAATCCAATTAGATTATTTGAAGTGATAGCTCATAAATTGTTAATATATTGCTCTGAAAGTGAAAAAAAATACTTATCTCATTTTTCCAGCCTGCTGGCTCAGTTTCTGCACTTTACAATAATTTGTTACAAAATTTTCATTTTTCCATTACTTTTTATTGTTAGTTCAGAAATAAAATCCTATTAACAGAGGATTTATGATGACAAGATAACTACAGTGTGGGTAACTACAGGAGCGGAGAGGGTGTGATTTTAATGACACACAAATAAAGTTTAATGAAATATTATGAAATGGAAATAACATAGAGTCTGAATAAATCTCACTGGTAACTATGCATTATAACTGTAGGAAAAGAAAATTCATAAAAGAAAAAGGCTGTAAATATAAAGAAAAACAGCACGCTAAGCAAACAGCAGAACTATCCAGTATGGTAGCACTATTCAGACTTAAATTCCTAAAGATTGCCTAAAAAAATTCTTGAACCTTGTATTTCCAGTCCAGCCTCTGTTTTTTCTCTCAGTCTGCAGAAGGACATCTGCCAAATAAAAAGAAATTAATTAATAAAATATCAATACACCTAAATGATACAGATTACATATTCAAACCTATTCAGAATGGAAAGTATCAAGGAAATGGGATATTGAAATGAACCATGCAATAAAGGAATGTGTATCAAATGCTCCATTCAAAAAGTTGATTTACTTTAAGCCATCCCTAAAATTTTCTAGTGAAAAAAATCCCCCACAATGAACAATTTAAAGCATTGAACATAAAACTGCATTGGAAGGAGTGAATTATCAGCATGTCTAAGACAAATCACAAGGTATATGATAGTTTACATCTTAAGGAGGAGAGGACATGAAACATTGGGAAAGATAAAGGTAAGTTAAAGAACAGCATAAAACATTGTTAGTGAAGAATTTCTATCTAATTTAAGATCAGTTAATAACCTTCACTTTCTTTTATTATTTTATATAGTTCTCCAAAGGAATATTTCTAGCGAGGCTGTGCTGTTCTGTAACCTGCGTATCCTATTTATCTTTCTACTAATGTCTCTGCAAGATCAATTGGTCCAAGTCATCCAAAGACAGGGATGCAAGAAGTACAAAGCTATTGCCAAATTTAACTCTATTTGGGGTTTGGAGGGAGTTGCAGCTTTGTTCATATATTCATATCTCTGTCCTACCATTGTAGTCTCATTTGTTAAACTGTGTTACTGCAAATCATCTTCTACTCTGCAGAGAAATTTCCTCTAACATGCCTCTCCTGCTCATATTAAAACTCAGACATTGCAAAAAGATTAAATCAGTGTCTGATTCATAGAAAATTGTATGCAAGCTCTGCTAATTATGACTTCTTAGGTGATTGAAACTATTTGCAAATTCTTCAGCTAGATAATTTATGGAGAAGAGACTGTTCACATAATAATAATTAGTTCAATTATTTATTATAAATTTTTAACTATGTACTGTGTAGCCACATGTTACATATACGTCTCACTTTGGAGGCAGTAAGTTAAGCTTACTTTGAATTTGGCAAAACAAAATAATTTCCATAGATAAAAATCAGGTAATCACACTTCAAGCCATTGAGAAAACTGAGACAAAGAACATTACCAAGTGTAATTATAGATCAGCGTGCCCATTTTTGTAGAAATTATTTGTTGCATTTAATTCCCATTCCTTAGGGAAATTATAAGTTTACTTATATATAGATATATAACATATCTATTAATAAAATTTTCAAAACTGACCTATTAGCTCTGTTTGTTAAAGAAGGAATATAATTCTTACTGTGAAATGTTACTGTTGATCAATACTGGCTCACAAGATTGACCCAGTGTGTTTTTGAGCATGCTATTCTAGTAGTAATCTTATAAACTCCTTAATGATTTTTAAATTATTAGAAAAAATTAAAAGATAATCTAAAAATTTTTATGGCGTTTAGCAAAAAAATTTCTGAAGATAACCTGTCTCAGAAGTTTTGGAAGTATGACATTTAGGTTTCTCCTAGGTCTTTTGCAGCTACCCTTATTATTTTCGAAACATAATGAAAGATTCATGAGAGTCTTGCATCAGGAAAACTGTGGCTTCCCGTTGTCCTTCTCTTCCTCTAATGCTTTTCAATTTTCTCTTCCAAAAAGGCCTCCAGTCTAAAGCCCAGATACAGTCTTTGTAATTTTAAAAATTATTTCTTATTTATTTAACTTTTGGGTTGCAGTCAAAAAGGAGTCCTACAACAGAAACAAACCAGGTAAAACTAGGCATAAAACTAGGACTGTTTTTTAATTTCATCTTAAACTCACACAAAAGGAGAAAAATTTACATCAATCCAGTAAATTCAGTATACTGGAGATGTGTGAACACATGGGAAGATTTTTGAAACAGTCTGTAGTCAAGTTCGTAAGGATGATGCTGATAACATGTATTTCACTGTCCTGGAATCTTTGGACAAGACTGTGGATTAAAAGGCATTCTGGAAAGATAGGGATTAATATCTGGAAAAATACAGGAAAAGGTGTTGAGAATTACTCAGGAGAGAAAAAAACAGTGAAAAAATATTTCGTTTTCTACCACATGGAATCAGAGTGTGAAACTACATCACCAGATAGCATGGCTGCCAAAAGTAAATATGTTCAAAAAAGCAAGCAGAAGAGTTTGCAGAAGAAAATCCCTTCCAGAGTTGCAAGCACAAAGGTATCCTCCAATTCTGTAAGCAATTTTCTGAAATTTCTTTGTTTCATGTTTAAGGTAAGATTTAGAAAGGAAGATAATTCTATCACCTCTTTTCTATCTTTTCCATCTTTCCATCACTGCTCTTTCTATCAAGAATACCTTGCATATCCTTCCTTTCAAAATTTACTCACATTTTTAATTTTTTTCCCTGGTATATTTTGGCATTATGTCAGGGTTCAGGAATGGTATTCCCCAATTTAGCAATTCCACTAAAAAGAAAACTACAAACCACTGCCCTCCCCACTCCAGTGAGAGACACAAGAGGCAGAGTTTACAGATTGAGATAAAGACAATTTACTGGAAACAAAAAAATAAGAAAACCAACAATAACAGCAAAAATGTTGGTAACAACAGTGTAAAAAAGAGAGGGTGATTTACATGCAAAATGCTCATGAAGCCCGGGACAATGAAAACCAATGGCAGACGGACTCTCCATGCCGCCACGATTTTTTGCCAGACTGCAAGCCAACACCCACCTTCTTCCCAGATGTGGGAATCCCTTACTCTTGCCACAGGTGGTGACATAAATGGTAGAGAATAACAACCTAGACACACTTACATAGCTTCAGGCTCCACCCTCTCACAGATACCAGAAAAAAAATAAATTCTGCCCTGGCCAAAATCGGGACAATTGCCTACGTACTTACACTGAAAATCTCTTTATTTTTCTGTTTCAAATTTTATGGGAGCAGTTGGAAATGCTTTCTGGTCAATAATTTTGCTTGATATAATGTTTTCATTGCCAATTAAGTGCTTTGTCTTTTTATTTTTCTTCCACTGTACCCGACTTTTTTTCCCCTCTAAATCAGTGAAAAAATACCTGTCTCTACAATGCATTGAGAAACCACTACTCATCAAGAGATACTTTTTGTCAGCTTCTTCCCCACCAGTATTCATAATGGCACCAGCCTATTTATGAAAGCTTTGTCTAAATTTCTGATATTTTTGAGTCTCAATTGTTCACTGAAAGGTTTACCCCTGGAGAGCAGGAATGCTAAAGCATTGGAGTTCACAGAGAAGACTCATTTCAAACAGCTTTTAATTCACTCAAACCCTTGAGCATCTGCCAATGTACCCAGTGAGCTAATCCTCTTTGGCAGGCAGCTGGGCTATGAGGCAATCCCTTTTTACCATGGAAGGCTGCTCATTTTGTGGTACCATTTTAAGGTTTCCCCTTAAGCTGAAGGACCTGTCATGGGGCAAAAATAAAACTTCGTAAAAGCAAGTGCAAATTCTTCCACTGCTATGAAATGTTTCTGCATTGTGTCTTTAATGTTAAAATGTATGCAAAATGTTATGGAGCCTGTGTGAATAGTTATTCCTGCTCCTGTGAGTATTTGATTACCTGCCATGTAAGAAATGGAGAACTAGGAAATCTAGTTCCTGTTTGAATCAGCAGATTCCTAACCTCAGCTGAAATCAATAATTCTTATAGTGCATTTACAGAGCTGGTTTGGGATTAGAAGGAGATGGATAGGGGAACTTATTTTGGGTCTTATTTTGACATACACAAATACAGTGCCCAAGTGTAAATTATTGTAACAACTTGAAAAAAAGCAAAGAGAGGCTTTTTCTCAGATGCAGGCTTGAATACAGTTTTTTTTCTTAATTCAAGTTGTCTTTTGAGAGTGAGTACAAAGAAGAAAGGATAAAAAGGAAAGGAGAAATTATGAAAGAGTGACATAGTTAATTATAAATCTATATATGTAGATCCTAACTTCAGTTTGTACCCATTAAAAAAAAAAAAGTGCCTATATTTTATTTGGCTTTTTCTATTGTAACTGAAAGTGAATCTTATCACCTTCAAAAGTTCTGTTGTGATCATAAAAGTACCTTGAATTGAAAGAATCCTTACTCAAATTTGAATTAACCTAGTCATAACTTTTCAAAACCTGTTGAAAAAAGAAGAGCGGAGTGTGCAAGGAGATTTGTATAGCTTTGCGTAACTTGGAGCATTTTTTCCATTACACTTTTCAGGAATAATTTCTTTTCCTATTAAAAAATATTTGGGATGAGAAATGCCAATTCACTGATGGTCATAGGTTTTATACAGCTTATGCATATGAAGTTCATATTAGTCTGTATTCTGTGATACTCAGTTCAACCTCCTCTGAACTTTCACATTCTTAGTCACCTTTTTTCAGCAGCCATAAAAGTGAAAACTAATTAATTTTCAAATTCTTTAGCATGTAACAGAAGCTGTGAAGTTAGGCACTATTAATGCTGCACGGTAAACATCAGAGTACTTCCTTACCAGTTTACGGTAAGAAGATGCAAGGGCTTGACAGAAGTACCTTTCTGCTTCCTGAGACCAGATATGTAAAAGGTCTCTGCCTTCAGTGTCTCTGTGGCAAGTCAAACATTTCCCTTGGACCCACACAATCAAACTTTATCAAGAACATTTAGAAAGAAGCTTGAGGCATTTCTAGCATCATAAACCAGCTACTGTTCATTTATCACAATCTCTGAAAGTAAGAAGCTCTAATAGCAAAACGCAGATTTCAGCTGTTACTGTTAAAGCTGTCCTGTTTGAGATTATGTCATTACCCACATTTTCAGAAAGAAATTGCAACCATTATATTCTTTCTGCATGCCAAGGAGTTGTCAGTTTCAGCTTTGTGAGGCATCCTTTGGTCTCCAAGACAAAATTTTCCTTTACTTTTTCATTTTGCTAATGTTCTGCTCCAAATTTCAGATGTGAGCTTTCTACTCTCCTTGCAAAAGATCAAACCAGAACAGCTCAAATAAACAAATCTGCTGCTTTACAGAATTTCAGAACCCAACACTAACTAAGCTTCTGCAGCAGAAGCTTTAATTTTTTATTTTTTCTTTTTTTAATATAGAGGCCACTTGTGGTCCTAGTCCTTCTAAGATGTTTCTAGGAGCTTCCTCCATTGGAAGAGCAAGCCAGTCAACAAATGCAAAGTAGATATATGAGAGAAGGACTGCACATATTATGTGTTTTCATTTCACAGGATCCCCCACTATTCTGCATTTCCTGGGCCTAATTTTTGTAACCATCACCTTTGCCCTTGCCAGTTGGCATCTGCTGTGTGTCTGTTACTCCCCACTGGCAAACACATACTCCCTCCTGAATGACAGTGGACCACTCAGACAGAAGCATAAGTGTGCTTCTGTTATATATGTACTGTAAGTACACTATTTAAGAATATTCAAATATGATAACCATCATTTAAAGTGCTGATGAAGTGTAATGACGATAAATTGTCTTTTCCCTGTTCTGTGCTTACTTTCTATTGCATTAAACAGATGTTTGGCAAGAAAACACACTTCAAAACTTTTTTTTTTTTTAAATCCATACTGAAAGGCTGGGACTTTTCAAATACAGAAAATACATCATCCAGACTTTGAAAATTATGGGCTTCTTTGAAAGTGTTATACTTCAATGCCTACTGTCTTTGTCCTTCTAGAAATGTCCAAGAGAAAAGTACTATAACTTAGACACAGGATTTACTGAGATACACCCAAGACAAATCTGGCTGGTAGGAAGGAACGATCTGTGATACTCAGATTAAGATTCATCATTTTTGCAAATAATATTCTGTAGTCCCCACTTCAAAAGCACTGCTAAGCATTTCAGCAGGAAACATTTCATCCTTGTAGCATTCCACATGGTTTTGATTTTGACACAACTGTTCTCAAGCTCATTGCCTGAGTGAGATGTAATTTTGCCTTAAGTTTGACTATTAACATATATTTTAAAATTTGGGGTTTTTAATTATATGTCAACCTCCACAATTTACAGCAGCCAAAGTGAAGACTAACTGTGTTAAGTATTTGGGAATATCCCGTTCCAAAAGATGTCCTACTTACAAGTATTCTGGTAGGAAATCACACTTCCCAAAGGTAAGCCTTCAAGGCTTCACCCTCAGGTTATTCAAAGATCAGAAATTACATGCAGCTGCCTTCATTCAAGTTTTCTGCATAGCTGCTACAAGGCCAATATATCTTATTATTTGTGCTGCAGCAGCATCTGGATAACCCAGAAATTTCACTGACAAGTTATGAATCTTTAGGAACTTTGGGTCTTAGCTTCTCTACAGTGACAGAGCATATAGAGATGTAGGGGGTTTACTTGGGTTTTTGCTATTTTGACACTGGACTTACAGTTCTGTACCGACAGTGGCCACTGACTGTAATCAGTCATCATAAACCCCAGGAAAGGATACCTCATACACTCAATCTTATAGGTCTGATAGATGCTCTATAAGTCACTGATTTTTTGAACTGCTGGTGCTAAGGCTCAGCTTAGAAGGTATTTGATACTGCCATGGCCATGTCTCTAGAAAGAATATACTCCACATGGCACATGCAGACCCAGACTCACTCACCCTTCATGTGCCTCCTCCCCCCCATGGTGTTTTGGGCTTCCATGGGATCCCTGATAGCTCACGGCCTCTCGTAGTGTGTCACGTTACTCCTACTCTCCTACTTCATTGTAGTTCTCCCCCAGAGCTCACTCCCATCACCACTGCCCCAGCACAGCACCCTGTTATTGCAGCCACAAGGGAGAGATTCCACTCATCCCACTCCCAGCTCAGGCTTCCCTCTTTCACTTTTTCTCATGGGTCTGCCTGTGAGGAAACTGTGGTCATTAATCAGAAAACACACATGAAATTGCTAGTTCATGCAGCACATAACACATAAAATCGTAGCTAATATAAAAACATTTCCAGCTGAAATGTTTTTTAATCCTTCCTTTTTTTTTTT
>VXAZ01008313.1:28773-81785 GCA_013399875.1 Gymnorhina tibicen | reverse complement strand
TTTTTTTGATTAAAAAATTGCAGTTTTCCAGCAATGAAAAGAACAGCAACATTTTCCTCAAATGATCTTTAGCTATAAAATGAATGAACTTCAGCAGCACAGTCATTGGTCAAGTTTGTTTCACTCCTGACTCATTCAGTCTTTGGTTATAGCATTTTAACACACACTTTATGACATATATTGATCCGAGAATTAAATGAATATGTTGTTTGTTCCACTGCTCTCTTTCCTGGTTAGAGTCCATGCATACAGTCCAGCACATACACTGTGTGTTGACCTGCTCAATGAACAAGTATAAACTCTGGTTCATCTGAGTTGCATGGAAATGGCTTTCTCTTCTATTTTTACAAATAACTGGATTACCTGTTCATGAAAATATGACTGTAAACAAGCCTCTATTGTACCAGAAGTAAGGAAAACACATCCTTATGATGAGTCAAATGAATCAAGAAACAGGGGGTTTAAGTGAAACACCTCAAAACTAACTGAAGGTTAAAAAAAGAAAATAAAAAGTCATGGAATATTCACAAAACCATACTGGAAAGGGCAAACTTTGAGTTTAGAGAAAGCAGAAAAATGTAAATGCGCAAGCAACCTGGACAAAACAAAAAAAAAAAAAAAAAAAAAAATACCATTTTTAAAAGACTTAGTAACTGAGGAGTCGAATCATCCCTTACCTTATGAAATTTTGTCCTCAAGAACCTAATTATTCAGGCACCAGAAAAACAGGCACAGCTGCAGGTTCTACCCATAACTAAAAAAAAGGCTCAAAAGTAACAGAGCAGTTGCTCTCTGAGAGCTTTCTGAAAGGACTGGATGGCTTAACACATTCTTATAAGTATAATTTTTCAAAAGGAGAGGCTTAATTTATATTCCTAACACAAAGACTTAAGAACTGATGGGAACATTCTTGCAGGCTTTGGTGAGCTTGGAGTCAGCCTTCACAAAGGAAAGGTGCTTGAAGATCAGTGGCACCCAGTAGAGTATGCAAAGTTCAGTGTTTTGTACATGATTGTGCTTTCATACAGAGGGGACTACGGCATGCAAGTGCAGGTCACAGTACTTGGTTTGGTTAGTTAACTCTATAAATCTTTAATCTTCATCTGTGTTCAAAGAAAGCCCAGCTGCAGTATCTAAAGGAACACCATTAGATCTTGCTGTAGAAGGTGTGAATTCTTTTTTCTCTTTAAAGTAAAACTGCTCTCCAAACCTTAATCTGAATGAAGCATATATGTCTGTACCACAGGACAAAGAGGATATTATCAAGTTATGTGATATTTTAAGCAGTAACTTTACCATGTTATCCTGATAAATGCAACACATAAAACTATCTCAACAGTGTTATGATTACAGTTAACATCCTCTGCTCTGTTTGATCACTTAGGTGTAATTTATGTAGAGGTAGTGTTTAGCTACATGCAACTTAGAATCATAGAGTCATAGAATGGTTTGCATCAGAATGGACTGCAAAGGTCATCGGCTTCCAGACCCACCGACACGGGCAGGGACACCTTCCACTAGACGAGGCTGTTCATTGGATTGCTGACAAGAGGCTACACTTTACCGAAAACTAAGCAAACCAAACTTGTCATCCTGATTAACAATTAATCCTTTTTTTTCTCTCTATTTCTAATTATTGGACACCTGTAACTCCACTTCATGCACTCCAACTGACCAGTGAACTGACCAGTCTTACTTCAGTGTCATTGAAGATGACAGAGATAAGTAAATCACAAGCATTTAGAATAGCTAATGAACTGTTTCAATTTATGAGTTAGTTATGCTATATCTTAGTATAAAAATATTCTTATTTTCATAATTTTTCCTTAGGAAAATATTTTAGATTCAGCACAGAGATAAAAAATAAAGTAATGTTATTAATAGGCACAGTATTTTGAGTAGATAATGCAGAAGCTAAAAGCACTGAGGAGAACTGGCAGATTATAAAGAGTACTATAAGAGAGCAGGACAAGAAAGTCTCTCTCAAAGAAGTGAAAAAAGACAGAAAATGACAAGATACATCTATGACCAAATTTTAATGGACATCACTGAAAATCAAAACATAAACACAAAAAGTAGAAGGGGAAGACAAAGACTAGTGCAACAATATACGAATAAAAACCATAAGGACGGAGGTATGAGTTAAAACCGGCCAAAGAGACTAAGCATATGAAGAAAAACACCATGCTGCATTTACAGAATCAGAAAAGAGTAAATGGAAATTATAGGCTCACTGATTGTAGAGCAAGAGATCAAATAAGTATTGAAAGAGAAAGTTATGAAGTATTAAATGCCTTATTGCTAGAGTTTTGAAAACAGAACTAATTCCACAATTGATTTTAACACAGAGATAGGAGCATGAACAAGGAGTGTTGAGCAGAGTCCAACTCAGTTAAAAAAACAAGTCAATTAATTACCTTAAGAATATTCAAATTTACTGAGAATAGTGGAGTTAATTGAGAACAAGCTCATAAAAATCTAAGGAAAAGAGGCAGCTGTTAATCATTGTGGACTGGTTTCCTGTTGGTTGAGCCCATGAATAAGGTCAAACTGTTAATTCCATCAGGGAAGACTGAAAAACTGGAGACAATTTCATAACCTGTTAAACTCTTTAAGCATGTTTATCAGTAGTTTTCTATCACTTTGAGAGAACACACAAGTGGCTTTCTTAGATAATCAATCTTTTTGCTTATGATTTGAGGGAAGCAACACTTTAATATTAGGAAGCTTTATAAGTTTCAGAGCTAATGCAGAAAACAGTCATAAAAATCCTCATATGTCAAACAGAAAATGTCAAATGGGAAAAAGGAAATTCAAAATAAGTAGATATGAAAAGGATAAGTCATGGCAACAATAATGCAGTGAAAGAAACCCTTCACAGTTTATACAAGCCAGCAGACTGATTTTAAAGTTAATGATGCTGCAAAAGGACCAAAACCTCCAATGCTCTGATGCCCACACAGCCCAAGAACACTACGTTAGGGTGAGTCCCAGAGGGCTGTGTGGGATATGCAAATCTGGGCTCCATAAATGGCCACCACCATCTCCTCCCCTTTCCCCCCATATTTGGTTCCCTTACTAGAAAGTTCCATGTTCCTCAGCTCCTTACTGGCGCATGTTAATGCTCCTTGCCTACCCCTGTTGTTAATGGTTGTACACCCTTTTCCCCGCCTCTGTAACACCCCTTTGCTGCTTTGTTTTTGCTTGCTGTGTGCTTTCCCCTCCCATTTTGTAGGGGTATAAAACGCCATGTCAGAACCATTTTCCTGCTTCCTTGTGCCCCTCCTTGGTTTGTCCAGGAGTCCTTGCTCTCAGTAAACCCTCTCCTGCTTTCACAAAGAAGCCCCCCCACCTCGTCCTTCCTCCTCCGCGCGCCTTTGCCATCAGTGGGCCAGGCGAACCTAAGCCAGGGCATCCCCAGCCCTCCCGCACAGCGTGCGGCCTCCATCTCCCTCTCCGGTGCGGGTGAGAGCCCGGTGCTGGGCGGTCACGGCTAGCCGGAGGACAGCACCGCGGCAGCAGATCTCAGTCAAGACAATCTTAGTCAAGAAAGTATTATTGTCAGCTGTATTTCCTGGAAGGCGTGGGAGATAACCATTCAGCCATACACAGCAGTGTCGAAGCACTGGATGAGGTGCTGCCTCAGGTTTTGTCCCTGCACTTAAAAGGAGGAGAAAATCCAGCAAATAAATGACAACAAGGGTCTTGAACTGTGGGAAAATATTAAAAGATCAGCTTTATTTTGCCTGGAAAAGACAACTATGATATTGGAAATGCTAATTGTGTTATAGCTCTAATATAGGGATGTAATACAGGGATGAGAAACCATTCTTTCACCATTTGGAGTGGATAGCTGAACAGTTAGCTCCAATTGCAGAAATAACAGGTTGGATAAGGGGAAAAAAGGAATAAAAAATAAAAAAGAAATTAGCACCATATACATGGTCAGAAGATCAATTGATTTAGCAGTCTGTTTTCATTATTAAATACTCTGTTCAGAAAGAAAAGCTGCAGTTCCAAAACCCTGCTACTTTATAGACTCCAAAATTTTGGTAAAAATCTGCACATGTAAGGAGGAAAGTATATTCTTAATTCACAACTATATAGCAATATAACTTTCTATTTGCAATTATTAAAATAAACAATCATAACCTGTCTTTTGCTAGGTAAGTGACCTCATGTACACAGTGTACAGTCCTTAATCTGACATTAAAATACTAACATTTCCTTGTTTTGTGTCTATTTTACCAACACACCTTAATATTACCTACTATGTAAAAATTTGCACTTTTAGTTTCTAGATGATTCGCTTTTGAGAAACACTTTAGCAACAACCATTGTACAACTTTATTGTAAGCCTAATTGAGAAAAACATTCCACACGCTTCCGACAAGTGGGGAACATTTATGTCAGGGGCAGCAATTCTCTGAGACAAACAAACAGCAAAAGCAGAATAAATTAAGAACAATTATACTTATATATGAAATATTTCTATTATTAAACTAACTCTGTTCTATTTTCTACCAAACTCTACAGCCTTCACCCCAAAACTGATAAATTTACACATAATGAGGTAATATGTGAAAGTAATCTCCTGATGCAAAATTTTTATTAGTACAATAATTCTTTCTAAAGTCATTATATCTGGTGTTTCCTGTGCACAATTAAGGAACAGCTTCTTATTTATTTAATACACTCATACAATTTTCTGCTTAGCCCAGCTAAGCAAAAGTGTTGCTCAAGCAAACTTCAAGCTCATTGATCATTATGGAGAAAACAATACAGTCTCTCCCAACTGCATTTCCTACCTAAAATAGACAACATTTTGCTTGGAAGCAGAGCCTCTGCCAGTTCCGTGTTACAGCACAAAATGCATTAGAGTAGCAATGGATACCTCTTGAAAGAATAACAAAAAAAAAGGAAAGATAATCTGGGATAACTCTTAAAAACACTAGGAGCTCCACTTAACTGAGCCACAGCAATTAAGTTTCAAAGATCCAGCAGAGTGCAGATAAAATCTGCTGAAGTTGCTGTGCCTTTGGTGGACATGCTTTAGTGAGCTATAGAATAGCAAATACCAAAGCAGGCTCTGAATTAGCTAAATATTGGGCTCTTTTTGTTCTGTCAGGCCTTTCTAAATTAATTACTTGAGAGTTCTTTGTATAAATTCATACAATTTGGGGAAGGAAAAGAAAAAATTGGGTCGTTTAGCTTGCAAAGAATAGAGTCTCAAGTGGAGGTACAATATAGGAAGTGAGAGAGGATGGCAAAGGGGAGAAGGAAACCCTATACCCAAACCTTTTTGTGGGTTACCCAAAGGAGACTACGGTGATCCGAGCCCTGTTCCTCTGATGTAAGTGACAAAATTCTAAGTGGCTCTGGGGATTGCTGGCCTGACTTGTGTAAAATCCCTAGCTATATTTAGGTTTGAGACTAGTCTGAGGAGTAAATTAGACAAATCAAGAGCCAAGATTCCTGGAAGTTTCCTGCTTTTGCTCAGAAAAGACAACCAAGAAAATAAGGCTGTTCACCAACAGTTTTGGCAACATGAAGAGTCTTTAAACAACCAAAAAAGTTACTATCTGTGATGTGTATTAGAATTAAAATGCCTCCATTCAGTTCTGCTGAAGGAGCAGAAAGTGTAGAATTTGCTGCTTTCCAATGTTATTTTTTTAATCAAAATCAGACTCCGCTCAGCAATATGGGCTATCTCTACAGGAGCAAACAAATGAAACATGGATATAGGAATAGATATATATTATTATATTATACATATATGTTATATGTAATATATATATCTAATATAGATATCTGATATATTTTTATATAAAAATAACAATAATTTTGTATTAACTACAAAAATAATTTTCATTGTCTTCTGAAGCATGCTTTGTGTAGCATCTTCTCAATTCTGGAAGACATAATGTGAGTATATGTGCTTGGCTAGATTTTGGTTCAGCCATTATGACATCCTAAATGAAAGAACAATAATGTCCTATCACATACATATCCGTGTATTTTGGGTTTCAGCTCCCTTCAAAGACAGCATTCTGTCAAACCAATAATTCTAATAAAGGCCAAATAACAATCCAAGCTCATGAAAATACCTCTGTAGATTAGGTTCCTCATTTAGCTTCAATAAGAAATGGCATATAAAGTTTTCTTAAGGAGTAAGGCTGGCAGATTTTCAGAGATATCATTAAAAAAAAAATAAACCATTGGATGAAAAAAGAACAATATGCACAGTGTTGGGAAGCTAGGTGGATTACAACTTTGAATAATGCTTCATGATTAAGGCTTGATATCCTTTCAACCGGAAAAAATACTAATGTAGCATATGATGTACACAATAACCTTAATTTACTCAGTAAGAGATGATAATGGTTAAGAGAACAGTGGGAAGCTGGGTGATGTTCAAACTCTGCAAAAGCACTTCAGGGGATTAAACACTTGAGTCCTGTTACTGAAGTTGCACAACCTGTAAAAAGACCACTTAAGCATGTAGTAGTAGCACAGATGAGGGATTTGGCATTTAAATCCAAATGAGATTTTGTAGTGTTATAGAATTATGGAATTATTTAGGTTAGAAAAGACCTTTAAAATCATCAAGTCCAACCAGTAACCCAGAATTCCCAAATCCACTAAAGCATGTCTCTAAGTGGCACATATACGAATCTTTTAAATGCCTCTAGGGATGGTGGCTCAGCCACTTCCCAGGACAGTTGTCCCAATGCTGAACAACACTTTCAGTGAAGAAATTTTTCCTAATACCTGATTTAAACCTCCTCTGGGTGCAACCTGAGGCCATTTCCTCTTGTTGTATCACTTGTTACCTGAGAAGAGACCAATATCCACCTCAACACAACTCCCTTGAGGCAGCAGTAGAGAGCAATGAGGGCTCCTTTCCTCCAGGGTAAACAAACACAGTTGCCTCAGCTTCTCCTTACAAAACTTGTGCTGCAGACACTTCAGCAGCATCGCTGCTCTTCTTTGAACATGCTCCAGCACCTCAGTCCCTCAGGATCCTTTTCAAATGAGCCACTTCCTGGCCACTCTGCCCCAAGCCTGTAGCGATGCTTGGGGTTACTGCTGAACATCATGCGATTGGCCGTGGCCCATCATTCCAGCCAGTCCAGGTCTCTCTGTAGAACCTTCCTATTCTCCAGCAGATCAACACTCCTGCCCAACTTACTGTCTCCTGCAAAGTGGCTGAGGATGCGTTGAATTCTCTCATCCAGATCACTTATAAAGATATTAAACAGTATTGAGCCCTGGGGAGCCCCACTAGTGACCAGTCAAAAACTGGATGTGACATCTGTCTCTGGGCCCACCCATCCAGCCAGGTTTTTACCCAGAGCGTACCTGTCCAAACCATGAGCAGCTATTTGTGATACAATAGCTACTACAGCACTCAACCAAGACCAGTGTTCTCTGACCTTTCCACTGGACAAAGATTTATTGCCTCCTCCAGGATATTGGTGACTTGGAGTAAAACCTATTTTGTGACTAGGTAATTCAGATAGATCATCAGTGCCATCAAGACATCCACTCTCCTGGGTCTCCTACAGGTATTTCTGTATTCTTCAGGTTTCTCATATCCATGCTTCTTGAACAGTAGGACCCTTCATTTTATAGAAATTCTTTCTTCACTACAATGAGTTCTTGCTTCCCTCCATCACACAGTTCACTGATGTAAGAATAAATTAGGCAGGTGTTTATTACAACATATATGAACCAGAAACACATTAACCGTTGTAGGACCACATTTATAGAATTGCCATGTGCTGTTGTAAAGAGTAGAGGGAATTAACATTCTTACCAATTCCTGTGCTCTTGCTATTGCCAATACAAAATGTGACCGTAGAAATATAATTAATCAACAGTCGTCTGTGCACTTCAGTGCGTCCTGGCAGCCAGGAGGGCCACCTGTGTCCTGGGGGGCATCAGGCACAGCATTGCCAGCCGGGCAAGGGAGGGGATTGTCCCGCTCTGCTCTGCTCTGCTCTGCACTGGGGCGGCCTCACCTCGAGTGCTGGGGGCAGGTCTGTGTAAGAAAGACACTGAGCTGTTAGAGAGTGTCCAAGGGAGGGCAGCGAAGATGGTGAAGGGCCTTGAGGGGAAGCCGTGTGAGGAGTGGCTGAGGTCACTTGGTCTGTTCAGCCTGGAGAAGAGGAGACTGAGGGGAGACCTCACTGCAGTTACAGCTTCCTCATGAGGGGAAGAGGAGGGGCAGGCACTGATCTCTTCTATGTGGTGACCAGTGACAGGACTGAAGGGAATGGCCTGAAGCTGTGTCAGGGGAGGTTTAGGTTGGATATTAGAAAAAGGTTCTTCACCCAGAGGGTGTTTGGGCACTAGAACAGGCTCCCCAGGGAAGTGGTCACAGCACCAACCCTGACAGAGCTCAAGAAGTATTTGGGCAATGCTCTCAAGTACATGGTGAGATTTCTGGATCTGTCCTGTGCAGGGCCAGGAGTTGGACTTTGATGATCCTTGTGGGTCCCTTCCAACTCAGCATATTCTGTGATTCTATGAAAACAATAATTTCTGCCAAATTATTACTGTTTCTAATTCATGAACTGCCAATTTCTCCTCAATGGATAGCATCTCTAGATAGTGGTCAATGAACCATATGCAAATAAAGAGAAATTACATGTTCTTCCAGAACCGTTTCTTTCATTCTGTCCACTAAATGTTTTAAAGCAAATAAACATTACCTAAATGAACAGTTTATTCCCGAAACATTAAATTCTCAATTACAGTGTAACAAAAATTTCTCTGTCTTCCCTTTCCAAGTCATGCATTTAGGTATCTTTGTTTAAACCAAGCCTCTACCATCTCAATTGTATGGTTTCCTTTCAGTAAGCGGAACAGTAATGTGTATTAACAAAAGATGTTGGTGTAAAGAAAAACATAAGTCAGTTAAAGGATGACAGAAATAAAATTCCACTCATTTTTCTTTATTTCTCAGCAGATTCTTCCAAACATAAGGAAAGGTATAATAATTTAATAAATAAGTCATCCGAAGATTTTATTCATTTAAATCTAATGACAAATAACTAGTTATGCATGAACCTTCCAGTCTGAGTATGCTTTAAAATTATAAGCTAAGTGTTAAAATTCTGGTACGTGGTACATTAGTTACTCCCCTATCCCAGACTACTTTAAGAAGTAGGACAGCAAAAATCTAATGAAAAGTTGTGCTTACAGTAACTGTGCTCACTCTAGGAACTACTGACTTTAATGCTATAGATATCCAACAACTTTCTTATACCTCTATATAGCAATTTAGAATAACAACCCTGACACACCCACATGGCTCCAGGCTCTGCTGCCTCACAACTACTGGAAAAAAATTAACTCTGTCCTTGCCGAAAACCAGGACACTCTACTGTCATAATTTTAATTACAACTGGTCAAGATGCTTATCTTCAGCATCTCAGTAGTTGCTTTACATCCGTACAGATTATGATATATAAATTTGCAGATGAGACCAGCAGCATTACTTGCCTGAAGGAAAATACAACAATGGGACTGCTACTTACTCTAAGATAACATCTCAGGGTTTAGATAATAGAGCTTCACAGCTTTCTGAGTTGGGCTTTACAACTGGTTTATAATGTCTAGCAGCTACCAATGTATCTATCTTTCAGCCTTGCTTCTGTGGACCTTTTGAAAAACGACTAGAAATTAAATTTGCAAGGATGACATGAGGTAAAACAATATTTATTTTCCTTTTTTAAATTAGGCATTCAATAAGTTTATTTTATGAAAGTGCAGTATCACAAGGAATAATAGATTATTGCCTGTTTTATTAAGAGAATTAAAGCCTTTAAAATTTTTAACCAAAGGAAAAAGATACTATCTGTTTGAAGGAACAAATAAGGAAAAAGTTTGTGAGAGGAACAGTGCAACCCCAATATATGAGAAAATATTTTTAAGTTATTTTTGGAAGTTTTTTCACATTCCTAGATCTAATGTACAGTAGCAGCCTACCAAAAAAAAAAATAAAATTGCCTTCAAGAAAGCAGGTACTGAGAACAAGACAAGGGTTGTAATTTTTTTCTGTTATACACACATATTTATTATAGTCACATATTGTGCTTGGATACTGTCAAGAGAAAGAAGCAGCTGCCTTAAAATGAACACCGGAAAAGGATGCCATCATTTGCTTTAGAGACAAGTCTGACACAGAGGTCAATAAGTTTTCCAAAACAGAAAAGTAAGAACAAATTGAGGAACCATCGTTGATTGTATTCCCTTTGCCTCAAAGAAGCAAAAATACAAGAAAAGAGCGAGGTATTCACTGAAAATAGCAGAAGATCATCTTTCAGTGCACAAAAATGCTACTTTCTACAGAGGATTGCAAAATTTAAGAATGCAGTACCATGAGATCTCTGTAGAGGGAGTCAGTTTTTGAAGGTTCAGAAAGGGGTTTAGACAGTTTCATTAATTGTCATTTAAATGGATACTTAAAAAAAAGAAGGCCAGATAGAGATCTGTCACACTACATCTGTGTACGCAACAACTGGAGACACAGAATGTCCAGTGTACAGACAAGGAAATTGGCTATTTTGTCCCTTTTCTTGGAGCCACATTGTTGGGCTCCACAGACTACTGCTCTGATTCAGCAGATATTCCTTGGGCAATGGTCTGTTTAAGTACATGAGGAACATCTCTTTCACTGCTCTCTTTCAGTGTGAGCTGTAACCAGACAAATGTTAAATGAAGAGTTGTCCATAAGTGAACAAGGGACAGGAAGTGAAAGGTAGGAGATCGAAGATTATTTAATCACCAGTCGTGCAGAGGTAAATTGGGGGGGTGGGGGGAGGGAGAGAAGGAGATAGAGAAAGGAGTAGGAGTTAGTGGAAAGATTTGCTGTTTTCAAATTGAAGCAGTCCAGTCACAATCAGCAAGTTTGGGGCGGGGAGGGAGGAGGGGGAGTTAACATGAAAAAGAAACATTCAAAATTACTCAAATTAGTCACAACTATTTTTAAAAAATACGTACTTTTGACAAAAACATTGTCATCATTGTCAAAAACATCTCATCTGCAGAATTGTTGCTTTCAGCTAGGCCTACAAAAGTAAAACTGTCAAAACATGACAAATCTCACTTTTGCTTGTCAGCTTTCATTTCCAGTTTCTCAGGGCTGTTATGAATTCAAACTCCAAGAGGGGAACAAATATTGTTGATAGAACAGCTATTGGCTTTGAGATATATTGTATAATTTGATTAACTTTTTTGCCTCTCCTCAGTTTTATAGTAAAAATCTTTTTTCAAAATATGGAAATTTCAAAAAAATTTATTTGTCTCCAAAAAGTTCTAGTCTCATCCCTTTAAGCTGACCAAGTTCATTCATTGAATGTTAGATGGGAGACAGTCAAAGTAAACAGTTTGTGAATTGCCTATAAAATAACCTCTGCTAGTTGGCAAATACATAGCAGTAGTAAAACACATTTGCAGAAATTAATGCCCTTCCGTCATGGATTCAATGGGGCTCAACAGACCCTGCTCATGTAGGAAAAGCTTGTGAATCACTGGGAGCAGAGAACAGAGAGCTGGCTCCTTCAGGAGTATTGTCTGCAATGAATTTTTCAGTCAACTACATTTATGACCACCTGTGGTGAAAATGTGCTACTAACTCCAATTGGCATTAAATTGCCTTCCCTCCCTATCCCTACTGATGGTCAGAGAATATTGATTAAGCCATGTACTGCAGCATTTAATGTTTATTTAATTAATAAGTGCTCCACTTGCTAATTGCAGGGTTCCCTTCATGAATCAAGGTAAGAACACTTACTCTTTAAATCCCATGAAGGTTATGTAATTTCTCAGGTTCATTTCCAATACACATTCACCAAAGTGAGCCAACTCCATTCCAACACAGCAACTCTTCTCTCACAAAACTCAGTTAAATGCATAATGTGATAAGTAATGAAAAGAGTCCATTGAGCATTGAGCATTATGAATAAGTGTCACACATGGAGAGTAATGGGATTCAGTAAACTGACAGAACTTTGGTCTTAAACTTATAACCCATGTCCTCAGCAAAGAAAAATGTACTCAAAAAGGGGAAAGATTACTGTGGTAGCTATCAGTAAGAAAATATGATTTTGACAAGCCTACAATGGGTAGGATTTTATGTGTAAGTAATAATCCAAAAGAACAAGTAGTGGCTTTTGCGGTGGAGAAACAGGAAAAAAAAATTCAAATATCCTAAGTTTTGCAGACATCTAAAAAAAACCCTTGGGAAGTTAAATCAAAATCACTAAATCGAAATGTGAGACACTTAATTGGAAAAGCATTTGGGGGACACCTTTGAACTTTTTGGAGTTGTTTTATCTTTTTTGTTACCTTTTTGCAGACTGTAAAAGGGAGTTGCTTAGTTTTGCTATTAGAAACTTCAGCTTTTCTGAGTTTTCCAGTGCGAATGATGTTACCCAGTGAATAGAAAGGCCCCAGGAAGCCACCACACATAGGCATAGAGAGACAAGCTTCCAATGTTCCTTCGACCTTGTCACAAATACCTCAAAAGTGTTAGTCAGCCAACCATTCACCCAGCAAGTGCTTTGTTCTCCAATCAGAAAAGCATAAAGTGGTTGAGATGAAGGAAGAAATCAGATTAAATCAAAATCCTTGGCTGAGTCTTATGTCAGAGACTGTTTCCACAGTGGTGGTATTTTGTCAAAGTGAAATGCAGGAGCTGTAACAAGGGTGCAAAACTGATTGGACTGCAAAGCATAAACAGAAAGTCACAAGCTGGAAACCACCAACTGGAGACCACTTCAGCTGATGGCTTAAGGTGGCAAGTTTCAGAGTTAATTAAATCCCTTATATTTCAATTGCACTGCAGGGTCACAAACACTGTCATCAGCTTTCATAGCCACCACATAAGAAAGAGCAATTCTCTACTGAGTATGGTTCAGACAAATAGATATTTTGGAGTTATAAACTGAGGGTTAGAGTCTGACCAGGTGAACACAGAATGTAATAAAAAGACTCCTTAGATTTCCCTGGAGTGTTTAAAGACCAGGATGGACAGAGTCTGGAGCTGGTGCTGTTGCCTGCCCCTCTACAACAGGCATCCTTTTCTTCAGAGTACAGGAGGTAATAAAGCCGTTCAGGATCAAAACAGTTCCACATTACAGCCAAACTGCTTTAATTGTTGTCTGGAGGGCTAAGTTGCAGACTAGAGGGTCCCACTATTTACTTTTCCTGTCAGCACATGGTAGAAATCCGTACTGCAGTTAGAAGAACTAGGATAGTAACCTCTATGTGCAAGCCTGCATACATAATGGCAGCAAAGAATTATATGATACATCAAAGTATTTCAAGCCCATCAAGACAAAAGCTGTTAGCCTGGGAGGAAAATACGTGATGCTGTAAACTTAACTTCTACTGTGCATGAAGGCTGTGAAGGGCCACTAAAGGACAGGATGTCTTAAAAATAGTGTGCATACAGATGCATGTGCTGGAATTTTTTAATGTGGGCTGCAAGATAAGCAAGGTTTGTACCAAGAGTTTTAAATTTGTTTTGACTAATGAGGCATAAAGGTTCAGATCGGCTGGATTGCCTGAGAATCTAAAACAAATTCCCAATGCATTTACTGTGAAGCTTTTGGTAATTTCTTTCATGCGTAATCAAATCTAGGGACTCCCTTCAAGTANAAAAAAAAAAAAAACAAAAGGAAGAAGCAGGGAAGTGAAGCAATGTTGTAGTTAAATGCACCATAAGCTGTCCACAGTGACATCCAGGTCAGCTGCACACAAGCATATCATTTGAGCATCTGAATCTGTTCCACTGATTACTTCAGCTTTGGCAAAGGCAGCAAGAGCACGGATGCTGTGTAACTCCACAAGTCAAGGAAAGCCATTGTTTCTGCTCTTTGCTGTTGCTTAATATCTGCAGTAAACAAACCAGAAAAATAACAAATGGGCCTATTGCCTTTTTTTCCAGGCAGAAGAAGCAGACAGACAGCTTCCATTTATCAAGAGACATCTTACCAATATTAGGTGAATTGAAAAGAACCACAACAAATTTGAAATAATGAATTGCATTCTGTGTGGCTTCTGTGTGCATTTGGCTACAAAGCATTTCTCGGTCTCTTTTCTCCCACCTGGCAAGCACCCATCTCCCAAAACAGAAAAGCAGTAGGTGCATAAATACAGATTTTCCAAGAGAAGAATTTAAATTACATCACACTTGCAGTAAAAGTTTGTACACTATCAGTCCAAATGGATTCAAATTTCATTCATCATGGAGTCCTCATGCAACATGATGGCCCTGCATACACAGCCAGCACCAGGCCATGGTCAGTGGCTGCAGAACTGCACAAGGAATCAGACTTGAGACCAACACACGGACATCTGCATCTCTTCTCTCCTATGGAGGTACTCTTTTCGAATTGACAGGATGAACTAGGTAAGTTTACAAGGTGAGAAGGCATCTGTGAAGGCTAACAGAAGATTGTATTTAACACAATTAAGACGCTGAATAAATAAATTTTCTCTCTAAATATTACTATTATCAGTTTTGCATGTTTACTACCAGCCATCCACCTGTAAGAAGGATATAGATAAACAGGGGCGTTGGTGTTTGAAGAAACAGACAGAACACTTGTAACTCCTTTAGAAAGAGTAATCATTACATAAGAGGCACTAGACTTGCAAAGTCAGGAAATAACTGTGCACTTTATATGCTTAGGTGGTATAAATCACAAATAAAATCAGAAATTATACACATACATATACTACAGGGGTGAACCGCTCAGCTCACAAAGCTTAAACTACATTAACATACTTCAATCAGGATTGAAGCTATTTATTAGCAACATACAAATAGCCAGCAATCAGTGAAATATACTTTCAGGACCAATACCAGCAACCCTAGCCACTTTTAAAATGTTGTGAAACTCCTACGAACAACTAGACACCCCTTCATACTGTGTCATAGGTGCCCTCATGGAGATGTGGATCCCTTCTCAATGTTCCCTCAAAGATATGCCATAGCCACTGGTAGTTTTATTCCAGACTATTCAGTATCCTGTCTTTAAGCATTGAAAATTTATAGCTGTCATTCAGGTAAAGCAATTTTTGTCCATCATAAAATAGTCTGGGCATCCTATAATAATGCAAGCAACCAAGCTGCTGCATAGATGTGACAACTCTCACCCTTGGGACACACATTTGGATAGCCACACAATCTGCACAAGTTTAGCCCTGGCACATGACTGACTGGCTACTGAAGGAAAGCTTGTCTCCTGGTAATTGAGACTTAATTTGCAGAATAACCGGTCTAACACTAAAGATTTAAATTAGATTATTATTTCTGTTTTCCTAATGACTATATATTTTAAGCTCTAATTTTCTGTAAAATGTTTTGATGTCAAAACCAACAAGCCAGTAAAAAGCCATATGCTATGTACCATACACTGGATTTTCCTGAAGCTCTCTGCTCTTTGCTAATATTTTGACACTTCTGGTCTCCACAGTAGTGAGCAGATCTAGGATTTGGTGGTTCAGTCAAGAGTTACTGCATCCTTACAATGTTGTTTTGCCTTTCAGCAGCGAAATGTATAAAACCAAAATTATAAATTAGAAACAAAAGGAATTTTCCCTCATGGCACCTTCTTTTTTCCTCTACCACACTGTTTCTTTCCAGCTGAGCACTGTAACTCATAAATCCTCTCCCAAAACCACGAAACTTTAGGTGTCTTGAAAACAGTTTGACAAAAGTACATAGATATATTGGCCAAATCTGTCATGCATTATTATTGCTCTCAATTTATCAGATGCAGAAAGTAATTCTTAAGTGAATAAATACCATGATTTCTGCTGAAATCTTTACAGTTCATGATAGCATCTGTTTTTAACAGGATTCCTTCAACTGACCAAAAATAAAATTATCATTAATCAGGTCAAAAAGACTTCAGCATTTGTAAATCACTGAAAAGTGCTATTCATCTTAAGATAGTTCCTCTATTCACACTTAACCCGATGTGGGATTTAAACCAACTGCTTTGTAAGAAAATACTACAATGCAACTAAATATTTCTCCTTCTTTTTGGAATTGCTCTTCTTCATAAAGAATGAGATTATGAACATGATGACAAGATATTCCATTTTGTGGCTTCAGAGAAAATATTGGAGTGTATCAACGTTTCACCTCCTACCTGTAAATACAACAGCATTTATTTGGGGACATCCAACTGGAAGGTATGAATTCATCCTTAGCAGACCACACAGATGTTTGTGAAGATATGGTGTGTAGCACAGAGGAGGGAGCTGAGCAATGCACAACTGCCAAAGGCTTTTAGTCCAACCCCTTTAGCTCTTGTACCTGTCAAACCATCCCCTCTCTCCAGCCTTGCCAATGTTAAACCATGAGCATTTCAGAGCACAAAGCATTTGATATTTGTATGCTTCCACTGTACAAGACCAGCTCAGTCATAACCACAATCTGCCACATTTTAATGCTCTCTTCTGAAATATTTCCAGCATTGTTCTTCCAGATGAAAAGACATTTCTTTATTAGTGCTTGTTCAAAGAAACAAGCAATTTCAGATGAGAAAGGCATCCACTGGAAATAAATGAAGGCAAATTATTGCTATTTGATTTGCTGACCGGAAAGATTAAAATGGAAACAGAGGGGTTTCACAGGACAAGTGCATTTTATTTCCGTTTGGAATGATGTCTAATCCTGATTAAATATGGCTTGAGGTAAGAACGGGAAATGTAACCCACTTAACTGTGATGTTCTGGAAGAAGGTTAAACATTACAAAGGAAATCTCCTTTTCTGGCTTTCCTTAAAAACTGTTCTGCCGTAACTGGCACAATTTTGGGAATACAACTTTGTGTCAAATAAAGCTATTTCTGGCTTACACAATATTTGCACAGAAAAGTGAACTGTATTTTTAAAGGACAGAAACTAAAGTGGAGAAGTATCAGGAAAACTCTTCCCTTAAGGCAAAGCACCTTTCAGAAGGAGAAATTAACTAAAAATTTCACCCCTGCCTATGCATTGTCTCCAGTTAAAGCAGTATTCAAGCCCATAGCAAAGTGAGGGAATCTATTTTGCTCCTTCTTATTCATTCTTTTAGAAGGACAGTGATGCCTTGAGTTGAATGATGCCTTAGGTTTTAACTTGTATATTTTTTCAAATCCTGTACTGCTTAGTGTGTAAGTCTGAAGTTTCTTGTAGCCTGTTAACTGTTCTCTTACATTAGATAGACATAACAAAGCTTCTCAAGCCTGCTCTCCAAGGACACCTAGTCTGTCCTAGGCCCAAAATGTGTAAACGAACATCTTTAGAAGGGGAGGGAGCTTGGAGAAATTACATCATTAACTGAAGCTTTAATTGGAGAATGAACCCTGATATCCAAATGAACCAAACCTATAAAAGTGTGAAGAACTCCTGACTTGGGGTCCATCTTGGATGTAACCTTTGGCCTCCCCAGGGTGTACCTTTGAAGGCCTTTCAAATAAATACCTGCCTTTATTCCCTTACTCCTGCCTAGTCTCTGTTTCTAGGTAGCCACTAAAGGTATCAGTGCTTTGGCATCCCAGATGGGACAATGAGGCTTCTGAAAATCCTCTGGGACTCAGAAAGATCCAGCTCAGCTCCCCCTACCCCCCACCACCACCCACTGGCACCGGGGGAGGGGGTAGTTACTACAGTCCAGGAGGCAGAGGAGCCCCAAGAGCCCGAAAATTCTCCAAATTCAGCAGAGAGGCACATGAGTAAGTGATGAGTAAGTGAATAGAGGTGGTATTTTGTTGTATTTTGTTGTTAGCACCTGGGTTGGGTGTTAAGAGATCTCTTACAGTTTGTTTGGGGTTAGTCCAGGAGGGTCTCAACTCCAGTTGAAACCCCCTTTCTTTGCTATCAGCTCGTGACAGCTTGTTGGGGAACTCATGAGAGTTCCAGGGAAATTGTTAGTTCATTTGATTTTCCCTCAGTTTGTCTCTACCTCATGACAGGTTAGGACTGCAGCCAACACCCTTTGGCATACAGCCAGGTGGTGCAGCAGTTTGGAAGCTTGAAACCTACTTACACCACAGTTTGAAACCCAGGGGTGTGAGTTTGATGCCTCCCTCTTCTAGTTTTCTTTCTCGGTTTATTAGTGTGTATTTCGATCGCTTTGCTTTATTTCTGTGAATTTTCTGTTTATAAGCATAAAGCAATGGGCTGTAAACAGTCCCAAACAGTCTCTGAAGTAACAGAGATCATGCCTTTGTGTGNAGGACTGCAGCCAACACCCTTTGGCATACAGCCAGGTGGTGCAGCAGTTTGGAAGCTTGAAACCTACTTACACCACAGTTTGAAACCCAGGGGTGTGAGTTTGATGCCTCCCTCTTCTAGTTTTCTTTCTCGGTTTATTAGTGTGTATTTCGATCGCTTTGCTTTATTTCTGTGAATTTTCTGTTTATAAGCATAAAGCAATGGGCTGTAAACAGTCCCAAACAGTCTCTGAAGTAACAGAGATCATGCCTTTGTGTGTGCCATTTGTGCTGGCACATTTGGGTCCCACCCTGGATCATCTGTTGGAAAAATTTCTGCAACCATACCTTGTATCGATCCATTTGCTATACTTAATTCTACAGAGTGTGTAATAGCTTTTTAAACCATCTGTCTCACAGTGGAATCAAGCAATGTGTCCAGCATAGCTGTCAAATCACTCCTAAGGCATCAACAGGATCAGATTTCCTCTTATATGTGCAGTGTCACCACACTACAGCATAGCTTCATAAGTGTCCATCGTACAATCCAAACAACAGGTTTATGCACCCCAGCATAGACTCAGGAATTACAATGAAACTTTGAAAGAGCCAAATCAGACACACTGAGAGATCATTTGGATAACTGGGACTGGGTTGTCATTCTTCTACATCTTGTATGAAATTTTTATCTATCAGTGGGAATGAGAAAGTATTTTTCAAAGAAGGAACAATCTGATTCTATACTCCTATGAAAAAAAACCCAAACAAACCACTGAGTGAGGAAGCTAAGGCCAGTTGTAATATCTGAAACCTCTTCTTTTTTTTTTTCAATAGGCCAGAAGTCAGTTTTGAAAACATTTCAACATTTCAAGAAAGCATACTTAAAAGGGAAAAAAAAAAACACCTGCAGTTGCGCGAATTCTTAAAGATTGTGCAAAGAATTATCCTACAAATAACTGCAGTGCTCAAGAGCAGAACAGTTACTGTGGACTAATCATAGAGGCTGAATTCTGTCAGTTTCCTCACAATGTACTTGAATCCATTTCCACAGTTTAGCATGGGGCTTCAGGTAGAGTACATGTGTAAAACATCACCTGTCACTGTGACAACCAAAGATTTTCATGGCTTTCAAGAGCATCCAAGCACTCCAGAAATTAAAGAAAGTTTGGTCATCCCCTAAGAGACCTTCCAGATCTCTGCCTAAATGCTGCTGCCAGTAAAGCATTAGCATAGACTTCTCAACTGCACTCTGAGAAAGGGCATCAGTGGAGGAGGGGATCATACTGTCTCCTGCCTTTCATTGTTAATTTGCATTTCCTTAACCATAACACTATTCCCTATCTCTTGCATTGCCTGTTTAAAATATCAGACACTCGATGCATATCTATTTGAGCCAATATAAAACCAGCTACCAAGTTAGAGCTCCTGACATTTGCAGATATCAGTCTTGCTAAAGGAGCTCTCTGTTGTCTACCCCACAAATCATGTTCCTTTGTTCCCCAGTAAAATCTCATCATAATTAGCTTTTGATAAATCAAATGGCATCATTAACAAAATGTAATAAGTAACTAAATATCTCATAATGCTCTAGTTGGCAGTTATATAGATTAAAGAACAGAAAGGACAAAAATTTAGACCAGTTTAAAGGTCTGGTATCCATGGAAGTGAAATACAGTTGAAGATACAATTATTCTATATATATATTCTCTCTCTCTCTCCCTCTCCGTCTCCCTTCACATACATATACACCATATATGTATATTATATATAATATCAAAGTTATATTTTTTAAAATATATATTTATGTATATATAATGTATATTTCTATTATATATATGTATACGTTTTCTTTAACAGTTCCTTTCTCAGGGATCTATATAACTGGACAATCACTGTATGTTGACATGATACCTAATTTTCTTAGAGGTAATCTAGAACATGAAGTGTCCTTGGATGTTTCACTGGGTCATTGTGTGACGTTTTCTGTACGTATTTATCTTATATGGCAGCTCTGGGCATTTATCCATTCCAGGGATGGTGACAAGGGCCACAAAAGAAAGGACTCATCACAATCCATCCCGGGCACGCACAGTCTGACAGTGCACAGAGCATGTGGTGTAATTCAGCACCGGGGGCACATTGCCCCAAGGTCAGTTGTCTGAGCTGGTGGAGTGACTGATTTGGGCATCCACATTTGCTATTCCTTTGGTCGGGTCCTCAGCCTGCAGATACTCCATGTAATGCAGCACTTCCCCTATTCTCTTTAATAGGAACACTCCAGTTTAGCAGAGTGCCTCAGGCATTTGTCTCTGGGCTGCCCCATGGTGTCACAGCTCCCTGTGCTCAGTGCTGATCCACAGCCATGCAAGGCACACAGTCCACTGCTTCACCCCAGGCTTGGCCACCACCAGCTGCTGCCCAGAGGGCTGCTGCGAAAGCAAGGATCTTATGGGGTATGGAGGAAATACACATCCAGTGACTCACTTCCCTGACAAGAAAAAAGAAAATTGTCACTTACATTTTCTCTCCTTTGGCTTCTAGAGCAGTATCCACCCTGATCAGTGAAATTGCCTTCAGCATCACCAGACAGCTAGGCTCTGGGACAGCTATCACAGTCACTGAATAGGACATGGCCCAAAATATTTGAGAGACTGTTTACTTTTTCTGCAGATCAGTTTCTTAACACAACTGTCATGACATTAATTTCTCATGGTAAATGCAGGGGAAACCTGTGACCGCTACCTGTGGGGTATCGTAAGTCACCTACTGTAAATAAAAGTGAGAATAGCTTCCTACCCACAAATAAAACCCAGAGATTTCTTTTCAAAAATAGCATTTGACCCAAATTGTACTAGAGGCATTTTCACAAAAACGTCAGCTGTCAGGGAGCCGTCAGCTGCAAGCCTCAGAGCTAAGCCTGTCGTGCCCCAGCCCATTTGGAGAAGAGCTGTGAGTCCTCAGCACAGGCCTGACCCCATGTCCATTGCAGCGGTCTCTGCACAGATGCCTCCTGTCCACAGAAAATGCCCAGCACAACAGAGCTGGAAACCTAAAGCAGCTAAACGCCATCACTCACAAGAATAATTAATCTCATAATCACCAGCTCAGCTGGCTGTAATTGTCAATATATTGTTTTATGTGCTTCCATTGGCAGGAAATGAATGATTTCTATCTCCCAAAAATGAAACAACTCCCTGGGTACGGTACAGGGATTATTTATATAGTAAAAGAATAAATCATAATGAAAGTGGCAGGAAATAAATAAAAGGGCAATTCTGCTGGCTGAGTGTCTGGAGCTGAAATTTCTATTTGAGAGAGATTCCAGGCATTTTCTATATTACTTTAGTTATTTAACCCTAGCTCCAATTTTAATGGATACTGAGTTCTGTTTTGTTCAGATATATTAAGTGTCAGGCCATTTGTGCCTTCAGAATGTAACTACCTATCTAATTTGGAGGGGAAAAAAACCTCAAATAAATCTGGAAAGTGCTTTAATCTTCTGGTAAAACAGTTATGAAAGAAACATCTAGTCATTCTGCACTGTCAAAGTTGCCAGTTTGCTGCACCCCTCTGCCAGGGATATAGGTACAAAGTCAAAAGTAAAGCTAAATATGTGTCAGGAAATAATATTTATCTGCTACTGAGTGTGGTATTCACTTTAAAAAAACGAAATGGTCTGGTGAAGTGGCAAGATGAAACAAGATTCCCCATAGGAGAAAAAATAAGATTTGAAGCTGAAACCTCCAAGAGCACTGAATGGGGAAGCATCTGTGGAAGAGCAAAAATTTTGCCATTTGCTTTGCTTTCTTTTATATCTCACAGATAAAAACAACTGCACCATCACTTCCCATACAAAGTGATTTTATTTTGATATAGTGTCTTTTTTAGCATATACAGTGAAAATAGAAAACAATATGACTGGGCACAAACTTGGCATGCCAGCCTTCCCTTAACCAACAGAACTGGCATTTGTTTTTCTTCTGACTTTCTCACATGTGAATAGATTTATTCAATATTTTGACAGGAAACCATGAGTATATTTAAGTCCTCTTTTCCCTTAATTCTCCTGCCTACCAAGCTCATTCCACAACCTTTTTACTGTTGCACTATCAATTCCATGTTAGCTCAGACCAATTAAACAGAGTTTATTCTGTGACTTTGAGTCACAACAGTCATTCTGTCAACACAGTGACAGTAGTTGGAGACCAAATGTCAAAACAGCTTCAAGGTTTGTCTCACGAAGGGAGCAGCCTTCAGAAAGTGTTCAGTCAACTTGTATGAGCTGATAGACCTGTGGGTGGGTGATATATATCCACTAGGCACATAGATCAACTTTGGAAGTTCTGCAGGCTTCTTCCCCTCTGCACCTACTCTTGCACTGTCTCCAAGAGTCCACATGGATTTCACCCGAGGAAAGCAGGCTAAGCCAAGAATTCAATCAGCAAAAGTGGTATTGCATACACTAAAAATCATTTTAGTTGATTTTACTTTTTAAAGTGATGAAACAACCACTAGGTAAAAACACAGTCAACAGCAAGGCAGAAACAAAAGCCAGAAACCAAAAAAAGAGTTTCCTGCCCTGTTAGAGCAATTGAAGACTTTGGGTTTCCTTTTGGCATGCTTATATGCAAATGTTGAAACTCATCTCCAGAAATACACACTTGTAACCTACCACGCTTTCTTGAGGAGCAAACATATGGTCTGGATGTGAAAAAGCAGTCTGCATGGTTCATACTGCGTAGCTATTCAGAGATATATGTGGTGGTTTGATGACTGGTACAGCCTGCCTGCTCTCCTCTGTCTTTATAATGAAAGCATTATTTTAAACTATATAGCATGAATTCATCCTCATGTGTCCTCAGTTCCTCCTTATAGCTTTTCCCTCTTTTAAATTTAATATATTTTCCCATTTTTTCCCCTTTACAGCCAAGAACTGCAGCAATTCATTTCACAGCAATCCCTTCTTGCTGCTTTCCTGATACCCATGTGCATTAAAACCTCATCCATCATTGTTTTCAGAGAGTCAGCTTTTTAATCAGATCTGTATGTATATTGGTTTGAGCATGTGGCAGTTTAATTACCCTCTTGAATATGTGAAACACATCTTTGTCATATCTACTTATATCTGAAGAGAGCCATCCTATAACACTAATTAAAGAGGGATGATGACAATTTTTCCATACTCAAATTATGTCCCATCTGTCTAGTCATCCTCCTGTTCACTCTCTGGATTAATTAAGGGTGGGGAAAGGTTGTTTCCCTGGAGTTTTGCCTAATGCAGGATGAAAAGTCTGTTTTAACGAAGAAACATACCAAATTCCTTTCTTCTTATCCCAGAGTAAAGCACATTGCAAAATAGAACAGAGTCCTTTGTTTTGCTTCACTCTGATCATATATTGCATGGCACCATGAGCCCTGTTCATGCAAGTTTGCTGATTCTAGCAGTTGGTCTGAAGGGACACGCAGCGAGGTCAGGAAGTCACAGCTAGGTACTGTCCTCTGATACCTGGAATCAGAGTTGAAACCAATTTTATGTTGGTATGATTACAGGAGAGAGCACTACAGTACCAAAGGGGAGGAGTGTGAAGGCACAGCAGCTTTTCAACATTGTCTTTTATCTGCATGAGAGTATTTAGCCCATAGGCAGTTTCTTTAGATATTTGAGACATCTAGGTAAATTACAAAATCTTCTGGTCTTGCTTAGTCAGAAAAGTTTCAAAGAATTTATTCTTATTAATGAAGACTGGGTTTGCTTCTTCCTAAACCTACTTGCACAGTTCCTGTTGTACATTCAATGAGACCTCCCAGATACCTAAGCCATTAATCTTCATGTAAACAACAACCGAAAAAGCTTTTAATACAGGGAAGGATGGAAAGCCCTGAGGAGTCAGGACTGTGTATCATCAGGAAGGAAGGGATGCTGCTTGTACTAGATGCTGTCATACTCCCACACAACTCTCACAGGACACGTGCCAGCTGCTATCACATGCCAAAAAGTGAAAAATGAGGCAGGAGAAGTGGTATCAGTAAGGCCTGGGATTCCCTGGCCCTCATTACATGGGTGGGCTGAGCAAGAGAATTATTTTGATCCACTCCTACTTTAAAAGCTTTTCCACTGCTTTTTTCTTGTTGCTGCTGGTGGTAGTGGTGGTTTCAATTTTTTTGGGCTTTTGTTTTTTTGCTTTGTTTGTTTTGGTTTTTGACTATGTTTTTCTTCTTCTCTTGGCTGACACTGATGACAGTGTCCTTCACTCATAAGAACGAGCTGCCACCAGAGATTTTATTAGCTCAGAGAGTGACAGTGTTTTTACTATCCTAATTCTCCAGTTTATACAAGGCACTGCAAATATGCTGTATGAAATTAATTTATAGAAATGACTACATGGTATTAATTTAGGGTCATCAATTGCTTAGTCTATTCTGATCCTTTAGTTAGGCCAGGAGATAATAGTGGCTATAAATTTGCATAAAGGAGAGCAGCTAAATATTAAAACTGTTAAAATAAATTTCTTTAATAGCCATCATATTTCATTGTTATTGTTCATATACATTATATAAAGCTAGTTTTAATTTCAATATTTCTTCATGCCTACTGTACATTTTTCCTTCTATTCCCCCCCTCTGGCCTAATGCAAAGCTAAACAAGGTACTTACAAACACTTCACTTTGCAGATTATCTGTTACACGCTGACCCATTTTCCAAACTACATGATAAAAAAAATACAGCTCACCATACAGAAAAGATTATTTACATGTATTTTTTTCTTATGGAATGTTGCTGCTCATTATTTTCTAACTTTAAAATAAAATTTTCCAGGGAAGATAATAAATTCAAACCATGCTAAATTAGACAGGCAGCCTCTGGCTAGATATTTCAGCAGTTGCTATGACATGAGGTTAAAGGAAAGTGTTTTACAATCTCAAAATTTCATTGTGGTGCGTTTTTTAACCTCAAGTTATTAACAGCACTGGAAGACTATAATTACTGAGAAACAGAGATAAAAAAAACTTCTGTTGTCCCTTTTTTCTTCTTTGCATAGTTGTTGCTATTGTATCCACACCATTGCATTACTCATTTCTCTCTCGCCATTTGCTCCTCAATTAGACCCCAAAAGTCACTTGTTCTTCTCCCTGTTTAATTTCTTATTTTATCTTTTTGTGACCTTGCAACCTTTAAACCTTACGTTATTTTCCATTTACACCAAAAAGCCCTGGAAAAAAAAATAACCCTTCTTTAAGTGAAATTACAAGGGTTCTCTCACACAGCCATTCCAGCTTACTTCTGCATGAAAATCCTGTGCAGAGCAGGGGGGAACCACACAAAACAAAACCAAAACATCAGGATTTTTTAGTTCTGTCAGCCAAGAAACATTCGCCAAGTATTTAAAACACTTCCAGATATCCTTAAATCTGCTACCTTTTCTACATGCATATGGTTTTGAGCCACTTGCACAGTAAGTCTTGCCTCAAATTTGGAATGCTGTTTTCTCCCATGCAGCTCTGCAAGTAATCAGCATAAAGTTGCACACTTAGATTCATTTTAGAATTCTGTAGGCTCCTAGGGATTTTGCACCTGGCTCATACAGTAAGCACACATTCCTTAAGACATTAAAAAGTTCTGGCCACAATACTTGAATTTAAGCAATAAATGGGTGTATGAGTCCTTAGACAAATATTCTTTCACTAAGTACTGTGAAAGAAGAAGACCATTTAATAATGGATCCTATTTCTAGTATTTTTTATACCTCCAATCCAGCTCTACAACATGAACAATTGAGTAGCAAAATGGGACACTAAGAGATATGATGAAAAAATTAGTTTTGCCTTGCTCAAGTATAATCATGAGAAAATGGGCTGAGTAGTATGAAAAATGTGACCCTGTTGTCCACACACAGAGGTTGAAATTGCATCCTCCCACTCCAAAAAAGTCTCAATAAAATCTTCAAATGTGATTGTTTCATCCTGTCTGCAAAATAGAAACTCTAGTCTTGTAGAAAGATATGAAGGTATTTTATTTTTGTAATATGTTAATATGTTTCCTATAAGTTTGCAATTTAGTACTCAATTTCTCCCCTTGCCTCCCCACTGCTAAACTGGTTAATTTGTGATCCTTTTCCCCATGTTTTGGACATCTTAGGAATTACCTTTACAGGTAGTGTTTACAAGATTTTACTTACAAGAACAATGTCATAGTAAAAGCTGAGTCTTTTCTTTGAAAGCAGTAGCAGCACACTCAATACTAAAAAATGAATACAAAGAGGCGTGGCTTCACTTGCAAACTCTTTTTTAACTAGTCCATCATTGTAAGCATTTCCATGAATTTAATAACAGTACTAATATCCAGTATTCTGAACCTAATGTAATAAATGAAGGGTGATCATATTACCCAGTTTTAAAAATTGCTTTACATAATGTAATCACTTACTTGCTCCAATTGAATTTCACTTTACATCATTTAATAAATGAATGCTGATCATTTGACATAATTGAATAAGTAGTTCAGCTCATTCTCTGTACTTCTTAGGTCAAAAATTATTTGTGTCATCTTCCAGGATGGTATTGTGATATTTTAGAGTTAGGCCTCATTTCTTCTCTCAGCTTCTTTATTATCCTGTGTAATTCCACCTTACAGGTAAGAAGGAGCCTAACCTAGTCATGCAAGCCAAATTTTTCAAGAAAATACATAGTGTAACTCTGCAACCTCCTGCTACTCTACAACAGACTACAAAAGCCATAATTTCAATTAAAGAGTCATTTTAACTGATTTAACAATATCCAAGTGAGGCAAGCAGGGGCTGAGTCTTCAGTCACCTTCTAGCAAAGCCCAGATTTTCTACTTTGTGTTTGTGAGACAGAATTTAATTTTAAACTGAAAAGACAAGAGATTTGATGAAGAATAACTCATAATTCAGAAGCTGAATTATTTTCTACTCAGAGTTAATCAAGCCATCATTCACAATAAAGGAAAAATGGGGAAAAAATACAGAATCCTTGGAAAAAAAAGACAGAAAGAAGGAAAGACAGAAAGACTGTTGAGAAAAAGCTGCAATAATGCTTTTTACATTTCAGCAATAATTCTACCTTTCTGACTGTTGTCTTCTACAAAAGATATCACAGTATAATCAGCAGTTCACACATGGAATATATGGGGGGGTGTGTATATATATATATATAATATATATATAAAAAAAAATACTNAAAGAGTAATCACAGAATACATTTCCAGCTTTGCGCTGGACATCAGTTTTTCCCTTCAAATACAAAGCAACACAATTTTCAGAAATGTTATCTGTAAGTTATCTGCTGTCTTCCAGCTGTTTTTTTAGATTATGAAAAACAACTGGTGATCCTTTCAGAATGAAGAACACAAAATGTATAGAATGCAGTAGCACCCAAGGATTTGTGTATCTTATAATACAGAAATAAAGTGCACTTTCTTAGAAATAGCACCATTTTTATTTCAAGAGAAGTTATTCCTGTCCAGAAGTAACCATTCAGAATCAAACTGCCAAACACCATAGGGGTAATTAATCTATTGTTTCGTCTTCTACTCTACTACCAGCCATTTGTAGCTGTAGTATGTCTGTCTCATGCATCCTCACACTTATTACCAGGTTTAAGATCTGATCTCCTACAGGGAAGAATATGCAAGGGAAAAATAACTACTAAAAGCCATTTCATATATTTAATGTCCAGTTAATTCATTTCATATTTATCTTACCATTTTCTTAGTATAGTAAGAGTAGAGGGAGTCATGCATGACCTTAACTTTTAGCAGACAGGATAATAGATGAGGACATCCACATAAGTGACTCTCTTTAATCACCTTGAAATTATTACTTTCTGCTTAGTGATGAAAAATATGGGCATTCCCCTCTAAGAGACTCTGGCTCAGAAACTGTGAAGGAAGTTGTAAGGTATAAGATTTGAGAAGAATAATAACCCCCTTAATAAAGGCAAATGGTAAAAAGGTACTGCATCCACTACACTCTTCCACTTTCTCCAACATACTCTTTCTCCCTGGGCCTGTTGCTGTCACTTCGTTTTCACTGCATCTTTTTAATGTCATAACAATAATTTGCATTACAAAGCATTTATGTGGTGCCAAGGTACCACAAAGTCCCGATTGTGGTGCTTAACTAGACAAACTTCATTCATTGCCACACACATCCCATGCCAAGTAACATGAAAGAAATGCTTCCTTCTATTATGTTGCTCAAAGACACAACCATTTCCTTTATTTATTTTGGAACATTCACTCTTTTTTTAAGAACTACTGACATCTAATGAATTAGTTATTTTCTTTTATCTAAATCAATACTTTAATTGTTTGAGGTAGGTTTGGGGGGAGGTATTTGTTTTTTGGCAGGTCTTTTTGGTTGGTGTTTTTGTTTGGTTTGGGGGATTTTTTTACTGAAGAAGCTCTGTGGTATATTTCATGTTTGATCTTCACATGGCTAATAATTAGCATGCAAGAACTGACGTAACATCGTCGGCTCTTTCTTTTTTCTCCTCATGAAAATCAGAATGTGGTGATTTAGGTGCAGTAGGTTACGTGAAATTTGGTAGCAAACTTAGAGCAATAGTGATTGAGCTGACTATTACTTGACATGCTAAGGAAGTTGTCAGGCCCTGCAGTTTTTGTGACCCAGGTCTTTTCCTTGTTTCCAGTCCAGTAAAACCTGATGTGGTACAGTGGTAGGCCCTGGAGATCCCCTACATACACTTACCAAAGGACAAAGCTTCTGGAGTTCCCATTCCCAGGTCAGCAGAGAGGCTTAAGGCACTTTCCAAACAGATGCACATGTGCAAGCACACACACTGCACAGTCCAGTGCAGGTAGAGCAGAGCCCTTGCCAGCTCCTCTCTAAACAACAACGGCACTGACATAAACAAGCATATGAGTACCCCACATGCTAACTCAGTCTCTTCCAGCACATGCAGGCTGGAGGGAGACTGACAGAAAATGGGTGAGAAGAGGATTTAGTAAGAGAAGGGCAGGCATGCCTTAAGAAAAAGCAGTGTATTGCTGGTGTAATTCAAGCACACGTGACCCCACATTACTTTTCTGGCAAAAATAATTGACTCATTCCTTGCTCAGTCATGAAATAAATGAATGAATATAGACAGACTTTCTTCCTCTATAATTTGTGAATTGCTCCTATGCAGCTCCCAAGACTGCTTTACCTCCTGCTGCATGTCATCTTATTAGTTACTCTGTTGCTGTCAAACCTATTTAGATTGTACCGTCATGCCACTTCAAAAATTGACGTGTATTTTCACTGAAGAATAAGTCAGTTCTTAAACTAGCATTTGAGCAAGAAAAGAAAAAAATACATTAAACTTTATCAAAAGGGCTTCTTATAGAAAAACTGAAGCACTCAACATAAGTTTGAAAGTGGAAGAATCTGCATATTAGTTGCTCTCCAAGATTCTACTACAGTTTAGCTTCAGTCCGAAAGTTCAGATCACAACCCCACAACAAAGCTGCCCTGAGCCTGATAGGCCTTCTCTTACTGCTTCCCCTGCCCTCACATACAGTAGAGTTTTGTGTGTGCACATGCTGAAGACCCATCCCCAGAAGTTTCTCGGATACAGAACGCTCATTGAAAAAAGAACCATGGGACAACTGATCTAATACCATGACATTAAAGAAAAAATCCAGCAGTGGTCAATTAGTTTGATTTATACAAAAATTACTTTTTCTTTATTGTCTTCCAGTGCAAACACAAAGTAGTACAAAACCGAGGACATATTCAGCAGGTCTAGCAAAGCAGCTAGAACCTATAGACCTGTGAGAAGGTAGATGAGTCCAGAATACTGACGTCACAGAATGGCTGATGTCTCATGAGGATGCCATTGCTGACACCAGCCAAGAGCTCCAAAATGCTTAGCAGAATACAACACCAAAACATGTACATCATGGCAAAACATAGCTGATCTTCCAGCTTCTTTAGACAGCCTTCCTCAGACAGCTGCTCCACATGGCTCAAGTCTCCCCTGCAGTGAGAATGCTTCTCCTTACAGCAGCTTTCAGGTACACAAGCTGGATGATACCAAGAAGAAGATGATGCCTTTAGCCAGTCTGTGTAGTTGTGGACCCCACAACATTGCAGCTTCCTCTGCATCACATCCACAGCACTGCTTCCAGGATCCTGGGAACACGTCCAGTTGTGCTGATGAACAAGATAGCCCATAGCACTTTCCAGCTGAGAAGCTGTCCTAATAGAGTAGGAATGCGCCAGAGCTGCTGAAGACATTTCCAGGCAAAGAAGGAGCAGCAGCAAGTACATGAGAGTCCCTTCCTTATTGCGGGAACGCTTAACAGAAATAGAAACAGCCAAAACTCCAGTAGGTAGCAATATAAGTGCAGTTGCAAGAGCCAACCAACCAGGCAGAGACAAGTAAGACTCCTGAAACAAATATCTGTAGTTCTTGAACATCAGGATCACCAAAACTCCGCCAAATAAATGAGCTGCAGCAGTACACCAGAAGACGAAGCCTAGGAACCCCAGCAGAGATTGAGCAAAGGACCTGAGGTAGGCATCCTCATAGCACCACAAAGATGGCAGAACCACCACAGCCCTAATCCTCCTCATTCTGCTTACTCCAGCTAGCCCTAACCCTCGTCACCACCATTTAAGAGGCTTCCACCCCACTTATCCAGGTGCAGCAGATGACATCTCCACCTAAAAACAATTTGCAAGAGAGCAGCTCTGATGAGACTCCTTCAGGACAAAGCCTATGCCCTGCATCAGCTTAATCACATGCTGCTGCTGCAGCTTGTTCAGCACAGCCTGCAGAAACCAGGAAATTATGTGCCCAGCTTGCTGTGGAGGGTCCCTTACACTGCTGTCATTGGAGACGTTTGCACTTGAAGGAGGACAGCTGGAAAAAGGCTGCACCCCTTTCATGTGTGGAAGACCTAAATGCTAAAGATCTAAAGATCTGAATAGTCAGAGTGGTAACCAGCACTGCTAGTTCAGATTAGTTAGACTGCCCAATTCTCCAGCAGTAGCCAGGATGACAACAGATGTGCAAGTCAGAGCCATCAACAAATGAATGGTTTAAGCAGAGCTATTCAGTAAGGAATCTCCACAGGTGATACTCACCTAGACTCATTACCCTCTTCAACACCTTTATCATTCATTCAATTTTATAAGGGCTGTAATGATGTTAATAATATTCTGCCCTTTTTCACTCAGCAAGATTTCTCTGTAGATAGCTTCAATTACTCAAGACACCTGGATGAGAAATCCCTGCCATTTCACACTTGTACCCCTCAGCTTGCATTACCGGTGATTTGGCTGACTGCTGTAATGACTGAATACAAGCAGCAGTAAGTGCTATATTAACTTTTCATTGTGTGTAAAGAAACTGAATTACGCACCAGCTAAATCACTTCACAACAATAACAAAGGGAATTGATGCCACTTATCAGCATTATCAGAAGAAAATTATTGCTCAAACTTGTGGTACACATGAGCCATGCAGGATGGGAAACCTGCATAAATCTTGCCACAGGTGCCAGGAAGGCAGATCCAGAGTCCAGCAGTGATTCCCTAATCATCCTGATGAATTCCCTTAACATCTCTTCAGTTTCTTGAGACATAGAGCAAGACTAATGCAACATACATACATAAGGGAGAATACAGAGAGATGATCCTCATTTTCAGAAACATCCGCACCTGCAAACCTGGCAGAAAATCAGAATAATTTGGTGCTCAGATCCCTGGAACCCTGTTAAAGTCTCAGAAAAGCTGATGATCCCACATCTGTCAGACATTTTACAAAAACCTATTGCTGATACATACACTATGCATACACAGATGTTGGGCAGATTCCCAAAAAAATCACTTTCTATATGCTGTACAAACAAGTTATTAAAGTAATTATTTTGGAATGAGATAAATTGCTTTTATTATTTTTAATCTTTTCATTAACAGTAATTAGCATGCAGTGATTAACTTGTTAAATCTTAACGAAATGCTTCTTTCAAAGCTACTCCTGAATGTATGTCTTCCTCCTCTGAAGTCTATGTCTGCCCTCTCTCCTGTTCAGCCTGCTGCAAGCCCCCAGTTCTCCTGCTGTGTTGGTTTAGCTTCCATTCACTTATTGTCTTGAATGCTTTTTCCTCTGATTTCTGTCTTCTGCATCAGAGAGGCAGAGAAGGGGGGCAACAAAATTCCCCCTCACATCTGTACACACATGGAAGCTACACTGATTTGTTTCCACAGTGCAGAAAAAAGTATCAGAAAAGTGTGAGGAAACATACCAGAAACACATCAGAAAATACTGTGAGGAGTACCAACTACTTATTTTTGGCTTGCAAGCTTTGTGAATAAAAAGCATGTGAGCCTGCCTCTTTTCCTTTCTGCTCTTTCCCATGCTCATAAAGCTAAATGAGATATTAAGAAATTAGTTACAACATTATTTACTTTTAGCTTATTGTACATCTCCGTTCGTGGCAGAACAAATGGGCCAGAGATTATACCTGACCACCAGTTCAACACAGGAATCAGAAGCACCAGCACTAAACACTGACTGGGAGCCAGTCCCCAGGTGTGAGCTCTCAGTGCCCTTGGGGGAAGTAGAGCACACTCAGCACCATGGAAGAGCAAATTGCAGCAGTGGGCAGAGTTATCTAAAACACCTCATCTGCTTTGTGCTATGTAATGCATAGGCACTCAGATAAACAAATCTTCTGCCCAAAATGTAAGATGAAAGACAAGAAAAACAGAATTGGTCCCTGAAGTACCCAAAAGACCTAACTGGCACCCTCAATAGCACTGCCTTTGTGCTAAGTAATTTTACCTGTGTATGTGGACAAAAGCTTGAAAAAGCAACGGGCAGAGCTATGCATCAGGAGACTGTAATGTGACAAAGAGAATACAGGTATGACAGAATAGGAATGCTCCTGTTTTCTTTCCAGTGGTAAACAGCACAACATGATAAATGCCGTTCCTGTTTTCTCTGAAGTTGTTTCTGCTTATGAACTGATGAGTATTGAAATTCAAATGTGGGTGTAACAGATAATACACCATAGATAAACTATTTTCTGGAATGTTGCTGAAAGTATATTCCTTCAAGTTAATAAAATGTCAACAGTATACTTTTTTTCGCATTCACTGCTCTAGAAGGCTGTGACTGACATTGAACAGCTCTGATGTGCCCAGAAGGTCAAAGAGGTTCATTCCATCTGGCTCCAGGAGTGGGACCAGAGAGCCATCAAGTCAACATGGTGTTTGTGCAATATAGGCAGATGACTAAACTCATTTTGGATGACACAGGCTGTCATACAGACAGGCTGTCATACAGATTGATCAGGGACCACAGCTGAGCTGTAAGGGGCAACAATTCAAATCAGTATGGCCAGCTAGTCTGTTCAGACTTGTGTGAACAAGACAAAGTCTAGAGGTGACCATGGCATCAGGCTACAGTGACACAAGCCCATCTTAGGTTATAGAATCACAGAGTCACATAATGGTTTGGGGTGGAAGGAATCTTACAGATTACCTAGTTCTAGCCCCTCTGCCACAGGCAAGAAACCTTTCACTAGACCAGACTAGACAATCTTGTAAGTTTCATACAGGCCTCCTATAAAAAGAGACAAGATCTCAAAGCCATACGCTCAGGAGCTGCTCTTAGTGTCCCAGTGGCACAGATAAACCCCAAAGTTGCTTCAGTAAAACAGCTGCCATTTCCCCTGTTAACGTGTGTACTGGTGAAGCTGTAGCAGAACCTTGCAGGTGAAGTTAAAGCACTCAGAAAGAGGGTTTTTTTGAGAGTTTAGAACATTTGTAAAGGCCTTGTTAGATTAAAGCACACTTACAGCATAAAATATGCCTTTAAAACCTTACTAAAACACAAGGGTTTTTATCAGTTTCCTCTACTCCACTTTTACATTAAGCTTCCCCACCACTATACACCTTCTTGACACCTCCACTGGGTGGAAGCTGGTGTGTGACCCAGTTGGGCTGGCAAATCCAGAAGAAGTGTCAATGGGTATCATTGCTATCACTCCTCCTTTCACTGATCCCAATCCTGTCTGCTGGTGTTTGCAGTATGTCTTTCCCAAGCCAAAGAGAATTCACAAACACTTTTTCCAGTTTCCAAGAAGAGCCCTGGCTGCATGTAAAGTGTCAACAATTAAATAGTAATATTTGGGGGGAGGGGAGAAAGAAACCAAAACCAAACTTTGATTCTTCTCAATGTATGAGAAGATGATTCAAACTATAATGGGTACTCAAAACACCACACAGCAGAAGGACTGGGTACCAACTGGAAAGCTATTTCTAAAACATGGAAATCTGCTAAGTGTATTGCCTCTTTGAGAATAAAGGACATTGTTTTATGCAACATGTCACATTACAAGATCATTCAGAAAGCCCAAATGCAAAAAGATAAAAAACTTGTAGCCAGTGCCTATAGTTGCAACCATGCACAACCAGTTTCCATGGCAACCAAAGTCAGATGATGTTGCCTTGCGTGAGACTGATACCTCCCGTGGAAAGCTTTAAGCAAACAGAGCTGTGACTACCAGCTCCTACTCACGGAAAACATATACTCCACTCAAGAACTGATTTACCATTATGGAGGTGTTTGAATTCAAGTCAGTCAGTTGTTTACCCTTGGCTCCATTTGCCACACCAAAGGTGTCCTTTTTTTGTGATTGAAGAAGCACATCAGGTGTTTTCAGGCTTTTGTTTGGTTTTGCTTTTAATATTCCACGTATTCGTTGGTGTTGAAAATATTCAAAGTCAAGTGTCAAGAGTTTGGTGTTTTCATGTATTTCTCTCTTTCTTTCCTTTTATGAACTGAACATAAAAAAGTGCAGATTAAAACCTTTTTATTTTTTCTTCTTAAATTTTATTTTTCCCTTCTTATTTTTATTTCCCAGTCTGGAATTGCTATGAAATATCTTGTGACTGGGATGAAACTAAGAAAAAAGGAGGGGGAAAAAATCACTTTCTGTATTTCTGTCACTTTGGAAATTGGAGAAGATTTTGAAAGACACAGAATGGCAAAAGAAAAAAAAAGAAATTAAAATGAAAAGGGAACTTCTGGTTTTTTGATAGTCTTTATTGCAGTTGGTAATAAAAACAGGTTTGAAGAAAAGATCCTTTGTAAAACCTTCAAAAAGTTAAGAAAAGGCTGAACACCATGAAATTCAAGTCACCTTGACATTTAAAGTATTTTGTGACTTGGTTTTCATAGTTTTCAACCATCACTAGCTACAATATTATTCATGTGAATGCAGTACTCTCACTTTGTGTTTGAAAACATATGCAAGGTTTCTGGGCATTTTCTGAAGTCATAAAAAGACTTTTAATATGAAATAGAGGCCCTTTAATCACTAACTCATAAAAATAGCTAACAGATTTCTCTTTAGGGAGGAGGCAGGAGTGCCTGCATACATTATCTGGAAGTTGTTGAAGACCTGACAAGAAGCTTGCACTTGTCAGTACTTCTTGTGAATGAAGTTTGTTCTCTGTTGTATCTCCTCAGAAGACGAAATCCTTGTAGACTGCTTTCTCCTCAAGAGAAGGCTTTCATGCAACATTGGGCTGGAGCCCTGCTGGGCCAGCTTTCTCCATTGAATTGCCTGTGAAAACTCAAGCAGACCTTGGCAAAGCATAGCATTCTACTTTTGACCTTCTTCCCAACAAGTGAATGAATCTAGCTGCACAGCCATAAAGCAGCAAGCTGTGAATAAAAATCTGGAAATCTTTGTTTCATACTGATACTATAAAATCTATACACAGCACCTGAGAGAGGTCTTTCAAGTTAATTTTCTGATAAATCTTAAAATCAGTCAGCATCCTAAATTACAGAGGTACTTTTACAGAAGTTGCCTTTGGATACTCTGTTACCAGAGAGTGTAGGCCTATTAATGCTCTTTGAGCTCTGAAAATGTCAGTCTTAAGTCATCATGGTTTATTACAATATGGAAAATTGGATCCCAAAGTTTATCTCACAAGGTAAATCTAGACTCAGTATCAGTTTGTGCTTGAGAGCACTGCAGCAGAGGTGTACTTGTTTGAGTGTTATCGTTTGACTACTCAAAACTGCGCTGTAGGGGAGAGATTCAGCATGATCACATGCAAAAAACTCTTGATTGCATTTTTCACTTAAGCAGCACCTTAGGAGTAAAAAAAAACCCCATGTAGCAGCAATTGATGTTATGAGCACAGGACTATTTCTGAAATACTTGTTCTGTCCAAAGACACTTACAGCAATTTCTTTCAAGATGAGAGCACTGGATTATCTTTGTGTGAGCAGCCTGCAGACCTCTTTAGACCTGTAAGGGGAGCTCACACCAAAGAACAGAATTTGTGCATCTTGTGTTTCATGAACTCATTGGTAAAGTTTGGCAGGGTGTAGGTTCTTCTGATGAATAACTGAATCCTTCTTCATCTCATTGACTGGGGAAAAAAATCAATGAAAATATTCATTTTTAGCTAATCTGAATAATTATTAAAAGGTCACATTTTCCACCAAGAAAGATATTGGTAAAGAATGTTTTCAGCCTACAAGGCAGCTGAAAATTTAGCCAAGTGAAAGTAAAAGGAGTATTTGATAGGGTCTCTTTTTACTGGCATAGTAGTAAGTGTATCTGTATCAAGTATAATATTTATCTCATACCAGGTTTTATAGTGACTATACAAGAGAATTTATTTTTACTACCTTTTGTAAGTCATGATACGAGCATATAAAATGTCAGCTTTGTCAGAATTAGTCTTACAGCACATTTCAAAGAAGTGGAACCAATTTTAATGGGATTTTTATGCATCTCCATTCAGATGAAATGCAGGTTTTAGAGGCAAAAAAATCAAAACCAAAGATATATGCAATTTATTTCTGTGCTCTATTTCTATCTCCAGTCTCTCCACCAAACAATTGCCTTCAAGAGGTATTCTGCATTTAAATGGAGATGCTGTCACTGACATTGAAAGGATCTATTAGGTTTAAAATCATACAAGCGTCTAAATACAAAAAAAAGCAAACAAAGGAAAATATATTTGAACATGAAATGTAACAACACATTTAAGAGAGAAAATGTGAAAGCATTCCAGTACCAGGAATGATGTCTCTGCTAACTTCCAGACAAATAGAACAAGTTGGCATTGCCTTGGTATGAGTAATTTTATTTTATTTCAGAATTTAGGTGCTCACCAAAACTTGATTTTTGAGCCCAGTTCCTGGGAACCGGGGGCCTTTCCAGACGTTCCCAAAATGATGACATCCAGCTAAGTCTACCAAAAATATTCCAGTACTCCAGAAGCATCTTACCTTTTCCCTCAGCATCTTGACGGGTGTGGTTATTGCTACCCAAGCACCTTCTCCAGCACCTTCCAGCAGAACTGGGCTCTGGAATATGTTCTGCATGAGAAAGCACAGGAGAGACTGCTTTCTTACCTACAGCACTGTCTGGGGCAGTTTTCTTCAGTACAGGTAATTGTCCTGAGTGAGTACTTGCTCCAGCATGAGTATCTGTGTCCATATAAGCCAAGAGACATAAGCATTCCCATTTTCAACAGTCAGATAAAGATCAGAGACTCAGTGTGAAGCTGAGGAATGATAAGGGAGGAAAGGATTTGGAGGAAAAACAATGTGAGTAGGTTTCGACAAATTCCATTCAACGTTGCTACCAATGAAACAGACAGTGATAAAAAGCAGAGTTGCTGAATCAGGATAAATTTTACCAAAAATACTCAAAAGAGAAAAAGCATTAACTGGATTTTTCTCCTTTAATCCCCTTCCAAAATTTGTTTGGGTGCTCTCTATAACAAAAGAAGAAAATTTCTATTTTTCTGATTGGCACTGTGGGAACAATCACTCAGGACTAAATAGAAAATTGCTCCATAATCTTGGTGGTAACTGTGGTCTTCCTTTTGCAGAGAAAATAGTGCCAGATTACTCAGGGCTACCCTGAGCATTCATCCTAAATAAAGCAATTAGGAATTACCTAAGCTCTCCTTCCCACCACCACCCACTCGCTGAGCACAGCGTGATGCAGTGCCCATGACATTCAGGCAAAGAGGGGCACTTGTGTTTCGTGCTGATAGGAGGGTAACCTTGCAGCTGCTTGTACACATTCCTCCTCCCTCAATATTCATTTGCAGGTGGAGCACTGGAAAAATATTGGAGTGGTACAAGCATAAGAAGCATTAGAGGTAGAAATCCATTACTTCAGGGAAATGAATAGCCATTTTGGAAAATTGATCAAGCAAAATAGTTAGACAAAATAGATAATTAGGCAAAAATGTTTCTTGTGAATCCCAGTTGTGGAGAATTTTTGCAGTAGTGTGAAATTTTAGGCAGGGAATCTTTCAAAGGTGTCTGCTCTGGTCTAAAATCCTCAGTGTTGGGCCAGAGCATTCAGAGGGAGGTGAACAATTTCACCTCACTGGAAGCCACATGGGCCTCCCTGCACATAAATGCAAATGGTCAGGGACTCCATTTAACAGCAGTCCCCAGAGTCATGGAGGGAGGCAGAGCCTCGGGAGCAAGACAAAGGTTCTACCCATGCCCTGAGGACTACACCAATGGTGGAGGTGACCACAACAATTTCATTTTCTCCACAGGCCATGCTGACATATTTCACCATCAATATGTTCACTTTAGAAACAAAGTGGTATTTACAGACCTGTCATCAAGTGGAATGCATAAGAAATTTATTGCAGGCACTTAATAAGAGCTCCAGTTTCCAGAAACATGGGATTGAAAGGGAGTGGAACCAACTGAAGCTTCTGTAAAGATGTTTTGCAGAGGAGGGAAGGGGAAACAGCTGAGACCATGGACCTTCCTAGATTAGCTTTGGCACAGACTGGCTCTCAGCATCTTCCCTTTCCCTGTGTACAGAGGCTGTGCACCTGCCTCCAAAATGCTCAGAGGAAGACAGGACATACTGCTGGGGAAAGTGGAACCGAATTCCCCTGTGTTCATTGCATTCCTAATAGGAACAAGCTTTCTCTTATTCAAATATTCAAGGCTTTTTCTGCTCTGGCTGTTTGCGTGGCTTTTGCCAAGTGGCAGCCCCATTCATTTTAACATAAAAATGTAGTGTTGCTCAACTTGTCTTTAACAACAAGTGCCACTTTGACAAATGCTTTTGATAAGCCTTAAAAATACTGAAATATCACATGGAATGATGACAGAGTCCATCGCCCTGACCAGCATGGCAACAACCACTGCTGAAAACCACAGTGTTTCTTTAGATTTATAAAGAAATAAAGAAATAAAGGTAAAAGCTAGTAAATACACATACTTTCTAGGTTTGCATAGGTTCCGTCCAGATAATTGACTGCTTTATCTGTACCAAATGCTTATACAATTTACCAGGCAGGAATATCTTCTGTTTAATTAAAAATATCTTCAGTATTGCACAGGTCGGCTTCCAGAAGAATGGCAACTGTGGGTTTGGGTTCACCATGTTTCAATGTTATTCTTTCAAGAAGTAATGGTGGAATGTTTGCTAGTAGCTAGTAGTAAAACTTTTTATGAAAGTACATTGTCCTTGCAAACAAGAAGATCTCAGATACCGTGATCTGTGCCTCTGTTTCACACTGCCCCTCTGGAAAAATTTGCAGGTAGCAGTAAAAAGTAGAACTCAATTGAACAAAACACTCAGGTGCTACAGAGATGAAAGCAGCAGGAATAGACGGCAATAAAATGAGCTTTGATAAATGAAAAAGCCTGCACTCAGAGAGAAATACGGGCAAGCACCTGACGACACAGAGATAACCCCGCAGCCAAAACCGGCGCATTAAAACAGACTTACTGTTATCCTCAGTTGTGTCCTCGTACTTAAAAGTGATTCTGAGAAGGAAGATTACAGAAAAAGATACAGGTGAAAAGTCAAAGTAAACTGGAATACTGCCAGGAATTTCAGAGTTGGCAGAAAGGGTCAAGTCTGACCCTTTCAGAGCTGGCAGAAAGGGTCAAGATTCTTTGCCATATAGAAGAAAATCTTTATGAAAAATGAAATGTGAAAGCAATCAGTTAACAAACATAATAAATATCAAGAACTTTTCTAGCCTAAAAAGTAAATATTTTAATGAATGTAAGTAAGACTTGAAGTCATATCTTAGAATTTCCAGATTTCAGGGGGAAATGATCAATTCTGTCTTTTTGCAAGAATTTTTTAAACATTTCAGGGAAACTCCAGAGATATTAAAAAAAGTTTATTTCGTATTTACTTTACTGACAGACTTTCATTTTAAAATTGCCTTTGATTTCAAGGGTATTTTTTAAAGTATTTTATGTATCAGGCTATAATTCAGAATAGCATGTTTAAGAACTGGAATAGTTTTCTGCGGTCTCCCTAGAGAATTTCAAGGTATATTGCTTAATTTTTTTTTTTTTTTTTCCCTGAACCAAATTGAAATCAGATTTTCCAAAAAACAGAGTGGAGAGAACACTGTCAGTAAAAAAAGAACATTAAAATCCCCATAATTTTAAGGGGGGAAAAGGAGATTTCTATGTATATTTCCCACTTCTGACCCAGATCTTATCCTGCCTCAACTTCTGCAAAACCTCCTGCACTCTAAGAATGAAGAGAATGGTTCCAGCACTAGACTGAATTTTTCTTATTTTCAAGGTAAACGCACCTGAAAATTTTGAACCCTTTCTGATCTCTCTGTAGACAGAAACATGTATCTTAAACAGATGTGTACAAACAAATTCAGAAAACTTCCCTAGAGAATATGTGCATAAAAGAACAAGCTGTTGCCCACATTAATGAATTCTAATACTTTTCATACCCAGTAATCCTGCCATGTGAACCTGTACAAAAGACGGTCTCTTCCCAGCAGTTATTTGTGTAAGGAAGAGAAAACCCTAAAAAACATTCATTTATCAATGCAGTTGACTGAATAACTCCACAATAAAAGCTGAAGAAAAGTGGAAAGACAGCTTTCCAAGCCCCTGATAGGTAATTAAATATGAACTTGGTTATAAAGCAACTATTCTGGAGCTGGAATGACAGAAAATCCTATGAACTCAAAATAAGAGTTGCCTTCACATTTTTATTTAAATCACCTCACAGCAGATAAATTTAAACTGCTTAATCTCAATATATATGTACTGCCATTTTAGATACTAAACTGCTAAATAGTCCACCCTGACAAAGCTGGAAAAATATGAAAGGGGCTAAAAGCCTGAACAATATTAAACCCTTAGTTTATCAGCAAGGATGTAAAAAATGAATATTCATGCAGTAGATAATATTTTTATTAATAGATTAACAGGTGGAGATAGGTGCTCACTTTTAAATTTAATTTTCACTCTTTCTTAAAATGAAAGAATAAATCATATCAATGCAGACTGCTTAGACTGGATTTTGCTTGAATTTGAATAGCTGCAAAAATTGACAGAGTACGTAAGGTTCACTTTGTAAAATGGGTAGTTGAATATTAAAGAAACCTTTAATTTGAAATTTAGCCTTTTAAAAAATATACATAATAAAAGTAATTTAGGGAAATACCTTATCTTAGATTGTGTGCTGTTTGTCTAGAAATTTTTCTTTGGAGGATTCTTCTTTTCTATTTTCCCTTCTGTTATCTGTAGAACACAAAGCACACACCAAAACCAGTACAATATCAGTAATACCAATAAATATAACAATATGCAATCAAGAAACAAAAGGTAATCCAGGGTGTCCAGCCTTGGAAGTCTTCCTAAATTTGCAGTTACTTTTTCTGGGTTTTCTTAAAATTATTTTTGGGTGACAGAAAAAGGAAAAGCTGCATATAAAGGAGGTAGGAAATGTTACCACATAGTCTACTCCAAGCATACTGTCATCATAGTGAATAAAGAGAAAAAGAAATGAAAATTTGTTTTTCTGACTTCTTAAATTTGTAGTTAATGCATCAGGACCTGCCCCATAACCAATGAAATCCTTTTAAACAGAGAATGGCTGGATTTAAGTTACAGATAGATTTTTTAACATGTACCTATCTCTTTAGGTAAATAACGTCAGGGAAGTACTGGCATAAGATGACCTGCTAATCATGAGGAATATAAATAAGAGTTAAATATCTCTTATAAATAAGAGTTAAATGTCTCACTCCCTGTAATGACTTGCAGGGTAGGGTTGGTGGGATGGAGCTCAGTAACTCAAACAAGAGAATGAAGGTGTGTGGATCTATTCAGGGAAGATTGTCTGCAAAATTTGAGTGCAAGCATAAACTTTAGGAAAGACAAAGTACAAGAAAAACCCTTTGCTGCCATTTGAACTGTTCTGAGATGTCCATAAATAGTAATGGTACTATTTATAATACTATAATAAATAATAAATCTATAATAACTGCATTATTCTGTTAATGACACCCTGTACATTAAGGCAGGCAAGGAAAAGAAGGCTGATCTCTTACCATCATTGACATTTTTCCACTTCCAAACTTTGTGTGCCTTTTAGACTGTATATTTTCATGCCATATATTTCTTTTCAAATTGCATGGCACTGTGTTCAAGGGGATTTAAGTTCACTTGACTTCTCAGGTAAACATCACAGTCCTGGTCATCAGGTATGTGTCTGCACCAGTGTTCTGATTCCCCTTCACAGGAAACCTAAATACGGGAGAAATGAAGGCTCTGCTAACCTCACCAGTAACTTGTTCACTTTGGAGAGCTAGGATAATGGCTGCAAAGAGCATCACCAACTACACAGTCACTTGGGATTTTTGTCCTGCTCTGATACTATTGAACAAATATTGCTATGCAACTAAAATAAAAATAACCAAAACATTTTTCAAGAAGCTTACTTTCTTTGCATGTCAACCTCATACTAAAACACTTGTGATTGTGTGCAGGATTTAGGCTAACTCACATCCTCTTTATCCTAAGTAGGCTGACATTTACCCCACTGACATTTATCTGGGAAATGGCTGCCCCAGTCATAAGAAAAACACTTAGCTATTGAATATTTGTGGCTATCTTTTGTCGTAAGAACAGGTCACTCTCAGAAGAAGCCCTGATCCAGATCACACTTTGTCATCACTTGCACAAGTATGCATCAGTTTTCATACTTTATGAGCTAGATTTTGTTTTAAATATGCCATGGTAGTTTTTCCTGATCTAATTTGTGTCTCTCAGGTATCACAACCTCTAGTGGCCTTTTTTTTCTAGAAAAGTCAGTCATATGCGTAACATGAAAACTACCTATATGTTAGTTATATACCCTACACCAACACAGAGTTAGGGATCCTTGTTCACATGCTCTTTTATATGTTACCTGCATCAGTTTTTGAGACTCTTAATTCATTCTCACTTAGAATGCTTCATTGCCTTCAGCAGCCACCCCTGGCTTTTGAAGGCAGATAAGAGAGGTGTTATTTTCTGTCAAGTATATACTTCACTCTTCTAAGTGCATCATGAGAAGGAGCTTTGCAGTCATTATCAGTAGTCATAACTGATGTAGGAAAGCACTGGTACCCTGCAAGCAAGAGACAAATTTTCCTGCAGGAGTCTGACCCTAAATCTTTCTGAATTACCAGCACTGCATTTACCCTGCCCACAGCGCCCATAGACACCCTCCAGACCCTTTTGGGAGAATTGAGTCAGCCACACACCTCCCACCAAGCTCCTCCACAAGGAGGAATAGACAATATTCTTCTATCATAGAGATCATCTCTTGAAATTAAATCCTAGATGAAGACAAAAAGGGGCACTAGGGTTTGAGAAAGTGTTCAGGTCACTCTGAGTAGTGAAAGAATTTTAAAGGCCATTCTCAACTATCTATAAATCCGGGAGTATTTTTACCTTTCAGGTTAGAATCTTTAATAAGAAGCTATTGAGAAAGCACAAGGATAATATATGATGAAAAATTAGGTATGCCACTGAGACCAGCAGGGACATTTCAGAGATGAAAACAGAAATCACAGTGCTAAAATGGAATCATTTAACTCTCCTCTTCTGTGCTTGTTTATTGTTTCTAAGTCCTGCACCTTGTCCTCAAGCAGTACTTTGCCTTCACTGTCTCCTGCCAGCCTCCTGCACAACTGACAGGCTCATCAGTTAGGGTACCAGAGCACAGTTCTTGCAGGAGTACCCTGAGATCTGCACTCCCTTCAGGCCACCTACCTGTTTCCCCCCATACAGGTCTGAATGAATCCACCAGTGTTTACAACCCCAGACTTGGTAAGCTTAGCTTCATTTAATTATGTAAGTGAAGTTAAATTCCCCACTGGAGAGGGGAAGGGTATCTACAATCTTATCTTGTGGAGGCAGAAACTAAGACCGACCCAGTCAGTGTATCTGAGATTATTTCCAACTTCATGTTTCCAGCTTTCACCCACAACCACCCTTCTGTGCTGCAGCCCCTGCACAGGGACATCCCCAGAGATATTCTGAATAATTAGATATGCAGTGCACCACCTCCCTTCTAAGGACAATCTACTAACCAGATCCAATATATTATACAAGTTCAGAACAAACAAAATTGTAGGAGCCACATAGCAAATTAAGTTATTAATTTGTCTGTGGTCTGAAGACATACACTATAAGAAGATAGCTGGGTTGTGCTATTATTCTTAGATTTACAATTAACACATATAAATTAATGGCAATTCCACATAACATAATGCAGAATAACACTTTGTATGAAGTAACTGCCATGTTACTAATCTGTACTAGCCATTAAGACTGATAAGATACAAGCTTCTTTTGCTACTGCTCAGTCCTCACAGCTAACCTGAGATACAGCATGCAAATATTAATTAAGGGACATACATTTGACCAGGAGCTGCAGCAGAGACTGCTGAAGCTGCAGCATTTACAAGTGGACCTGGAAGAACGAATCAACAACAGCACTAAATATTGACCGGCTTTATTTACAACAGTTTTTACTCATCCATTACCTCCTCAAAGAAATATTAAAGAATAGATCTTTAATGCAAACAAGGCCACAAATTCTTACTGTGAGCAAAGCACAAAACAGTTACGCTTGGCTGAGTGAACCTGCAAGCCAAGAGAGGCAGTGACCATTACCGGAGAAATTTGGAAAAGAAAAAGAAGTTTAACTCCTTTTTCCCTACTTCTGCCTAGACCACTGTCTGACAGTGTGCCATACCAGAAAATCTTATAACACAAACAAGGCATGCTGGTGCATTTTATGTACAACCAGTGCAGAAGGAGAATTTTTACTGTCACCTGCTTCATGCATTTCTGGCAAAACATGGTCATAATTTCTGTAAAACACAGCATTATTTTGTGTCCTACAAAGAGTATAATAATCTCTTCAAAATCTGATCTGCTGCTTCCAAAATTTAACCATAGTCACTAGACCTCAGAAAAGTGGATCAATGTTATGTAGAAGTGTCGAAATTTTCCTCCATAAATTATATTAGTTAGAATCCCAGATAGAGTTGTCTTGTATCAAAGTACTTTTGTGCCTTTGCAAGTCTTTTGCAGGCTTTTTCTTAAATTGTGAAGTGTGACTCAAATTGCTTGAGGAAAACATAAAATTCAAGATGAATTTGACCTGAAGTTTATCTAGGTCTTGCTAGGTCTGCTTATATGCTCTGTGACAGATAACCCATAGTACAAAGTTTTCTAATTTCATCTGCCTATGAGCTTCAATGCACACATAGCTTCTTATAGTCACAAAATTAAAAAAAGCTTTACAGACACAGACCTTAAGCAGATTTAGCCTAGTCATCATTTAATGTGGCTGATACCTAGAAAACATTGATTTGAGTATCTGTTACTTCTGTCAAAACAAAATATTTAGTCCCTTTAACTGTCTGGATTTTTTCATTTGAAAACTTTTGTGAAACTCTGTATTTTATATCAAAAAACACCCCAGATTTTTTCTCTGCAGCAGACCTGAATATGGGCTCACCACACTGCTCACTGATGCCAGAATCAAATGACGAATAAAACCTGTACTACAAATGACAGAGCCATTCACATTCATTTGCCTTATGCTGGGACTATCTGCCTGAATTTGCATTTTCAAATTAATGTGCTATTGTTTGTACATCATTTGTTACTGATGTCATCTTGTAAAACATAATAGTGATTCTTAGATAGGACAAAAGTAGATGTGCTGTATTTAATTTTTAATTCCACTTACACACTCTAAAATTCAGCGTCAGTGCAGGTTAACCTTATATATTGTACAATGCAATTTTACACTAAACCAAGAAATATATCCTCACAGCTGAAAAAAGTAGTGGGTTAGAGGTGTACTCATAAATCAAGACTCAGTTCACATTAGCAGTGCAGAAGGGTGCTTGAGAATTATGAGATGGCCACCTAAGTTACTTGCACGGTTTGTTAAAAGACAAACTCAAGCACACACTTAAAGTTGGCACGCCAAAAACCAAACCAACACTTAAGGCTTTCTTGGCAGTTAATCAAACCGGGGAGGGAAGTGAAATAGGTAAAGGACTGGACACCAAAGAAAAAGCAGATTGGAGAAAAAGAGATTGAAGAGGACTTGCCTGTTACTAACTCAGGTTAGTTACAGTCTCATCACACTCTGCAATCACAGTGCCCTTTTGGTTTCTTAAATCATGAGAAAAAATTAGGATGACTATGCTTCAATAATTCCTTGATGAAGGAATTCCACTCCTTAAATGAAATAAAGCAATTAGTAAAACAAAGAAAAAGAAATTCTTTGTTTGTCTTTGTTTTTAATACTTTTTCATTCTTGTAAAGCTCAATAAAAGCATAGAACATGGATTCATGGGTTGTAAAACCTTACGGGAGCATTGAAATATGTAATCCCACACAGATTTTGCAGTGGGAGACGCATAAAAAAGGGATTAGTAAGTGAAATCAGACACCTCCTATCCTCACATGGTACCAAACTGAGCTGCTTTGAGGATTTAAATTAATCATAGGATCATAGAATCATGGAACAGTTTGGGTTGGAAGGGACCCTCCAACATCATCTAGTTCCAAGCCCACTGCCATGGGCAGGGACTTTCCACTTAGAACAGGTTGCTCAAAGATCCATCCAGCCTGGCCTTGAATAGTCCCAGGAACGGGGCATCATCAGCTTTTGTGAGCAAGAGAGAAGTGCCTTTCCTGTGCCTCACCACCCTCACAGTAAAAAATTTCTTCCTAATGTCTCATCTAAACCTTCTCTCAGTTTAAAGCCATTGCCCCTTGTCCTCTCACTACATTTCCTTGCCAAAACTCCCTCCCTGGCTGCCCCCACAATACAATACACAGTGCAGAAACATAGAAAGGGGCCATCCCCAAGTAGAGGAACTGTGATGATCAAGTTTTTAAAAACAGTCTCATGTGAGCAGTATTGCATGCAATGGGAGTGGTAGCTCCTTAACTACTGTTTTAATCTTAAATACCTGTAACCCATCACTTCAAAAAGTATTTCTGGAGGTCTACACTGAAATTGTCACAGACCACCTTTGGTGAGCACCTCAAGGGACCCACACAACTTGTAAAGAGAGGCATGTGTTGCCCAGAGCCTGTGGAGGAAAGGGGTATGTGTGCAATTGTGTGTGCATGCATGTGACTGCACCGGTGGGGTTAGATTAGACCTTCTTGGCATTTACCATAGAAGGGTCTTTGCAAATTCGTATGTGTTTCCTCCTGTTTCATAAGTGTTTATTATTGTAGTTCATCTGTTGTGTTTCTGATATTGATCCTCAGTGTATAGCTCACTAAGATGCTGATTAATTATGTCCCACTAATACATCAATAAATCACAGCAAGCCTGGGTCAGTGTTTTCTAGTCAGCATTTCTTTCCATGTGATACTTCAGTGCCATTATGTTATTTGATCACAATGGAAGATTTTACTCTTTGCCAGTATAAAGAATGAGAAATTCTGATATCCAGTACTTTGCCATCTTCAGCATGTGAAGCACAACAGCCATAAAACCCAAAGATATTTATATATTAATTTACAAATAACATTTCTAGACATCACTCATGCAAATAAACCCTAATCATTAACAGACAGATGTTAATCTGAACAGAACAATTACTGCAGATCTGCCCTCATTAGTTCTCAAGCCAACTGTATATTCAGAGGTGAGAAGTCTAGACAAATCTTTTTAAATATTCATAACAAAAAAATAAGCAAAAATAATGCTGTATTATTTTTATGGATTTGTAGTTACTTTTTCAAGAGAAAAAAGTTGCCCTCCTCCAAATCAGGCGAGGCTAGAAGTGCTGTAATTCTTTTCCCTTGACTACTTCACAGAAGAGGTGATTTATGTGTTGATGAGGTTTCACAAGCTGGAGTGAGCTTACTGACCTAGCCCAAACAAAATCTGTGAAAGGGCAAAGCTTCACAGAAACTCTCAAAGAGTAACATATGCTTCCGTGTGACTTCAATATCCATGTCATTACAGTTTCTCTTTTCAACAGTGCTTGTAATAATTCCAAAACTAACATTTTTAAGCTCCATTTCAAGACATCCACTATTGCCATCTATCCAGCAAACTTCTTTCCTTATCACTGTTTCCAGTCCTTCTGCTGTTGGTGCTTACACAGCTGGATTCAAACTGCGTCTTTCTACATAGCATAAAAGCTCGCAGAAGACCATGAGGAAAAGATTTTAAAAGAGTGAAATAATGAGTGGAAGAAGTTTCAGAAGGTCCAGGAGGAAATTTAAAAGCAAGATGGTAAAGATAGCACTATCAGCTGAATCCAGAGACCATGGGCAGTGGGATGATTTCAACTGGTGTATCAGCCTGCGATTTATTGTAGTTGGGTCAAAAGTAAAATTTAAACAAGCAAACCTGAAAATAATACAGAAACATATAAAGAGAAGAGCTATGAAGACTTGCTGAACATTCTCCAGGTCTGCTTTTTTTCAGAATTTGCCAACAGTAAGAAAATCCTTCTTTGAAGGTGCTGCAAGGAAGAAAGTCATTGAGGATGTTAAAACCTGCTAGTTGACAGGATCATCCCTCTGACTGCTGATTTCTAAACCTGGCATTTCGTAATAGATGAAGAAAGCAGCAGAAAAAGCAGAAGGATAACTGTGCTATCATCCTTGCTGATATTGTTTTCAACCAGCTCCTTTTGTGAAGATTCCAGGTAGTATATACCATATACATTTTCTATAAAATTCTGAAGAATAACATATTCTTCTGAGTGCTGCAATACTCACCATCAAAAAGGAAAGAAAACTAACTTATTTAAAGCCTTTAGGCTGGTTTCTGACCTCTTCTTCATCACTTTTATACCACCCTGGCTTTAACTGGGCCTTCACTGGTTTCAGTGGGATCACAGCTGGGCAATAAGAAAGGAATGCAACTGGGGGTAGGCTAGAAAGGAAAACTGGAGGCACAAAAGGCAGAGATCACAGGCTGAGACAACAATTTACTCGAAACAGCAATGGGATAAGAAAATGCCCAACCCAACTCACAACCAGCCACACCCCACTCTGACCTCTCCAACCACCACGCTTCTTCCACCACAAGGAGTATGGGGAAGAAAAATCTGAAGGAGTAGAGGCTCCCACCACACACCAACCAATCCTTGATGGTAAAAGTGGCTATGACTGAGTTCAGGTGAACACCCCTGACACGAAGCAAAAAGTTGCATTTTGCAGTTCAGTGAACCCCTGATTGTTTGAAACATGACCAAATAGTTATCAACAAGATGGAGAAAAGAGTTATATCAGTCCTGCAAGTCCTCTCTCTCATCAAATCTGGGCATGAGGACATGTTCTGGAGGGAGAGACAAGGCAGGCTTTTATCCAGTAGTGAAGGAAATTTACCCAGCTCTCACTCGGTCTGGATGAGAGGCCAGGGAGGAAAGTCATGTCTTATGCTGCCATCACCAGACTTCATGGCTTGAAGGATGGATGTTGCTCTCTTGCCTTTTGATCACAGCTCTAAGGGTCAAGCCCAGCTGCACTTTCAGAGCCCACTGCAGGTGCTGTCATTGCACAGCACAACACTCTAATCACCTGATATGCTCTCCTTTAAGGGCCAGAGATTTGCAGCAATGTGTTTCACATCCCCTGGAGATCTTCTTTTTGCTGAGTGGCAAAAGCAGCTGTCAGCACTACCTTCCCCTGGGATAGCCATCCAGGTTCCCACTCCTGTCTCTTTCCTTGTTCATACATATCATCCAAGAAAGTCAGCATTCTCCATTGCTTCCCAACCTAACACATCATTTCTTCCTGCAGATAGAGTAGCTATTTTTGATTCTTCCGTAATTATCAGCTAATTCAGGAGTTTCAGCTTTACTTCATATTTGCTACCATCTGACCCCTATCGTGTCTGCTGTTATTCCTTTGAATTTCTACAGTATTATAAATGCTTTCATTTTTTCTTACAATATTGTCCTTTTCCTTTTTAGTCACCACCTTTTTCTGTGTTGCTGCAGCTCTGAAATTTCTTTCTGGGCTCATAAGTGACCTAGCTTTTCTAATGAATAGGCCAATTGTAGGGACTTTTCTTAATCCATTCTCATTGCAGCCACTGATTTTTCTGATGTTCAGCACAAACAAGCACAAAATATTTCAGCAGCTTGCCACAATAATCCTAATAATAACAGGCATTCATCCTTAGGTTTCACTTCATAACACCTGCATTATTCTGAGAACCTCTATAATATATTATCCATTGTTCTGTGAACTGGATGGGCACTCTTCTTTCACAGGGAAGTGCCTAAAACTCCATTTGTTTTCTACAGCATAACCATAACTTTTTAACATTCCCATTTTCTTTCTTCTCTGCACAGAGCCTGTTTCTCTTTTGTTCTACTCTTAGACATTGTGCATAATAATATTCACAACCCATCACATAAACTGCAGAGTATTTCTGCAGATCTGACAGGAGTATTCTAAATGATTGCTTCATGGAAGAAAAAAGACCCAGAAAGTCTGGTTTATACCACCTGTCCTCTCCTCTCCAGTAGAATTTTACTAAAATTAAAATATTGTGGTACCTTGTAGGGAGACATGAGCCAGGACAAGAAAAGCTCTTCTATTTGGCCTATAAACGCTTTAGAAGAAGAAACCATAAAATCAGTCTTTCCTGTTTTCATCTGCTAATTCTTTCTCCATTCATACCTGGATAATCCATTCATTTCTCTTAAGGTTTAAAAGACAGGGAAAAAAAAAAAAGCACTTTTTTTTTCTGACGAGGTACCTAAATATCTAAGATATCTATAATATCTCATTCTCATGTAAGTCATTCACAGCTAGCAAACCAGTGCCATAACCAGGAGGCCAGCCTTGCAGTGGAACACCACTGGCCCTGGGACTGTTCTTTCCTGCTCCCCAGTGACTTTCCCTACACAATTCTTGTCTTGTTAGAGCTCTCCAGATCCATATTTAACACTTTTCCCTCTGCACCCTTTTCTACTGCAAATTATTTCATACTTGTAACAACTGGGTTTGAGGTGGATGGTTGTTTTCTTTAAATCTTTATCAGTCAAGATGGTTTGAAGAACTCTTTTGTGTATCCCAACAGACACACTTCCTGAATTTTTTTACATGGACATGACCAGCACACCAAGACATTCTCAGAAACAATAATTTAAATTCTGGGGGAATTTACCATAAAAATTTAGAACTTGAAGCAGCAGAAGAATAAGGTCTTTATGTCCTAAATTTTGAGCTACATACTGTCAAGGTACCATTTGAGTTGTGAGTTGTGTCCCATCCCTTTTGTATAACTGGTCATTAAGCTTCAGGAACTCAAGGTGCTAAATTCTGTCATGTTCATATGACATCAACATAATATAGAAACTTGGTTGCCTGAAAGTCAACAGAAATTTGCAAGAGAGCTTGTTTTTCACTTCATTAACAATGTAGGAAGAGAAGTCAAGGCAAGAAGGAAGAAAATACAGACTATTTCTCTTAGAGGGTATTGCAAATTATCTCTTATTCCAATTTCTTCTACAGAGACCTGGCAGTGTCCTAATGCATTTAGAAAAGGAAAGAATATCAAGGCATCTGTGTAATTAAGAGTGATGGTCTTATATTGCATGAGGGCTACTATCCCAGCCAGTTTGCTAAAGACAGGATTGGGAATGCAGCTCTGTGTTTGTTTACCCGATGAACATCTGCACAGAAATCTGATATCATGGTTTGCCAGGAATTTTTACTGGAAGGGAGCTGAAATATTTAGCAGTTTGATGAGTCTGCTTCTCTGCCCCAAGGAGTATATAGAAGTGTGTCAGTTCTTGTTATTTCAGCCACAGTACTCGTATATTCTTATCTAGGTGCTGATTTAGCAGTTCAGATAAACTCCTACATAGCCTACATAAGCTGCTGATTTGGCAGTTCAGACAAACTCATACACATCTTAAATGGGACCCTGAGAATCTTCTTGTTCACTGATGTTGAAGAGTAAAGGCAACTAGTTTAGGCAAAAACTCTCTTCCACAAAACCCACTGGAATAATTGGGGTGTTTTCAGACTAATTTTATGCATGTATCTGCACGTATCTGTGCATGTATCTGCACTTAAATCTTGACTAGGAAGTCACTGTACCTAAATATGTCTCAGAAGGAAATCTGTAAGGTTATAGGTAGGATTCAGTGCATTACTACAACAAGAGTCAGGCAAGAAAGTAGACCATATGACCAGCAAGTGCTGGGTGTGTGCCTGGATCTACTGCTATCAGCACATGTGTCCTGGGCCACTCAAAATGACTCAGGACTGTGGAAAAAGGTCTCCTTGGGCTGAGAAAACACCAAGCTAGCAATCCTAGGAAGCAAGTAATGCAGAGTGACCCTTACTGTACAAACTAATCTTGTGGCTGCCCTGCAATGTCCTGGTTGTGGCTATCAGTCTCTGCTGGCAGTTTCCTCATTCCTGAAATCTGAAATTCCCCTCCCTCCCT